>JAOWBP010004015.1:19929194-20083027 GCA_028571105.1 Tragopan temminckii
AAAACTCTGCACTTTGCCGTGTTGAACCTCATCAGGTTCACCCGGGCCCACCTTTCTAGCCTCTCGAGGTCCCTCTGGATGGCATCTCTTCCTTCAACCGTGTCAACCACACCACTCAGCTTGGTGTCATCAGCAAACTTGCTGAGGGTGCGCTCAATCCCATCATTGATGTCATTGATAAAGATGTTAAAGAGCACTGGTCCCACGATGGGAAAGGCATTACTACAAAGGTATGAAGATGGAAGGACCAGCATGATGGATTAGTGCTACAAAGGAAGGGAAGAAAATTGCTCACCTGTATCAGAAGATTCCATTTCCACAGGAGAAAACTTCTCCAAGAAAGAATCTCCAGAAAAAGATCCTTCCCCTGTCACAGTCAGCCCTTAAATGGGGTCTAAGAGAGGTGCAGCCAGGCTCCACCCTTCTGGTCACACAGCTGAATTGCCTTCACCTGTGCTCCCAGGGCTGACCCGATCCTTTCCCCAGGTGCTCAATCAGTGGTTCAGGCTGTGACTCAGCAGTTCCCCATACAAGCACTATGTGATTGGGAAAGAATCACCATTCTTAGTGTGTTTTGGTTTTTAATTAATACTATAAGTATATATTAAAGACATCAGAGCACTCAGCAGTGGTTTCAGTTATTCCTAGAGATATATTCCTAGATTTCAGTCTGTTAAAATAAAACAACTGGAAATGCAGGCTTTATGTCTATTTCAGTGATTTCTATAATAGCTGTGAGCCTTTTTTTGGTTTGTGGTTTCTGTTCAAGGAAAGGCAGGATTCTGCATTTAGGGAGTGGAAAAAAAAGCCTCATTTGTGACTTGCACACCTCTAATGCATACATTAAAGAGGGGTTTACATTTGGATAAGAACATTCTATATGCATTATCGGTTTCGAGCTTATGAATGGCTTTCCAGAATTAATAAGAAGGAAATTTTCAAAGATTCATAGTCTCAGACGTTAAAATGGCTTACTGCATATTTTCAGATACCTTTCATATAGAATCATAGAAACATGAAGGTTGGAAAAGACCTCTAAGATCATCCAGTTCAACCCCAGTCCACCCCCACCATGTCCACTAACCACGTTCCTCAGTCCACATCTCCACAGTTCTTGGACACCTTCGGTGACAGTGACTCCACCACCTCCCTGGGCAGTCTGTGCCAGTGCATCACCAATACATATACTTTTTGGAGGGATAAATAACATGTTAAAGATTGTAGGGTATGAGATTTTATGATAAGTGTGGCCATATAAGACCAGAAGACAGATAAATGCTGAAGTAAAAAATGGCATTGTGTTTGTGATGAAAATTCAACGTCTATGTGCAGTGACCTGGAACAGAAATGCTTTATAACCCTTGGAAAAGGAGCACAAGGCAAGGCAGAAAGTCCCTCTGCAAAGATAACAAAGCAGTGAGTTTCAATCTTTCTCCCTGGTAAATCAAGAAAAACCTGGGGAAGGCTGGAAGGTTATACAGTGAGCACAGAGATGCTTCTCCATCCTTCAGATCTGCAGGCATTCTCCATCTTGCCATGCTGCACCTTGGAACGGAAGGATGCTGCTGCATTGTTTTTCCTGTCCAGCCATTTCTGCAGCACTGCGAGATCCATCTGTATCTTGTGGTCATGATGAAGTGCATAGTTTACTCAAATATTTGCACTGCAGGAACAGTGATGCAAGGAAATCCTGTCTTTCAGCACAAATCCATTTGCTAATAAGCAAAATCGATAAGCAAAATCACAAAGGGCACGCTACTTTAACAGACCTGAGGTTTTTACTGCTATAAAGTTTCCCTGCTGTGAAAATGAGTGAAGTCCTTTGCTTTTACAAAAGTAAATCTTGGAATGCTACTTCTACTTAGTTCCTTATAATACAAGAGCCTGGAAGAGAGCTCTGCATTTATGTTAATGTTTTTTTCAATCTTCTCCATTTAAAATCTCCTTTTCAAGTCCTCTGAGCCCTTCCACGTATCTTCAGTTTCATCAAAATACTCAATACTCATACTGTCAAAAGGTTGAAGATACTGGTTTAAGATAATTATCACAACAATTCTACCCTATTTTTGCAGTGGTCCTTGGGGTCAGGCCTCAAGAATTTCAGCATATTGGTATATGCTACAAGAGAGCCGAGGTGGGAAATGCACAAGAATCACAGTTGCAAACAATAAATATTGCAAAGTCCAGAATCTAAAAAAATACTGTGGATTAGAGAGAACTGGATCAGATAAGCCTGGAGATCAGAGAGCAAATCTAACGTCACTGAGTGTGTCGGAGATTCGCTTCTGGTTAAGAAGCCATGAATGTTTCTCTCCTTAAACTTAGGAGGCGTTACACTGGGTACAAAGTGGTATTTCACATTTATTCTGGCTATAAGAATGAAGGAAATATAGGAGCTTTCCAAATTTTTTCCTCCTTCTACTGCAGTTCTTATAAGAGTGTTGTCAGAGAGCCATTTCTGCCTACTTTAAGATCTTAATGTTGTTGGAGCAGCCAAAAAAGACCTCAGCCTACGTATATGAAGTGCCTCTATTTTAGATAACATCACTGAGTGTGATTGTCTTGTCATAAATAATTGTGGAGAATTCCAGGAAGACATCTGCTCAAATAACAGCAACAAATTATGAGATATGGAAAGATTTCCATATTAGAAAAAGCAAACAAACAAAACATTAAGACTGCTTTACTTTGGAGAGCAGAAAAGTAAGATGTAATACAAAAAAGGTACATAAGGGATTGAGTAATTTGTAGAAATGTGTTTTTCTATTTACCCATGCCTATTTATCCTTTCAAAGGACACAGGCAATGAAATTAAAAGACAACACAATCAAAACCGATAGAAGAAAGTATTTTAGATAGTGGAACTCATTATAACAAGCTACATTCACCAGTGTTCAAAGGAGAATCAGAATGCTTTAGAGACCCTGTAGGACAATACCCACATGCATTACTTTTTTTGATCTTCTCACTCACTGCTAGGTTAAATGTCCAATTCACAAAAGTCTGTTCCTGTGCAAAGAATTGTAGTCGAGGAAAACAGCCAGAAAAAGTTAAGACTAAACAATCCCAGTGCACTATAAAGCAGAGCTGGAAGAATTTTGTAATGTGAGAGATTCTAATAGGATCTAAGGGGAGCAAAGTGAATTGCATTACTGCAGACAGTAATGTAACAGGGAAGGTAGACTGTTAGATTATTGATGAGGACAGAGGATGAAGATTACCTGAGGGTGTCAGCACACTCTTCACAAAATACATTTTCATCTAATCTTTCTACTTTAAAGCAGGAAAGAAGTTGCTCAGAAGTTAGCATTCATTAATATCCATTGCTTTAGAAAAAGACCACAATGGCTTAGTCGATCCCATCATGGTGTGGTGTATTACATTCATCTTGCTCTTTCCTAACCTGCAAGGACTCAATTGGGCAGAGCTCTCAGGCTTCTTCGATGAACCTACAAGTTACTATGGGTAAAAGGCTGCGTGATCACTTTGTTCTTTTGGGGAAGCCGTGACCTTTCTTCCCCGTGCCCTCCCAATCTCGCTCGTGTCTACTGAAGAGCATTTTTCACCATGCATCTGGAGAAACTGAGCACCTTTCAGTGCACTTCACTGTGACTCAGCCATTGCATAGTGAATCTTCTGTATTGCTGCTAAGCCAAAACTCACTTTCTTGGCTATGACCATTGACCTTCACTGATTCTTGATGTAAGTCATGCCTGCAGTAGAGAAAAAAAATAAATAAGGCGAGCTACCCAAAGATGTTGAAATATTCTTAGCATGTAAGCTGTTTTTCAGGTCTGCTAAATTCTTTCTTGACTGGCTCCAGCTAAGGAAGAAATCAAATCTGATTTGATTACAGCCACTAGAGGAATATTCCAGATCTTGAATTCAGCCATGGTAATTGGAAACTTTCCTTGTAAAGAAACGATCTAAATTCATCTAAGAGATAACTTCAATGCATTCAGTTTTATGAATTCACAAATGGTACAGATACAATCAGCCAATACAGTATTAGATTTATACCCCTAGAAAGTTCCTGGGCTCTCCATTAATCAATTCAAAAGAGGTAATACTTTCCTTTGTGTTTTAATTATTTTTTTAAAATTATCTTAGATGGAGGCGTTGCCCCAGCAAAGTTTTTGCCTGAAACAAAATTATTCTAACCAAGTTATAAACCCCTGAAAATAGGGGGTTTATAATGGGACTGCTGATAGACCCTTAACAATAGCGTTGTGAATTGCGCTGCTATAATTAATGATACTTCAGAAAGATTTATGGTCCTTAGACAGAGATAAAACAGAAATATCATTGCTTCTTTGCCTCCCATCATTTTATCCTCTATGAAATTTTATGCGAAATAAGTCAAATGAAAAATGTAAGCTCTTAATCTTTTCCCAGAGTCCTGTCTCTCACTTGATGAACACTTTTGTAGAATAAATTAGAGCATTTTATTCCTTAAGCATTTATGGCTTTGTATTTAAAAAGCAAAGAAAAGAACATTGTCAGGTTGGCAGAACAGCGCAAGACAATGGCTGTGGAGGAAGCAGAATCTCCCAGCCCTTCTTGCCAGTCCTTCTGCCATCCCAGAGATGCAATTGTGGCCCTGCAGGAATGTGGAGCAGCTGGTGGGGCAGTGTCCAACGTGGTGCCCCTGTAACACAGCGAAGGCAGAATGTTGGCACTGATGGCTCTAGCTGCAGCAGTGATAGCTCAGTGGCACTAGCAGGAAGGAAAAACTAGGGATCGATTACAGCCATTAAGTACCTTTGTGTTGAAAAAATGCAGGATACAAAACTGTTAGGTAACATAACTGGGAAGAGCATACAAGAGGCAGTTGCTAGAAGCTGAATGCAGAAGAATTTGAATCAGAAATTAGGCGCTGTATTTTAACACATGAATTGAGTAACCACTGGAATCAGCTCTCAAAGGGAAAGTGAAATCTCCATCTTCGACAATTCCAGAAGAAAATGAGGATCAGACTGAAGGCACGGTTTTGTCAAAACAACAACAAAAAAACACAACCTGCTAAACAAAAAAAGATGTGAAACAGAATTTAATTACTGTTGTCTGTGATATCCAGGAGGTCGCAGTAATGGCCTGACATTACATTCTGTCTGTGAATGTTGTGACTCATAAGCATATTAAAAACTAAAGTACTGCTTACTGGGCAGTCACAGAGAGGGCTCTGACCAGTTTGCTCTGCAGTGTGCACACTGCAGCACGACTTCTACACGGTGCTCACAGGAGATATCCATTCCCAGCAGAAGTCCCTGCTCTTTCTGCTACAGACAGAGTTTGGCACCAAAGAATCAGATGCAAGAAACACTGTAAAACAGGGAAAAAGGTTGTCTGTGGGCAGCTAGACTAGGACGGCAGCTGAAGAGCGGGCTGAGAAATTGCAGATTGGGGCATAGGCCATCTGAAATGGCAGTTAACGATCCAAATCCATCACATCCCATTGTAGTCCCAGGCTCAGGCTTCTGTTAGCCTCATCCAGCTCGCATGGCATCTAGTCGCATTTTTTTTTTTGAAAAGCCTATCTGCAGTGTGGCAGGAGATTTGTCCGTCTGCCCATTAAAGTAGCAGTGTTTGAGGTTCTTCCATGTTAATTTGATTGACAGCAAAGTCACCAGAGAACCTCAAGGACTTTCTGGCTGGCTTGTTTTCCTGGTGTAAATTTTAGCGTGGTGTTCTATTACAAAGAAAAGCAAAACACTCTCTTCAAACAATTGCTGGAGTTACTCATTTAATAGGGTGCTCTGAGATCTGATCTCAAATTCCTCATAAATTATAACATTACTCCTTTAAAATTTCTCAAATATGTCAAGAAGATTATTATTATTATTATTTTAAACAAGAACTTTCGGTTTTCAATGGAATTCACTCCGGATGGCAGAACATTTTTTTCCTTTGTGAGGAAGATTTGTAAAGGGGCAGGATTGCAGCTATTATTAGAGTCCATCCTAAAGAAAATCATCAAATCCTTTAGAGCACTAGGCAGATCTGGGCTAGGGAGCATAACAGGATGGCATACAGCAACAGAGAGAAAATGGAGCAGGAAGAAAGGAAAAATGGAAACCCAAAAAGAAGAGCAGACACCAATTAGAATTCTTGCAGTCTGTAGCAAGGGGTGAGTGTAAGAAGCCATATGAAAAGAAAGGGGAGAGTGGATTAGTGTTAATCACCAATACAGGGAAGTAGGAAAGGTTTTAAATGAGCTTTAAAAAGCAAAAAATTGAGTTAGCAGCGCAGAAGAGAATTCCAGATCAAGCAAGTGTGGGAGCAAAAATAAAGTGCCGAATACCAGGAGATGATCTGAGCCTAAGCAATTAATTTCTTATGGTAATTTTTTGGGGAAATGGAAGCTTCTCTCTCCCCCTCTCTCCTCCCCTCTAGGGAAAGCACTATTTACCATTTCCTTACTCTAGTGAAAGGGTGCTTTTAGTGTTAGAAGTCTTCAACCTGATTTTTTTTCCCCCTCACCTTTCTAATGGTATATATATATGGCACCCTGTTACAGGAAAAACAAAGCACTGAGGACTAGAACTTGCCAGTCTCAGGCAATAACTTGGCCCATGTACACAGTTCAGACAATTTGCCTCTGGAGCTTCAACAGGTATCAGAGCTGGATGGGTGGGCAGCGAGGGCAGGAGCTCTCCTTACAGATTGGGGATAGGGAACATCACCTAACATCGTTATGTTACCAATTGAACTGCCTGTAAAAGGAGAACAGTAGCAGTTAGCCAGTAATAAAAAAATAGCAAAACAAAAACAAACCACACACACAAAACCGAACAAACAAAAACGGTAGTACAGGTTGTCTTTCTTGCACGCTGCTACCATCAAGAAATCCTATTTTTAGCATTGGATTTACCTGGAACATAAGAAAGAATAGCATGGTGTTTGAGTTGGGGTTTCTTTTATATCTGAATCATCACTTAAAGGTTAATGAGGAAAATAACACGGTGAGGAAAGGTTGTTTCCTCATCAGTTAAACACTTCCTTTATAAAAGATCTGTGTATTTTTAGCAGATTAGGAATTTATCATTTGCTACAGAAAGCCTTGATCAGTTCCTTTTTCCTTCAAATTTTGCTACAAGTTACAACGAAGGAACACTGTCATGAAGGGCTGTTAGCATCACCAAACTCCAACGTCCATTTCTCTGCACTGGTATGTATTTTGGTGGTGACAGCAGCCCTGCTGACATGGCAGAAGACAGGTGCCACCTTACAGCCTCAAACCAACCTCTAAGGGAACAGAAAAACCAAAACCTGCTCCAACTCCTCGCTCTGCGCCAGGGCTGCACGTGCCAGCTTCTCCAGCCTGACAGGACTCTTTTAATGACCAAAGTTACACACAAAACCCACTCTGAAAGCAGGGCTTCAGGACAGAAATGCCTACACAGCTGTAGCAGCCACTTCTCAAATGTGCTGCTGCTTATGAACTGAAAGAATAATGTGGTGAAATGTGCCGACTTTTGCAGTTTTCCCCTCTTTTGTTGAAACTAATGAGTCACGATTAGAGTAATGCTTTTCTGTGACTCTGAAACCATTTTGCTTAATGAGGTACTAAGTCTTTATAATTAGGCCCAGAAGGGAACTGGGACGTGGCCCCTTAAGAGCAATAATTATTTAGGTTATTTATGGTAATAAAAAATTGAAAATAGGAATTCTTCCTCAGAATGTGACTATTTATTCTTTTACATATTGCCTAACAGGCAATTACCCTATTAAGGCAACGTTTTGTTGCTAAAGACATTAATTGAAATGTAAATTAAATGTAAATCAGCTAATTAAATTGATATGTAATGAACTTGTCATGCAGGCCTTTGAGATCAGATGCATTTTGCTAATAAACAAGTGTTATAGTAGTGCCATTGCTCACTGGAGTTAAAGTTGTTTAATGTGTTGCATCTATAACACACTCCCTCTCCAAACTCAGAGGTCTGGACGGTGTGTTAGCAATCGGAATAAGGCCAGCGCTGGGAATTTCCTGATTGTTCCCTCCACCTATTTCCTGCTTGACCTCCCTGCATAGCAAGGCCAATGCTGCGCTGCACAGCCCACTGCCGGCAGCCCAAGCTCCCTGTTCCTTCTGCAACCCAGAAATGGTAAAACGCTTCATAAAGACTCTCACTAGGCCTGAAGCTGCTGTATCCAATGGCTTCTGGGGATGAAGAGCCCAGCCAAGTGCCTGCCCTATCTTTCTCCTGGGTGTCTCATCCAGGTGCACTTCATCAGCAACTTAAACAGATACCTGTAGCTGTGGCTTGGTCTGTGGAGAGCAGGTGTGCTCTTTTAATGCCTTTTTTTGGGGGGCAGTTACCTGTCCACTAGAGTTTTAAAAAAACCTCTTGAAACACAAGCAGTATCAGTGCCTGTTGACACCATCACCTCCCATTTACCTTTTATCCTCTGCTTGTTTTATTACTCTGCTTTTTCTCTTCTCTGATTTTGACTGCAAGCTGTTGGGATGGCAACATTTTTTTTTTTCCCCGTGTGCTGTGTCTGATTCAGAGGGGGCAGTGAACCCTCACAGCAGTGGGAGGATAACTGGACATTCCTGACATACAAAGAAATAAAAAAAAGAAATGATCAAAATTTGCTCGGAGACTGTGTTGAAAACGTGCAAGGTGAACATTATTGCTGACATCATCAAGTCAATCCAGTTATAGGCGGCTGAGCAAGGATAACCCTCTGTGCTGCCAATAACAAGTAACCTTAATCATCAGAGTGTGAGCTTGTGTCAAACTGGAAATAAGGGAAAGGGATATGAAACTATCAGTTCTGATATGAAACTATCAGTCTTCCTGCAGCTACATTTTGAGCCAAACCCACTGAAATTTCTGGGATAAATTCAAGTCCTGAGTTGAAGGTATTGTGGAGGGTGGAATCCCCCCCCTCCACCAGACGTATGGGCAAAATTCACTGTCTACCATCACACAAACTGAACCAAATGTCACTTATTTTGCTTTTGAAAAAGCCCTGGTCAAAACTTTAGAAAGTCCACTGCCTGTTTGCAGTAAGATTGTGCAGATATTTTGTATGTGCAGTCATGAAACTGAAGGAAATGGGGCAAGAAGGGCTGTGGAAGCATGGTTTGGAGGGGCTGAAATGCTTTTGCAGAAAGTTTTCCCGGACACATCATGCCACTGTTGCACCTGAGCATTCACACATAATTGTTCTGTCTTGAATAAATCTGATGCTGCATTTGTAACTTCTCCTACCCAGAGAACCTTCCACTCTGCAATCCTTTGGGTCTAGGGTATTTAATAAACACGTCAACTACCACTCTCTTTAGCTTGAATGCAGCATCTTGTTTTTTCCTGCTGAAGAACACTCCAGTTTGAAGTTTACAGAGCAATTAAAGACCCTCACGGGGCCCCTGATATGTAGAGATTGTCAGCATATGTAGATTAGTAATTGTCAAGTTTCTCCCTAAGGCCGGAGAACTCTTAGTCAAATTCCAGAGATCATCAAGTATTCAGATTTCAGCGGGCTTTGTTTCGTACACAACATAGTGGCATAATTAAACTACAATGCTTCTTTTCCAATAAACTTTTGGATCTGGCTATGTTTCCATTAATTTATTTTAATTAGCTATGATCGGAAAATAAAAATGAACATCATTCTAAAGCTGTAACTTTGCTGCTTCGAAAAAAAAAGATGCACTGGGTACAGCTTTCTCTTCTAAACTGCTGGGGCTTGGGGACCATACTTACTGACGTGGCTTGCAAAGGCCTGATGTAGGTCAAAGAACAGCAGTCTTAGGGGAGAAGCACTCTGGTTGCTTCTCAGCTGACTTGGGCACAGGTGATTCAAGGATGCCCCCACCTTGAACTTCATTGACCTCCTGTCTTGGACTCTACCTCAAATTTGAGTATGTTCTTTCATAGTTTCTGTGTCTTTGGATGTTGATTCAAATAGAAATTGAAAAAAGAAATGGTTTTAAGGTAAGAAAAGGAAATTAATTAGTATAAGGATTTTAACAACCTCAGCCAATGCTGTGATGGTCTGCTCCAGCATCCTTGCTGAGTCCCCTGTCCTACCGAGGCAGTTCTCTTCTACTAGGTGAACAAATGCACACCTAAATTCAATATTCATTTGCTTAAGTGCTGAAGAGAAATTGTGCTGACTTGCTTTGCCTCTTGAATGGTCAAACCTTAAAGATCAAATCACTGCTTTAATGCAGTAATCCCTGGAAGCCATGGGGCAACAAAAGGAAATGGATGAAGTTTTCATAAGATTCAAATGCCTGCCAGTTGGATTCTGTGCTGAGGCTCTCACATGTTGCATTGTGGACCCTGAGCTGGAGAATGCAAACTGCTGGTCTTTGGTCTGCATCCATTGTTTGGGTCCTACTCCATCGATCCATGTCCATTTGTAGACAAAGCCTGCGGTAAGGAGCAAGTTGTAAATGTGTGTGGTGTTTTTGGCATACAAACTGTGATTTTTTCAAATCAGCATGTGGGATCTGAAAGTTTAATTCCTAGTGAAATAAAAAAGATTTGCACACTGGGATAGTGATGGCAACCCCAGAGGAGACAGCCAAAGCATCCCCAGTACCCCAAAAGGATAATTACCAGCATGTAATTTCAGAGTAACTTCTTGCAGTCTCAGACTGACTTTGAAGAAAGGATCTATCATTCTGTCATCAACCTTTAAGTCTCTGTGTCCCCAGACTCCTTTATGGGCTAAACATTCATTTCACAAAAAATCACTTAAATTCTTCCAGTCAGTAGCTATAGCCGTAGACCTGAAGTGTCTCTTCTCTGCTTGGCCCACTGCATATACATCTTGCTTCATTCTTTTCCCAAGGCCTGTTTTTGTGCTAGGGCATGAAAGCTGGATCCAAGGAGCACGAACAAAGTTTGGCTTTGAATAGTAGCCCAGGAGAAGAATCTGAAGGTAAAAGAGTCCTGATAAAAAGAAGGGAAAATAAACCTCCTCACATTTTTTCTATGATGATACTTCTCAAAATTATTAATTTTGCTTGTCCTGTATCATATCTTAGGGCAAGCTACTTTTCCTGACTGAAATGCAACGTGGAGTTTGGTTCGGTGGGCTTAACTGAAGCGTGGCTATCTGGCGAAGGCTGTGTTATCTGTAATAAAGTAACTCCTTTAAATTTACTTTCTTGATCTTGTACTTTGGTTGGGCTGCCAGTCTTAATGCCTGGAAAAGTATCTGTCACCCAGGGGCCCTCATTTTAAAGGGCTGTAGGTTTTTAGGGGCTGGATGGTGTCATCTCTCCGCATCAATTTTGTCAATGTATTCCAGAGAGCGAGCCAGCCTGAGCTGTGTGCTAATGTCTCATCTCTTCTTCAGCTGATGGCAGTCCTGCCTCAGCGAGATTTCAGTTTTCCTTACTGGACTTTTCTTTCCCTGCTCTCCCTAAGCTATATTTTCTAAGCACCAATTTCACTCCAAAATTAAAGATGAAATTTAAAGATTAAGGGCTGCAGGTTTTTTTTTTTTTCCAAAGGCATTTTGATGTCTCATACTCATTGATTGAGTTAGGTATCTAAAGCATTCAGAGGAATCTGGCCCCAATCCAAAATTACTTGATGTAAAAGGCCAATTTGACTTTTAAAATGCTCTCCATTTTAATCGCCTACTGTGCAATTAGTAGCACACATAACAACTGCATTTTACACAGCATGGGTTGGCCAGGTGTAGAGTGATGCAAAGGATCCCACTACCTGGCTTGGATATAAATGCCAGAAATAACGAATACCACATGTGCCAGTCATAGTCCCAACCAATTCCACTTACATCAGTAGTTTGAGTCCAAATTCAGATGTACCGTGGTGTCACTTAGGTCAGGATACAGTACATAATTCTTATCTTATGAGTAAAACCACTTTAGTACCATAAAGGCAAAACTGCACATTATCCAAGGAGAGAAGGTCAGAGCTTTGTTAGTTATTTTTGTCACTGAACAAAGGGTTTAAGATTGCGTCTCTGCTGAAGAGCATTGTGTTATACTGCATTTTTAAGTTAGAAAACAAAGAAGAGTGGAGGGGCCATTCCTGCAACAAGCTCTGTGTGGGAAATCCTTAAATGAGATTTGCTGGGCTATGCTGGAAGCAAGGTCAGAGCTGAACACTATGGCACATGTTCTGTCAAACTTCCCGCTTACAGCCATACCAGCCCCTTTCCCCTGTGTTAGATAGAGGCATTGGAAAGTTGGGTTCAGGCGCTGGTTTTAGTTTAACTCAGTTCACCATTCTACGTGGTACTGTGGAATACCTGTTCTCACTAGCTGCATCCATTTCCAGGGTGCCATCCCAGGAGCCCACAATCACAAGACATCAATGTGTTCCTTCTCTGAAGGAACAGAAGTCATCACTAAAAGCAGAGAGTGGTCCTAATCCATATTCATTCCACTTCTTCCCTTGGCTGATATCTCTGAAAGCAGGGACATGAAAACCCACCATAGTGAGAGCTGATTAGAATTCAGCCTGCTGTGTCACCCATAAATAGGAAATAAAGAATACGTGTCTATGATTAATTATCCATAAATGGCTAGCTACCCCTATACCATACAAACACAGTCCTTGTATTTATCCAGCTCGCCAAAAGACAAGCAGATTTTTCCTGTCAGTCAGGACTGGGAATTTAAGGAAATACATAAAGTGGGGGCTCTGTGTTTGTATGTAGGTAGACATGTACGAACATCTACTTTTCTCTATGATTTACAATGTTCATGAGAAAATCAGAATATAATTTTTCTTTTCATAAAGCTGTACTTGTCAATAGATCAAAATACACTGTTACCAAATCATTCCTTTAGTTAAGAAATGTTTGTGACATTAGAAACATCAATCTATAATCTGTTTCTGTTGTGCGTTGTAACTTGGCCAAATCTGAGACCTGTAGAATCACTGGAAAAAAGAATAAAAAACGTTATACAGAAACTTGAGCTGCAGTCTGAAGCACAGGTGGGTAAAAGCTGCTCTTAGCAATTGGGAGTGCACCCTTTGTTAAAGCACCAGCTTGACTGTTGTTCAGCTGAGCTCACCAGAGTGCAGCTGCCTGCTCCATCCTCTCCTTGGTAAAGCCCAGGAGCTCTCCTCATTTGCTGTGATTTACAGCCCTGGGGCTGCCCTGCACGCTGCACCCCACACCTTCAACATCTGCTGTGGCTGGATGCTAGGTGCAGTTGGCACCTCTCACCAAATACAACTGCACAGGCATTGAGGTTGTAGTGCTAGTCTGAGAGTGGCAGGTGATGCTCTGGAGGTTTGGTCCCTCTGCCCCTGTCTTCCCAAGCGTCTTTAATCAAATAATTTGTTTTCTGACTGTCCCAGTTTCCCCAGGTGCTAAGAAGGGATGAAGAGCTACAAACCTCTGTAGACACACTGCAGAACAGCAAGAGAAAAATGCTGCAGGAGACTTAGATATCATTATATGATTTGCTGCAGCGACTTGTATAGTAGTCAGGACCTGGTGTAAGAAACAGGAACAATATCTTAGCAAGGATGAAGTTGGAAAGGTTCTTGAGATGATCTCATTCAACAGCTCAGCCCATGCTAAATCACCTGGAACATTTTGCCCAGGGTTGTGTCCTGTTGGGTTTTGAACATCTCCAAAAATGGGTGCACTACAGCCTCTCCAGGCAGCCTGTTCCAGAGTCTGACCACTTGCATGGCAAAAAAAGAGTTTACTTGTGTTCAAATAGAATTTTGTGTTTCTTTTGATTTGTGTCCATTGCCTCCTGTGGATTGTGTGGGTCCCACACACCCATGAGCTCCCAGCAAGCCCCAAGTGGGGACTGAATGTGACAGAATCTGCTCTGAATGGTGGGTGCACGGTCCTTGGAGACATTCACCGTCAGGCTGGACAGGACTCTGAGCACCCTGATGGAACTGTAGGTGCGTGTTCATTGCAGGAGAGTTGGACCAGGTTACCTTTAAAGGTCTCTTCCAACTCAAACAATTCTGTGATTCTATGAATTTATCTGATCCCTTCTGAAATCTGAGGCATCCATTCCCTTTCCTCTTGTGCATCTCTTCCCAGGTGAGAATTGGCTACCTTTCCTGGGAATCTGCATCTGCTCATTCAGTCACTGTGTTAACAGTCTCGCATCTCCTGGAGATACTCTGGCACTGTCCTAGGGCCCAGCCGTTAGCAGAGATTGTCTAGCAACAGGGAGCCCTCGCTGGGCCTGCCTCCCTAATTGTAAAACATAGTGATTACTTCCACCACTACCAAAAGACAGCTCCTTCAGAAAAAAAAAAAATGAAGCTCATGCCTAAAGATGTTATCATGCATAATTCAGGGGAAGAAATCCATACTGCATTTAAAAGATTACATCTTATCATCCAGGGTACTTATTAGCTTGATGATTTAAAAGTACACAGGGATAGCTTCTCCTGTGATTTTGCACTGGCATACTGCAGTCGTACTGATGAATGATTTGCCCTGCAGCCTGGTTTGGGACAGAACTTGTTTTCTGATTCCAGAACTGGCCCAGCCCTGACTGGAATTGCCTGATGCATGATGGGCAGCTCAGCAGCACTAGAAAGTGTTCTAAGAAGAGCTGGCTGTGTTGGATGTGCTTTAGCTTCTCAAGTGCAGAAACAGTGGGCTAGTCCACACCACTGCTAATACAAATGCTTGTATCATTATTGTTAGTATTTTTATTAATTTATCAATAACTTTTCACCTAGAGAGCTCACAATAAGAAAGGATTCTATTCTATGTGCATTTATTAATTAGCACTTACCCATGCCAGCACTGCCCTGGGACACATGTGGTGACGTAGCCAAGCCTGTTTAGAGGAAAAGCAAAACTCTTCTTGACCTGATAGGTTTCACCCAATCCTCCACACTGCAGGCTCTCTAATGGCCATTCCCATGCAAACAAGCATCTGTCTAACAGTGTTCTGAGTGGAAGTTAAATCATGCTTTTCCACCCTTTTTTTTCCTTCCTCTTCCTCCTACTTTTTAGTCAAATCTCCCTGGACATGCTATATATTTTCCACTCTGTGACTCAGAATTAGCTTCTCAAACTCTTTGGGAGTGTGACAGGGCTGTGACCAACCAAGAGGGAAAAGAATCTCCCTTAGGGGAGGAAGAAATGAAAGTGCTAAATACAGTATGTATTGCCAGAAAACAACTTCCCCACTAGCTGTGCCTGGTTTCCCTGCAGGCCCTGCATTCAGCACTGCAAACAAGAGCAAGCAGCCTCATAATTTCCTGCAGCACAGCTCAATATGGGGCATCTCACAAATGCATCACATAACATGGGCAACATGGTGCCTAAAAAAAATTCCTCCTATAGAAATTCCTTCATCCTTTCTTAAGGATGGTGGCAGCAGAAAAATTCCCTTTGATGGGAATAGTCTTTGTGGTATGGACTGGGAGTGAAACTAAAAAAATTCCCCACCTTCACCTGGAACCAAAGGGAGATGGGTACAAATCCTCAGCAATTGTTCAGGCTTAAAGTACCAAGCGTAACAGCTCTAAAGTTGCAAAATGGACAGGGGACCTTTCATACTCAGCATAATTTTGTCTATGCAGTGGTGGATTGCAGACTTCTTCCCCAGTGGCAAAACTTGCTCTAGCACTTCACTGTTCTTTCAAACACTTAGCTGGTAAGAAAATCTTCCTTCGTATACCCAGGTGATTGGTACTGCAGCTGAAGTGAGAGCTGGATGGTTTCCCCACTGCTTTCAGACACTGAAGTTCAAGCCCTGCTTGAAAAGCAGCATTTTTATATTTTGTAAGGCTGAAATATTTCAATGACAAACAGCTTTTTTAATGAGAAAAAAGGTGGAGAGGGGCTCTGATTTCAAAGTTTCCTTGTGTGTACCTTGCTACCCAATGCCCACGAGCTCTCAGCCTCCCTTATGTTTCTTTCACAGGAGGACTTAAACCCCTCCAGACTCACTCTCCCAAAATAGTATGTACCGTGCATGCTAGCCTGCATGAAATGGGAAATAAATCACAGTTCCTGGCTATGACAGCCCCTGACTGCCACAGTGCTGTAACACAGCTCCCATGGATGCTGTTGGATCTCCACTCTGAGCTACCAGATGGGGAAGAACATGAGTAATGAGAGGTGCTTCTCTATGCCCCGCCAGAACCACGGCAAGACATAGCATGTCTGAGCTGATCTGAGGCCCCTCTTGTGCACCACAAACATGCACTTACCTCCAGAGAACAGAAGAGATGATGGCCAGCTGTGCTGGGACCTGTGGCTCCAGGAAGCCTTCTAGCTTCTCCATGCCTGAAGACGATCTGGTTGCATTTACATGGAGATAGTGAGCAAGTCAGCAGGCTGTGGGCCATCGTCCCCTTCCAAAGGGTGCAAACAGGGTGCACTTACTTACACAAAAAGATTGCATCTAACCACAGTGCAGCAGCTGTGTCAGCACACATTGTTCTGCTAGCCCTGGACTTGCACAGACCCCATGAAGTTGCTCTCTGCTGTTACCCTGCCACTATGGCCCACAGCACACTGATATGAAAGCACACAAGGAAAACCATCATTACGAAGTGCTTTGAAATCTTTTTCACTGCAAGGACAGAGAGATATGCAGGGGACAAAAATCAGCTCTTTTGCCAACCATGCCAAATGTTTTTAACAACCTCTGGTACAAAACAATGCAGTGATCTCTGCTCATGAATTGTCACCATCCAGCACCATGCTTCAGGCTGCGGAGAGAACTGCTTTAACTTATTTTATGTGAAAAGAGATAGACATGCATACACATATAAAGCACACACACATATAATATAGGAGGCAGAGAGAATCTATATCTACATTTGCGGTATCTTCCTGCACCAGGTAAGGAAAGCATCTTTCTTCTTTTAAGCGGGTGCTGTATGCACATTGTTTCCTTGCAGTCTATCTTTAGGTTATAGCAGTTCACAAGCTTTTTTTCTGCAGATGTGTTATTCAATTACTTCAGGGCTTTTCCATTTGTAATATTATGAAGCAATGATAGCCAGCAGACTTCACCTGTCTTTTAGAGATAGCCAGCCTGGTAATTTTAACTCTGCCCATTTTATCCACACCAGTAAATCTCATAACATGGTTATAGAGAGATTCCAATTTTTGTAGAATCTTCTCCTGGGAATTCCTGTATACAATATTGCCATAGTCTGTAATGGACATAACCTGTGATTGGATTAATGTTTCCCTAGTGAAGAAGTCAAAGCATTTCATGTTCCTATAACTGGTTTGTAGCTCAGCAGTAAAGGTCTTTGGTGTGGCAGAGAAAATAATTGCAAACTCAGCCCCAATCAGAATATATAATCCCCCTCACAGCGAGGGTCCAATTCAACGCAGTTAGACTGCCTGTGCAGGGGTTTCTAGCAGGATTTTCTTGTCAGAAGAGCAGAATGCACGGAAAACAAGTTAATTTCAGTATTTTAATATTCATGAGCCAGTCCTGGGCAAAGCAAGGTAGAGTCATTGCTACTCCTCCAAGGGAGGGCTCTCCTGCTCCCAGTGCAGAGAGCAGGGGCAGGCAGGACAATGCAGTGGAGCTCCAGGCTCCCCACAAGGAGAGCCCCCAGCTCGGGCTCAGATAAATACATGCATTTGTTCCCAAAAGAAAATTTGTTTATGTCCTGTCAGACACACAGTTTGGGCCTTGTATTGTCTTCTGAACCTTTCAGAATCCCTGGTGTTACCTTACCTTGGACCTTACACACAAGAACAGGATGGAATTACTTGTTGAGTGTACAATGTGAAACACTTATGGCTGAGACACAGATCTACCTCTCCAGGAAGAAGGGGCTCAAACCACAGCAGCTGGCTGGCCAGAAACAGGCTATGAAGTGGGATTTGCCTGCTCAGATGGAGGAAAAGGACCTCAGTGCTCACATGGGGGAAGCTGAACTAGAGACTGGGAGCAGCTCCCACGATGGTCTCCCCAGGCACTTGTGAAATGATGTGTGAAATGGTCACACACAGTGCCACATCAAATTGTAAGCTAGCAGAGAACCAGCAGAAGGGCTCAAGCTCTGCCCCAGAAGGCCAGGGAGAGCTTTCAAGTAACAGTTTATTGGTGAACCATGACGGCAGAGGTGGGTCTCTGGAGAAAGCACTATAGATTTGCTCTGCCTAAGGGGTTCAGAGGTGACATTATAGGGATCTCGAGGTGGAAAGATGGGTGGGGGAAGCTATTAGTGGAACAGAAGGTGTAGGAGACAAACTGAGACAGAAGTGAAATGTGAGAGCAAAAAATCTGAACACAACGTGCTGGAACAAGGATGGAGAGGGTGGGCTCCAGAACAGGCATGCTGCCTGACTGAAGAGCAAGGCAGATGCTCTTGGCAGATAACCTTATGTTTGGATGTTATGGTATTGCTAGGCAGGTGGAGGGGATGGGAAGAAGGTTACCAACATGGGAGCTGACAAATGGGATGTCATCATTTCCCATATGAGTAACTATCTCCAATCTGTCCTTTCTATCCAACTAAAGCTTGGGATATCTCAGCAGAAAGGATACCCCACTGGCAGAGATGAGAATTCTACATTAGGTCTTCACGGAAAATTGCAGGCTCTTGGGGCAGATGTGGGTGACAGAAAACAAGAAGTAGAAACAGCAATTTCAGGAAAGTCCAGTTATTAAATCTGAACTTAAAAGGTTGACTTTTACAAGTCAGATGGCAGGAATCTCTGACAGCTGATATCAGGGCAGCCCAAGGGCTTCCCAGAACCAGCTTGTCCACTTCTTGGTCTCAGAGTGACTCTGGGAGCCCTTGGGGAAGAAGGAATGTGAAAACGAAACAACACGCACATTCCACAGCTGCTTTTATCACTTTATTCGTATTTCTTGAGCAAATCCTTTAGCAGCTAAGCAAATATCTGAAACTCTCTTATTATATATATGCATACGTATATAAATAGAACCATTCAAAAATAAATAACAAGGAATTCTGCAAATATTTTCCCATTGAATATGCAAAAGGAACATTTTCCTCCCAGTAAACCAACTTTGAAAGTCTTCCACTAAAACCCTATAAAACCCAATGATAGTCATAAATTAACAGTAGATTAATTCAAAGGAGAACTTATCCCCCCTCTGCATACCTTCTAATCCATATCTCCAAGAGGTCATTTTAATTATCACACTGTCACAGCTATTCATTACTCTGCTCTAGGAGACAGAGAACCAGCACTATGCCTTTTGGATGCCTTGGAATTCATCATACGAGGGCATTTTATTCTCCCTAAAATGCTCACAGTTTAACCCCCTCACCTTGAAAGACTGACAACATCACATTTGCTCAGTATTTTAAACCATTCTCCTTCCAGTGGGGTATCTCATTTTAGCCAAGTTACCCTTTTCAGAGACAAACTAACTAACTAATGAACTAATGAAAGCTCAGCAAGCAGCTGACTAATGCACAGACACAATCAGCTCAAGTTTTGTCAGATCCTGAGTAGTTTGCCCTTTTTCAGAGGCATGCAAAGCCCTTTTTTTTTTTTTTCTCCTGAATTGTACCTGCTCACTCTTTCTGACTGCAGTTATGCTAATCAGATGGAAACCATGTGCCAGTGGCTCCTAGGAGGGCTGTCTGGGTGGTGCAATAGGACTACAGAAGAGTGTGTGAGGTCCTGAGACACAGAATGCAGAGCTTGACTCTGCTTGCTTTGTGTTTGCTTGTATGGCAGGGACCCCAAAGGACCTTATGCAGAGCTCCCTTACACTCATCATGACACTGGGACAGATACAGTATTCAAAGATGGATGAGCACATGAGGGCCTACTAGTTTCCTGGCTGCATAAACACAACTCAGGCTGCTTTCTGGTAGTTCTTTGTAGGATCATATGTTGGTTTAGTGTTGGTAATGCTCAGGCCCCGCAGCCAGTTCTCCACTGCTGAAGATACAGGGAATATTTTCACAAGGGACAGTAAATTTAAATAGCCTGGAAGGTCCATTGCCTACAGTTTCCAGTTTTTCTCATATCTCTTCATTTTTGCCCAGGATGCTTTCTTCTCTATCCAGCCCAGCATGACTACCCAGCTGAGCCTGACCCTGTTTCTAGATTGTAAGGGTCATGACTTGGCTTAGAGAAGAGGAGCAACCGACCTCACATCCTTTACTACAGAGTGTATGGGACTGCTACTTCTTTGGGGCCACCTGACACCAAGGGGAGCTCATTCTTGTTTCACATATCTCCCTTCAACTTCATTCTGGTTCATCCTTTCCCTTTCTATCCACTGGGTCTCAGCACCTTCTCTTTCAGCGCTACCCAGTGTCTGAGGCAGACACTGCCTCAGTCATAAATCTTTTGGAAGCCCACTCTTCCCAGATTCCTACCAGCTACTTCTGGAGGAACACGGTTTCTGCCTGTTAGACAGGACTTGCAGTGAGTTTCGTGCCTGCACCCTGACAGGTGACACCACTAGCATTTCTCATATGACCACTTTCCTCAAATGATCTGATAGAAGAGCAAAAGCCTAACCATGCAGCAGATGATAAACGGCACACTGAGGAGCACCTGCCTGACTCCCAGAAGCTATTTATCAGGCTCTCATAATGCAAGCTAACTGGGCTAGCACATGCAATTGGCGTAAAAGCTTCTGAGCCTGACACTAAATGGGGAGACATCACATGGTGAAGCAGGGGAGCCAGGACTCCCTCATTTGCTCATTGTTCGGATTACCCCTTAAAAGAGAGGGAGAGAGAGAGGGGCTGGTGGAGGAAGGGGAGGCTTTCTCATTTTAACAAATAGCTTTTCAGCCACTGCAAATGATTTCTCTAGATCTATTGGGTCACACTTTTTTTTTTTTTCTCCTTTTTTTTTTCCCAGAGATGAGAGCTAAAAAAAAAAAAAGAAAAAGGCTTGAAATTGATTTACCGTCTATAAATAAAAAAGAATCAATGGTAAAATTTCTAGCTAATTTCCCTCTCCTTCGTTCCCCTTTGGACTATTTGTTATCTTAGAAATACTTATCTGGGAAAAAAAAAGAGAAATATCAGCAGTTCCAGCTCCAGCTGCACTCCTCTGCCTCGCCACACAATCCAGCCCTCCTCTCCTCTCTTCTCTCATCGTGCAGGGAGAGATTGGTCCTTCAGGTGTGCCTGGCTTCTCTTCTCTGGCTTGCTGTCAGCATGGCTGGTCCCCTGGCCCTGCTGGGTGGTGCATTTAAAGACTGGCAGCTTTTCCTTCCTGCCAAAAGAAGAAAGAGAGGACAGGTGTTATGAATGCTGTGGTGTTCCTGCAGCAGGTAAGCAAACCCTGGGTGGCTGAGCTCTGAGGAGATGCATATGCAGTCTCAAAGGAAGTGCATCTGCAAGGGAGGATTTGGCTGCACAAGAGAAATTAGAGGTGGTTAAGAGAAATTAGAGCTGGTGCCCTGCTCCTCTGGTCAGAGAAGGGCTAGTCCTTCCAGAAGACACTGCACTATCTCTGAACTCTCCAAGAGAAAGCCCTGTTTCCCTTCAGGCCAATGCACTTACAGCTGTTTTCTCCTCACCTCACTTCTGAAACATTTCACATCATTTCTCCCCATTTTCAGCAATCGTGTCACTGTGAATATTTCCTTCTGGGGCAGATACTGCTTCCAGGACAGCTGGTTCCCAGGTCTGCTCCCCTCTTCATTGCCCCCCCTATGAGGAAGGATCACAGCCATGGCCAAACTCTGCCCACGTGGCTGGGGAGCACCCACCACATGGCATGTGATACCAGTGATTCCAGCACTTCCATTAACTCCAAATATTTAATGATAACGTAAAACTTTACTTGTCACTGTTGTTTGTGGCCTGACCCTTTCAGCACCCTTTGGGCTGCAGGCCTTGCAATGCAGTTGGGGTTCAATTGCTGACTTCCGATGAGGAGAATTATACAAAATACAAAGCCCTCTTTCAGCGATGCCCCAGGAGTTCACAGGCTAACCAGTGAGCTCATCACAGCCTGGCATGGCAGCACCAGCCCTGTAGCTTCCCACAGCCTGTCCTGGATAGCAGAGCTGCTTCATGCGGCTCTGCTCTCACTGTGCGCTTCCCAGGCAAAGTGCTGCCGGGTGTGTGTTTACAGTGTGCATCCCGGATGTTTGCTGCTTTAAGGAAAAGCAAATCTCTAGCCTTTATTATCTGTTAATTCTTTAACATTTCTGTTCTGTTTACTTACACAGCCTCTTTGCTTAAAGGCCTTAATTAAACACTCCCAATTCACAGCCCACTGCTTCCACCACCCTCTGGCTCCTGACAGTTGTGTGTCACAGCATGACAGGCACAAACAGCCTCAGCCTGTCTGTCTGTCCATCTAGCTGCTGGGCAGAGCCAAACCTAGGAACCAATCCTCATATCTTTGTACCCTGAGATATAGCTATGATGGGAGGCTGAACATGAAGGGCCACGGGTCCTACAGCCCTGTACCCCGCTGCGCTGGGGCTGTGCTGGAGCAGGAATCTTTGCCTTAGGACACTATGACAGAGTCATGGAATCACAGAACATCCTGAGTTGGTAGGAATCCACAAGACTTATTGAGTCTAACTCCTGGCTGAGGGAGCTTCACTGCCCCAGCCCTCCCCTCCCCATTGCCATCGCAACTGTCACCAGTTCAGCATCTACTGCCTCTCCACAGTTCAACCAACCTACATATTTTGAAGAGAAAAACACAGAGACAAAAATAAATAAATTAGGACCCTGTGAGGGAGACCTGAGAGGCACACAGAAGTGAGAACAAGTGCTTTCTCTGGTTCTGTGTATAATTACATTGACAAGTTCCTAGACAACGCTGGAGACCCAAACACAGCAGCAGCTGTGGACCAAACAGAGAATCACACAAAACATAGGGAGGCATGTCAGTCAAGCCATCCCTGCCCTTGGGCTGCCCCTGTTACTGCTGACAGCCTGCCCATGCCCAGCACTGAACAGGCAGGGCTTACCCCAGAAGAGGCAACCTCCTTCCCAGAAAGGCAAACTGGGCTGTCTGCTCTTTGCAGGAGAAGAAAGCAACATAAGAAACATGCAAAGAGGATTTTTGCATCTGCATAACACCTGAAAAGCAAACCCCGGTTAACCAACAGCACTTACATTGGGATTTTTATTCACTGCCCTTTTTTAGCAGCTATCCAAGCATTAGTTGAGCTGAAGCACCACAAATATCAAGCACTCAGTTCACACCAGATTCTTGTGACAAAGTGATTTTTGGCTGTACAGCCAATTGATAGACAGTTGTGATCAAATCACAGCCCTGCTGTGTGCTCATCGCACATACAACAGTTAATCTTGCAGCCATGCAAACTGTTCTGCAAATCTCAGAGGCATAGCAATTACAATACCAAATTTATACCGCATCTCTCAGTCAACTAATTGTACATCCAAAAAATCACCACTTGAATAATCTGAATACATTCACCTTTGGTGCTAAAAAAAACCTTCAGTACATGCGTGATCTCAACATAATTTTGAGTTACGGAACCCATGGGAAAATATGCCAACCTCTGATTTCAACAGCAAAATTGCTTCTTTCTAAATACAGCAGGAGCATAATTCACATGGAGGTCTGGCATCTTGGTGTTTCCAGAGAGGCTTTTTTTCATGTTCTGCAAAATGGAGACGTTGCTTGCTTTAGCTCTCTCAGCCCATATTTAGGAATTCAAGCTATATACATCTACACAAAATGTACTGCACATGTTCACCTCTAAAACAATTTCATTGGTATTTTTAATTGTTAGGAAATCTTAAAGATCTCAAAATGAATCATCAGACCTCCAAACCAGGCTAATGTTTTAGATGAGCTGTGGTTTACAAACCACTGTCCCAGAGCAGCGCAGGTGAGCTCACAGCCTGTAAGCACACGTGTGCTCTTGTGGCATTTTGGGCTCTTTCACACACACTTTTCTTGACATTTGTTTCCAACTGGTGAAGCACGTTGAGGTGGGGAGTGATAGATGTTAGTGACTTTGCAGCTGGCATACTGAGAGGGCCAAAGCAGAAGAGAATTCTGTATTTAAACTGCAAAGGGAGGAGAAAATAAGGTTGTTCAAGCCACATGAGTGGGATCGAAAATGAATCATCAAGGCTGAAAAATGGCTAACCTCTGATCCCTGAAACCACGAAATCTGGTTGCTGTCGTGTGTCTGCTGATCTAATTTTTACACTCTCCCCTCCATCCAAAGGAGATGTGTTTCCATTGCAGATGGGCCGCCATTGCAGCCAAACAATCAATGCCTGATTACTTCAAATGCTTCACTCTCAGGGATGCACAATTAACCAAGCCCACATTTGACACTGCAAGGGGAGCGCAGTATTTTCTGAGAATGTCTGACAAGTTTCAAATGTAAAAAGCCACAAATTAAATGACCCAGCAGATAATAACGGTCAGTGCCCTGGCAGTTAGATAATGTACGTGCTCCAAAGCAAGGCAATTAGAAGCTATAAAAACAAATTTACAGTGTTAGAGCAAAGGTCAGAAATCCTCAGCCATTACCGAAGGCTTGATTTTTTTTTTTATTTTTTTTTTTTTTTTTTTTGAGCAGTCACCAGTGTCCATTTCCAGAAAGCAAGCACAGATTCATGTATGTGAGGTGACCACTGACCTATTACAGCAGACTATGATTTCTGGGCCTTGCAAATCCCAGTATCTCAGTGCATGGAGAATAATACCAGAACTATCTGGCGATCTCATCAAGTCCTTACCGTGAGGCTATACCTTTCTGAATGCAGGAATCAGTCCAGTGGTACCAACGCACCATATTACAGCTGCAAAGTCTCTCTCAGGAGACTTTGCAGATGCCTCTCCCTTTGCCACTGAAGGTTTTGTCTTGTCCTCTGTCCTCCTATTATCTAAAGAGAAGCAGCGGGAGAATAATGCATTGCTAGGAAAAATGATTGTCTCTTCGTGTCTCGAGTTTGTTCAAATTAGAAATATGATGTCAGGATTATCATGCTATATACACCAGACATTACCCAAGTCAGCTCATTCAATACGTAACAGCTCTCTGTGCTCTCACAGTGGTGTGCTCTATCCTGCTCCTTAGAAATAGGAGGAGAGTCCGCACAGGGGTGAGGCTGGAAAAACACAGATGCTTTAAATCTGCTTACTGAGCCCCAGCTTCTTCAGAGCAGCAAGCCTGGGGAAGGAAGGGAAAAGCAGGTGGGCGTCTCCAGGGGTATCTACATGAGGATGCCTGAGAGAGCTAATCCAAATACATTTAGGGTGTAAACCGTGAAGGTGATTAGTCAAACCACAGTAAGCTCCTATGTGGATATGCTCCTTCAGAGTTAAAGTAGCCATAATTCAATTCATTCATTTAGCTCATTTCCAAAAGTAAATTAAGGTAGAGTAAATTAAATTAAACCATCTGACAGTACCTTCATTTTGAAAGGGATTGTTAACATGGACCCAGCCTACTTCCTACAGTAATGCAGATTACTTTCCCCTACTGGGCAGGCATGCTGGCTCCCTGGGCCAGTCTTGAAGTGGTGTGTTTTTATGCACTCTTTACATGGGGATTTCTGAAAGCAGGACCAGTGCTGACATGTATTTGACTGTTTGCACGTGCTTTAGAGTGCATGCCTAAATCCAGGGTGAAATCTTTCCAGCCAACGCTGGCTCCCAAGTGCTTGAGGAGGCAATTGTTGTAGTGGGGTGTTTTGGTGAGTGCTACAAATCTCCCCAAACCCTGCAAATGGATCCTTTTCATTGAACCCACGCAAATGTGTCACAGTTTAAAACCTGAAAAGCTTTCCTTAACGACAGCTACAAGTATCAAGAGTTGCATAAAACGTGTAGACGTGAGTGGGAGTGAGCTGACAGATTATAATTACCAGTTGAGGAAGGGGAAAAAATAAAAATTATTTTTTGAGGCAAAACATGTAATTTTCCTTTAAACCATGGTAGTGCTCCCATTTACAACCCTGGAAATCAGACTGAAGTTGTTTGACTCCTTAGCAGGTTTTTATTTTTATTTCCTTTTAAAGGTGCACTGGCCAATGTGGGAGGATAAAGCAGGGCTTTATTTAGACACTCATATGAGCTTTGCACTGTTTGAACAGGAAGGGAAGTGGTAAGATGTCCTGCAGGCTCCCAAAGCATTTCTGTCCTAGCTGGTAGGATTGCATATCACTACAGCCCCAAACAGCCCTTCCAGGGGCACGGGGAAGATTCTTAAATTCAGACTGGTGCAACCTGTTGCTACGAAAGTGACACAGCTGTGGGGCACCCATTGGCCAGGTCCAGGTGAAATGCCCAAGACAGGCTGTAGTCCTCTCTCTTAGCCAGGCTGGTGATGGAGGGTTTTGCAGCTGATTCTCTTTTTTTCTCTCTTCATTTCCTCCTTTCTCTACAAATGGTAAGTAAGTAGTTTTGCTGATCTTCCTCTGGAGCAACACCATTCAAGAGCCATTGCCAGTACCCTGAGTCTGAAGTGGGGTGATATAAGTAGCCCAGGGAGGCGAGAAGCCCGTGTGCATCCTGTGTGGGCAAGGGAAATGGCCAAACTTGCTAATGTTTAGGAGTGCTTCAGATCACATATCATCTAGAGCACTGTTGCTCTGACAAAATTTATAATTCTTGCTAGGACGTGCACTTTTTTTCTTTTTTTTTTTTCTCGTTTTTCCCTAAAGACTGCATTTTAAGTTTGGGGGAAGTGAGCTGTAGTGACAGCAAACAGGGCCCCAAGAGAATGACAAGAAGCAGCCATCTACGTAAAGCAGACAGGTGGCTTCACTCCCAGCTCTCATTTCAGACATGGCCAGGTCAAAGAAAGCGCCGACAGATGCAGGTAAAACCTCAAAAATCCTGAAGGCAGATCTTAAAAGTTTTTCTGAAAGACAGCATGAGTGGACGGGAAGAACACCCCAGATCCCATGGGACAGAAGGACTTCCACACATGTGCCAGAAAGCAGCAAATCCCCAGGATGGCATCAGTCAGAGCCTGGAGGCCCATACAACAGCTGAACATCTCTTTAGTGTCAGATGGGGCTCAGCATTTGAATGACTGAGTTGTCCTGGCAGAAGTGTCTCTTTATCAGACTGTGCCCATACAGGAGAAGACATTCTCCATCTCCACCCACTGTGATGCAGATGATGGTTCCCATCACCTGAGGATGACGGGGCAGTCCCATGGGCCAATCCATCCAGTTGGATACACAGCTGTGAACTAATACATCATCATTAAGGCTGCAAAGTCAAGCAGCAAGAGGAGGAATTACCAGAATAAGGGCTGTCAGAGCAGTTTTAATTCAACCTCCTGGCGGATATGCCTTCTGATGCAGTCTTTAATTACCTCATCACAGCCTACTTTTTCTTCAACAAGACTGCTGCTTCATTCAGGGCACAACAAACAAGTCCAGCTCCTCTAACCTTTGTCAGAGCCAAAAGCACTCAGCATTTCCATAATTTGGCCCTCAGTGAACACAGAGAATCAGAAACATGGGACTAGCAGCTCTCAGAAAAACAAGTCAGCAGTTTGAGAGGCAACAGCAACTTTGCTGACGCTGCTGTGCTGAAGCACAGCTCTGCTGCGCAGTCAATGAGCCAGGAGGGAAAGAACAGAGCAATGCTGGCGTGGGCAAAGGCCTAAGGCAGCACAAGGTGACTTGCATTTGCAAATTTTTGCACGGCAAGATTTCTGTTTTCTTTTTTTTAACAGAGGCACTCTGCTTTCTCTTCATCTCCTACAAAAATTTTGCCTTTTATACCAAATATTTCAGTGGAGGATTTTTTTTACTTTCAACACAACCAGTGCTAACCCTTACTCTGGCACAAGTAGAGAAGTGCGCTCAGGACAGAGACACAGCGAGAGAAAGAGCTGCTTGTGTCTCTGACAGCATCACAGGGAATCCCACTCAAATTCCTCCCAGTGACAGAATTTGCTAGCCACTGAGCAGCAGAAAACAGCACTGCAAAAAGAGGAGAGGAAGGGCATGAACTTCCATTGCCAACCAGACAGCTGTGCTCTCCTGCTCTGTCCCCACTTAACCCAGCCTCAAAGAGATGTCTTTGTGTGCTGGCAGACTTTCCTGAGCCTTTCTGAAGCACACTGAAGTGACAGCACTCTGTTCTCCAGCAGCTTCTGTAGGCAGCATACAGGTCTCACTCTTAGAAATTTAGGGGCCTATCAGTTTATCGCTCCAGAAAATGTCCAGCATTTTCAGCAAGGCTTTTAGTTCATTAGCTCACATATGAAAATATTCTAATCTTCCTGCCCTCCCCAGCTGAGTCATTGATGCTTTCCTATCTTGCTGCAGACATATCACCTTGCTTGCTGGTAACAATGGACATTATCTTTCTGAACTAAGCATTCATGTAGGATCACAGGGTCCTTGGAAGAGCAGGACTGTGGGATACACTGGGGATACCACAGGTTCAACTGTAGATCCAACCAGTTGATTCACTTACATGCACATAAACACCTTATAAAGATACAGCTATTCCTCTTTCCATCTTGGAATAAGCTTTACAAGTGCTTGGCCCCACAGTCAGTTTTTGCCCTGTAACCAGAGCTACTGTTGTCTCTTGCTCCAGATGATCCTAATTCAGTTCTCACTGAACTGCCTGCGTTGTCTATTCTCTAGTACAGCTGTTGTCAGGGATAAAGGTGCCTGAATCTGGGCACTAGCAAATACTTGCACCAATTTTCAGGACCATCCCTTCCTTTCTCAGTTTCCTTCTGCGCAGCATGGTGATAACCTTGTCAAGAGGTACTCTGGAAGTGATTCAGGTTGCTATTATTTCCAGGACTATTGTTATAACACATTTTGGCCGCATTAATTCCCTCAAACAGAAGTCATTCTGCCTGCAGCAGACTAGGACAAAGCAGCCAATTAGTTGTCTCTTACATGTTTATTAACTCTGCAGCTTTCTTTCAATGAGTATGTGGAATCTGGTAATGTTATAATATATTTTCATAAACTGTGGTCACAACATGTCCAGTTTCAAGCTAATAACCATACCATATAGTTAGTCCTGATTACAGAGATATTTAGTATCATTTTATATATTCTAGTCCTTTCCTAATGCCACTGCCCAGCCAAGGCAGATTTGAAACCACAGCTATCCTCCTCCCCAGCAGTTTGCAAGGTTTTCTTGTGCACAGGTTTGCAGTTAACATGACAGCTTCAAAGAAGATTTCATTTTGTTGATGTACTTTTAATAATATACACAGGCTCTGATCAAATGTCAGGTGACGAGACCGATGAGACAAATAGAAGGCATTTGTCTACTTACAAGGAAGACCAGCATTTGAAAGCTATCAGGAAATTAACAACATGAATTTTCAAAATCTATTCCTAAAACATCTGTTGGCTTTAGGCTGAACATTTACAGTATTTAGGATTTTGACGTGAGGTAGAACCCCCCAAACAAAAGATACCTCACCGCATTAGATTCTGGTGGGGGGAGAAGAGAAATCTGCTCTGTTCAACTCGATTATAGATGTGTATCTTTCCCTGCTGGCATGGCTGTCTCTATAGAGATGGACATGGATATTTGATGAGATTAAAATGCTTCAGTTACCGCTGTCAGTGGTTCTTTAATTTAAAACGAAGAAGGCAAACAAACATTCTTTTTGATGAGGTAACTGAATGATGCTACGGAAAAGCACTTTGCTGTCAGGTGGTAATTAGGTTCAGTAATAGTTGTGGGTTTTTAGCCTTGGAGGTTGTGGCCCCTGGGAATCTGAAAGAAATGATACATTCAATTTCCAGAGGAAAGGAAGATGCTGGATGCTTTTCTCTGCTAACCCTGCAGGTCTTCACAGATAAGAGCATTCAGAGCTGCAGCGCTGACAATCCTCCTTGAGCCAGCCTAAACTGTTGTGTCGAGATCACGAACACAGAATGGGAGATGGACCCAAAGTGGGGCCTTTAAACACCTAATGCAGTCAGGCTGGCTCGGACTATATGCATAAGGAACTGCCAGAATGGCTGCACCAAAAGGATTTTTAAAGTCTGCTGAAGTGTATTACAGCAATTGCCCTATGGCCTGGGCTGATAATTGTAACATCCATCTTACGCATCAGTGGAAAGTCTACAGTAGGAAAGTGTTTCTTTGTAAACAAGCAACTGTTCTCACAGGTATTTTTTTAAGGGGAAAAAGAAGGGAAAAGAAGGGAGTGATATTCAAGGGTCATCTACATTCCTTGCTGGAGAGAAACAATTCCATTTGGAACTGGATTTTCCATTGTAAATATAAATTATACTTGGCTGTGGTATTAAAGCAAACAATTACAAACTTTCCAATTGATCTAAATGCACTTACTTGGAAATTTTGAGTTTGGAGGCAAAAATGCTCCATTCTCTGAACAGAAACAAATTCTGAACATGGTGTTTCCTATGCAACAGGAGCTCTGGTTCTTGTTCAGCTCCTCTCTTCACATTATTACCCAGCTTTGTCTGTTCAAATAATGGCAGTTCTCAATCAGCACTTCCGTAGTATAGCCACTGCTGCTCATGCAAGGTAAGACACTGAAAGGACATCAGTGGTCCAACACCACGCAGAGAGCCAGCAGCACTGCACAGAATAGAGCTTGGGCATTTCGAACCCACTCTTCATACCTGTCTGCCTTGCCTCTCTAGTGGCCTCACTTCATGTCCAAAAAAAGAGACACTTTTGGACAAACAGCCTACACTGGCTGTAAAGCTGGATTAGGGATTCACAGTGAGGGGTGAACCTGGTCCTAGCTGCAGAAGAAGCCTTCCATCCAGCTGTCAGCGCAGGTCCAAACTGAAATGAAGAATACTGCCTTCAGCACAGGCTTGCCAATAATCTCCTGAAGCACTGAAAAAGTTTTTCCTTCCAGAACTAAAACTTTTCAAAATAAAGAGAGTCTGATTCTCTTCTCACTTTTGGGAGATAAACGAAGGGTAAGTCCATTAAAGATACTGGTGTGAGATTGTTGTACAGCAGACAGAATTCAGGAAAGATATTGATATCTCCCAAATCCCCTGAATATTTTTTTCAGGCATAAACCAGGTATCTTTCCTGATCATAAATGCTTTATTTCCGAATGGAATTTCAATAAAATAAGCACAGTTAGACTGGCATGCTTATTATAAAGCCATAATGAAGGAGCACTGAAGTTTAGTCATGAAAGGTGTTAAAGAAGCAGCCCCACTAAAGCAAAAGAAAATGCTTTCTGACCTACCGAGTTTTAGGAGTTGCTGTCAGTGGTCTTTCCACCAAGGAGTTCAGCCTGTAATAGTCCAAGAATGTCCTGGCCACATTCCTTCCAAGCTTCATATCTGTAAGTTTTTAATTAAGGAGTATTTTTGGAAATAATTAAAGATATTAATAATAAAAACACACAGTCCAAAGGTAAATTACCGCTATTTGACGCATGAGCAAGTTTTACAATAGCCATCCTACAGTGCTTAGACCTCAGGCAAAATGACTTACATAAGCAGATAAAGCAAGGGTCATCTTGTTTGCTTCTTGTTTTCACAGGTAGATGCTATATAAAACCATAGACGGGAGGAAACAGTCTCCCTTTACACTTGGCTGCAGATCCCCATGGTGTTCTTGAAGTAACAGACTAGACCAAGGAGCCTTCCAATTTTCATGCTCAGAGAAAATAAATACCTAAAAATGTTTGGACACAGGTGGCATTTCTGTGCTTGTCTCCAGGAAACAAGGTCAACAATGTCATAGTACAAACCAGATATGTACCAGTATAAAAATTTAACACTGGGATCAGAGCTGTAGCCCTCCACCTTTAGCATGGAGCTCCCACACTGCCCTAGAAGAATCTACAGTTCTCTAGTTGTGTTGTATTCAGAAGCTAAAATGGTGGTTTAGCACTGATCTAGAAGAATGCCTTGGAGAGCTGTGCATTACCTTCAGGAGGTCAGCAACAACACTGGGGCTCCTCTCCCCTCACTGGCCACGATTTCTGTTTTGGCTAATCCTGAACCCAACACTATATAGATGAGCTACTGAAGAGACCTTGCGGGTACCTGAACCTCCTGAAGACTCTGTTGCCTAAAAATTAGCTGAGTAACCCATGACTGCATTAAAAAATAATATCCAAGATCATATATTCATTGGGTGAACCTCCTCCCTACGTGAAACATCAGCACTAGACCTGCCTGTTATAGAGTAGCCCCTGCTTATCCTCTGCGTGATGATGTTCAACTGGAAGAAATGCAATGGATGCCATTATCCATAGATGCATAGCTGAGGAATTTTTTAATTGCTTATTTTGACCTGATGCCTACCCACACTGCAATAACCACGTAATTTTCAAGAGTGCTGCCCCAAATGGTCATCATAACAGCCATTTCAGGATTTCAGGGGTGTTAATGCAGAAGCTGAGATGGGCATGTAAACTGGGGAACTAAATATACTTCTGCATCTGACATCCAGCAGTCTAGGAAGAGACCGTTTCTGGGTTGTTTTGTGTGCATGTGTTCACGTTCTGTTATACCAATAGTTATCTGCTGATGTTTCCATCAGAGGAAAATTCCAGAAGTGCAGCATCCCAGGGGTTTCCAGCAGGGGCTGTGAAGACACTTGCTTCTAAATGAAGCTTTTATTACCCACCCACTTACATTAGACACATCAAAACAAGTGAGCATGAGACATCAGGTTCAGGCATCGGTGTGAGCTCTCTGTTTATCATTTATTTATTTATTTAAAAGAGAGGTCAAACTGCCATGACTCAGTCTCTAGCCCTAGTTCTTCAACCAAAAACTATCAGCCAGCCACCAGCTCTGCTGGCATTGCTATTAAGCCCTGATCAAGTGGCTAAGGATGACTCCTGACGCTAATTTTCTCCTCCCATTATCTGGTTCCACTTCTCTAGTTTCCATTCCAGTGCCTGGGGATGGTTATAGGGATCTATTCCAGGCACAATAATTGCCATTCTAATACGATACATGCTGTAGGCACCTATATTATTGGTTCCCCAGAGAGATGGTAGATGCCCCATCCCTGGAGACATTCAAAGTCAGGCTGGACAGGGCTCTGAGCATGAGATCAAGCTGTAGGTGTCCCTGTTTAGTGCAGGGGAGTTTGACTAGAGAGCATTTAACGGTCCTTTCCAGCTCAAACGAGTCTGTGATTCTACAGTTATTCTGTCCAATGGTACAGCACAGCCCAAGCAGCTGATGTTCATGGCTGCTGTCTGCATGGACAGAGTACTGGTAGGATGGGGACATCAGCTGTGGCTGTACCTGGTGAGCTTCCCTGCAGCTTGCTGGCACCAATGGATGAGGATAACCATACGAGCTCAAAAGTTTAGAAAGTCAGAGGCAGCTTAAAGTTTAGCAATTCCAGGGAGGGCACAGTTTCTTTGAAAGTATTTTGTGATTGTTACTGGAATTTGGGGATGGCTGTGGGTAGTTTGGTTTCTGCAGTTGAGAACTCAAAGCAGCAACAAAGGTTAAGAGTTCAAAGCCTTCTGAGAAAATGAGAAAGAAGGGGAGAAGACTGTCAAGCATTTAAGGGATTGAGAAGACTAACATGGCTTGATCTTGTAGTTTCTTTCATTTACTCAGCACTTTAAAGACGTTAAGTGGTAATTGGACACAGTAAAGTCTCTAGGACATTTTGTCAGTGCCAGTCTCAGAAGGCTGATCCACCAGAGCTGGCCCTGCTACTTTTTCTTTGTCTCTCTACAACATGTGTGTTCACATGGTGGGCAATGCCTGACACACTGCACCAGGGAAGGAAACCCTAAAATGAGAGCGGATGCAGCTGAGGAAGTGGCTACATGAGCTCCTCCATGGAGCCTTAAAGCTCTGCTTTACTCCTGATGTGGAGGAATTCTGTTCTACGGCTGAACTTTAGCTTTTGGAAAATGCTTTCTATCAATAAGGACTGGTAACCACTTCACCTAAGCACAGCTGGAAAATTCCAGTGCAGAGGACTTCAAGAACAAGTTAAACCTATGGCAGATAAGAACAACTTAGCTCTAGCTGGTTGTGCATGAAGTTAGGGGAAAGAAATATAGAAGGACCCCTAAGGCCCATCCAGCCCCATTTCCTATAGTTCATACCATGTTTTGCAGCCCATACAGACCTATTGTTTGTTAAGTTTACAAAGAAGGTAAAGACATTTTGCCAAGCATAGACACAGAAAGTAGACGGACGCTTTGATAAAACTGATCATGCAATTCTGTGCCACCACATCCAACCACTGAAAAGCCACAAAATGGAAACAGCTTGTAGTCTGGAATAAGATTCAAGGTAGCACAGGATAAAAAAAAAAAAATGTGCACGTTCTAATATTGGCTTCTCATACCATCCCACTGCCACTGCTTTGCCAGCCACCTCCACAAAGGATGAGTAGTTTCTGCCACAGAAAGCAGGTACCTGATACATAAAAAAGCAGTAACAGTCTCTCTCTGTGCCTGCCTAGCCTGGGCGAGAAATGGCCTGACTCACTCAGAAGTGCAGGTGGCATGAGTGTGCAGAACTGATAGAGAAAAACAAATCATAGCGATGACATTTGCATTTATTTTGAGTGCACAGAAGACCCAGGCTCCATTTTGCTTCACTAAATACCACAGACACAAAAATAACTGCAGCTGCAGCCAGAACTCACCTTTTCTGGGTAGTGTAGTGGGTTGCTTTGTAACCGTCTTTCCTTCTGCTAATCACACATGCTGTGCTTTTGCCCACAAGAACTCTCTGCCCAACTTCAACCACACCTGCAGGTGATTGCCCAGCTATTCCCATCACAGGAACTCCCAGAGTACAGCAGAAACCCACCTGGGAGAACCACAATGGAAGCAGCTGGGTGAATGTCTGTCTCTACTGCCTGCCAGGATTTTCTCTCCTCTCCCTTCCTTCTTCATCAATCTGTTGTTCTCCATGCCCTGTATTCCTACCTGGAAGTGGAAACCAGCATCCCCAAGTTTCCTTCTGAAAATGCTGTTCCCGCAGTATTTGCTCTTTGACTGGCATCAGTGGTTTTGGGGAGATTTCCGAGCAGTCTGTTCGTGCACAACTCTGCCAAATTTCGCAGATGTTAGGAAGTTCAGATAAGACAAGAACCAGGCAGAGCTCTCTGCAAAATCCCCCACACTTCTGATCTCCACCATGCCTCTCCCCCCAAAGCTTCTGGCCCTGGCATGAAAAACAGGACAGAGGAGGAGTGTGGATCTCAGAAGTCATTACTAGTTTTCAACAGAGAAGATTCACTGATCCTATTGTGAACAGTCTGCTTCAGCTGGAGCCTCCAGAAACACGCACACAGCCTTATTCTGTCTGTGCGTGAAGGCAATAAGAATCTCAATTTGGAAGCCAGTTAGCAGTACGAGTCATTAGGGGAGGTACTAAATGTTGCTGCTTTAATAGCTCGCTGATCATTTAATAATATTGCCGCTGCAGAGCATGGTGGCACCATTCGCCTGCTTTTGTTTTGCTTTTTGAAATTCAGGGTCATTCCGCTTTGAAGTGAGTGGATTATCTCTCCTTCCCCCTCTTGCCAGACACTGCAAACTGCTTTAAATAATTAGGGAAAGGATGGCTCCTTCAAGTTTGTCGTCTCATTTTCATAAGGTCCAGTGTCATTGCTTTGGAACAGGAAGAGAAGCGGTGGTGGTGGCGAGGATTTGACAAGGGCAAAACAGTTAGCAGCCCCCACTCATCTTTGATAAGTCCTGCGGGGTCCCTGCCAAGCAGATTGGATCTCTGTTTTTATGTCTCATCTAGAGGACAGCACCTCCATCAATTTAAAACACCGCGCTGGGTTATTAGTTTATGGAATTCATCCAAGTTTACTCCTAAGCAGGATTTAAAATCGTGACCTTCCAATTCAGAGGCATCACTTATCAGACCCACGCAAGTCTTTTGTTTCCAAAAAACAGCTCTAAGTTATCTTGAAGACAGACAGAAGAAGGAAGAATAGGGAAGGGAAAAAGAGGGAAGGATTCACAAAGAGAAAGAAGGATGAATCTTTTTAATAGCTCAAATTAAAAACCAGAAGAAGCTCTTTGTTTGACAAAACTGAATTCTGCAGCAAATCTCTGTCCACCACAACAACAATCCTGTTATTTATGAAAAGAGGGATATTTTGTGTGGGAGAGTCCCAGATGACTGTGGTCAGTGAGCATACTGTCAGCTTTGTACAATCTCAAGAGAAATATGGATGAGGTTTTCTCATCTCTTTATAACAGCTTCCATCAATGGATCAAACCCCTTCCTGACTTGAACAAGAGCTCTAATGGAAAATGGCATTACACGGCTTTAAAGCACAGTGCTATATCACGGCCAGCCTGATCAGAAACAGTCCTCTATTTTAGCAGAGCTGTTTTCGCCACAGTCACTTGCTTTGTTTCACAGGGCTGACACTACACTCTGACAAATAAGAGAAGCTGCCAATGACACGTCTAATTGTGTGGGGGGGGGGTACTTCAGATAAAGTGCAGTAGGGGCAATTCGGAGACTTGGGGAGGGGGACACTGTGGCTTTTCAGAATCACTGATCACAATGCAAACCTGGCTGCTGATGCTACATCCTTGCTCAAGGCAGGCTCTTCAGGAAACCAGGTTCACATACTCCAGTGTATCTGGTTACATATTTCAAAATCATTTGCAAAGAAGGAAACTTCTAAAAGAGTGCGGGAGCGGACAAGGCTTATCATAGAATCATAGAATGGCCTGGGTTGAAAAGGACTGTAATGATCATCTAGTTTCAACCCTCCTGCTATGTGCAGAGTTGCCAACTACTAGACCAGGCTGCCCAGAGCCATATCCAGCCTTGACTTACCCCATTCTTCCTATTGACTTTCTTGGGATCACTGCCAGGCAAGCACAGATAACACCAGACTGTTGGCATTGCAGAGCTGCAGGGTACATGTGGGCACAGCTCCTGGGAAGGTCTGCTATAGTCATGGGGCTGCTTGTAGCTCCCATGTGAGGCTAAGAGTGGAGGTGGGCATTGTGGGAACAGATTGCCCAGAAGGCAGTGGATCTTCTTCCTGTCCTTGGAGACATTCAAGGTCAGGCTGGATGGGACTCTGAGCACCTGATGGAGCTGTAGGTGTTCACTGCAGGGGGTTTGCACTAGACAGCCTTCAAGGATTCCTTCCAACTTAAATGATTCTGTGATGCTCTGCTGACCATTCTTTCCTGCTATGTGGCCAGAGGTCAGATGAGAGAATGGCAGCTATCCCTCTAGCCTTAAAATCTACCAGTGTCCTGAGCACAGCCTCCTTGGAAATAGCACAGGGGCTTTCCCCAGGTACTCTCACACATAAGAAGAGTATTTCCATCCCTAGCAGCCTCTGCTCCTGATCCAAGGTGGGACTGGGCAGCACAGATGCTTTTGGAAATGAAATGTACTGGCAATGACAAGTCTTCATTTTTATTCTTTTTGTGCGTTATGAAGGAAAGACTCTGACTGACTATTTCAGGCTTTCAGGCCCTTTTCCTGAAAAGCTTGATTGTGGTGGAAGAAATTACGAAGATGGAAGTTGTACACTCCTCTCCCAGAGCAATCAGATGGCTGTAATTTTCCCTCCTCCTCTGACAGGGGCGGCTGGAGAACACATACCTCGGAGAGCAGCATTTTCTCTCTGCCGGAGGGACTGTGCTGCAAGGATCGCGCCGCACTTCCCATGAACTCATTTCAATATCAGCTGTCGCATTTGCCCTTCACATGAACTCAACAGAAGCAGAAGATCCCAGCCAGTGCCTGGGGTGTGGAACGGACAAGTCTCATGGTAGGAGGTAGAGATGTTGCATGGGAGATCTCTATTCTCCCTGTACCACACACCAGCACCAGCAAAGGAGCCACCTGACTAAATACATTTTGCTACCGATGGAAACCTCTAAGTGAGACTGAACTGCAGAGCTGCCTTCACATGCGGCCAGGAAAGGGGAGCTCAAATTTCACTGTAGGATTTGAGATATGCAGACAGGGCATCGAGAGCAAGCACAGAAACAGAGGGGTGTGAGATGTCTCAAAGTAACACTGAAAATGCAATGGGTCCACTGCCCATTCTTACCTCTGAATCCACAGGCCATTTACCAGCACTATGAGCATCATTTTGCAGGGATGTCTCTGACTGCTCCATTATCGTAATGCCATCTTCACATTGTCCCCTGTAAGTTACATTTTATCCATCTCACTGTCCCCTGCACCACTGGGAGATGGAAAAGGGCCCTCCTGTAAATGGTAATCTGTCCTAAGCTGTAAAATGACAAAAGAAAATGGTTTATTTAATGCCCTGGCAGCCCTGACTCCTGATGAGGTTATTTAAGGGGCAGAGGTCAGAACGAAGCTCACAGATGAAAAAGAAAGGCCCAGAAAGGGTGAATTTCAGCATCAGGATATTTGAATTCATGAAAATACTGCATCAGCATCCCTCTATATACTGATATACTCTTAAAGTGATTTACTTAAAACCTTGTTATAATAGCTCCTTGTCAAGTTGTCCCCAGATGAATTTGGGCCAGTATTTACTGGCCTCACATTGCTGTCTGATTGATCGTTAGTTACAGTATTAAGAAAACCCCAGGATAAGTCTCTTCTTGCGATTTTAGCGTTTCTGATATTGTATTGTTTAATTCTGGTCACTTGCCAAATCTGGGAAGGAGCCCTTGGGGATTAGCTGACCTCAGCTCTTTACACAGTCAATGAAAATTGCAGAGCTGATTCTCTCATACAGATACACAGAAACCGGATGAGGGAAGAGGAAGCAATTTTCAAACGAAAATCCAGCATTCACAATCTCCTATCATTGATGTTCTCAAAAGCACAAGGGAAAAACAAAACAGCAAGAAAACTAAGTGTTAAACGCTTTTGTTATCAGTTTGGTTGGAAATGCAAGAACAATGCAATTCCAATATAAATTAAACCCTTCAAAATACACTGGAAGGTATTTTGGGCGGAACTTTTTTGGGATCCTCTTGGTCCACCGCAGCTCAGCTCAGCCATCGCTTCACGTCTAACAGTCCCCATTAGAGATTCCACTCACAGCTTTGCGCAAAACATTCACCGCTACCCAAACAAAATCGGTTTCAAGATAAATGGTAGAAAGAATGTTTCAACACACCAAAGTGTGGATAAAGCGTTTTTCATCTCTAAATTGTTGGAAGCTCATGAATTGTATAAATCATAACTAGGCATCAGTAGTCTGTTGCATGCTGCATTTTCCTCTCTTCAAGTGCAGCTTGCATTCTGAGGCAGGACATAGTAGCTTTGACAAGAGCTCTTCTAAAAGGAAGAAATTATGGAAAAAGAGGAATTAAGAAATATGAGAAATTAAGAAATTGAGAAATATGATGATTGAGTTTCTTTGTGACATAAACCTGCACAGAACTGACTTTGAAGTTTTTGAGTAGAGGAAAGATAAAGTGAACTGCAGTGATTTCAAGACTCACAGTGATTTTCAGGGATGTTCCTCCCCTGGCTGGGTTTGAATTGCTCTAAGACCCACTGGATTCCTCTTGCCTTCCATCACCCCTGGTAAGTCCCTTCAGGATAAGGCAACGTCTGCATTTGTAGTGGGCAAAATGCGAGGAAGAGACAGCTTATCCTTAGAAATTGGCTCACTTCCTCTCTCAGACTGTCCCGGGAGGAAAAAGGACCATGGCCTCAGAGGCTGTACCTTTAAAAACACTTGCACTCTGCAATAGTCGTGCTTCAGTGTGTTCAACATTTTGGCTGAGCTCAGTACAAAGTGCAGTGATTTAGAGGTGGGAGATCAGGCGGGATTCAGCAAATTCAGAATTATTTATTTCTTTAGAGCAGAAAGTCTGGCTACAGATTATTTACTGCAAATGGGTCTGTTTGGGGGAGGGGAAGAAGGTGAGAGGGTAGAGAGGAGGCAAATTGATGGATTGAAATTTTTCAATTAAAACAAGCAGTTTTTGAAAAAGATTTAAGGTTTTATTGAAAAAAAAATGAGAAATAATTCAAGAGTCTGGAGCCCTGCTAAAGTGAAGATGATAAAGATCTAGGGGGAGAAGAAAAAAAATTCCCGTTCTGTGTAATATGAGGAAGGAAAAAATGTAAGAAAACATCATTATCTTTGTTTCTTCTGCTATGTTAATGTATTTCTCTCTCTGCGTTATCTCCAGCATCTGCAAGTATTGATTCTGAATAAGGCACTGTGGTGTAGGCTGCAGGCAGCAGAAAGGTCTGCTGGGAGTAACACGTTTCCAGGGCTGTCAGATCATGAAAAAAGACCTTGGGATTGATTTTACAATGGAAACTCTGCTTAGCCAAATCCAAGACAGGGAGCCTACCCCCTCTGCAAGGATGAGGATGGGCTGAGTAGCAGAGAGCATCCAATTCAAGGGATGGATCAGTGGTGCCAGAGGTTCTGGGAGCCTTGCTTGGGCTTGAACAGCTCTATAGGAAGAGAGAACAACAGGAGTTACATGAAATAAAATTCATCTGGGTGGGGAATATGGGCCATGCATGCCAAGACCTCATCTTTGTCTTGTTTTGCTTTCTTGGACTCAAGACCACGCCACTCCAGAGCTTTCTCTGTAGGGACACACATGAGCTGGAACAAAACCCTCTGCAGGTCAGCAGACACACCTCCCTGGGAGGTGGTCACTCCAGAATAACGCTGGTGAAGGACGGGAGAGATTAGGGTTGTTACTAGCAGGTAGAGAAAACTAATGCTATTTTTGCCTGCATACGGCAGGAGTAAAATATTACTGCAATCTCCATCCCCCCCAATTAATTTCCTCTTTTGCTATAATAATTCCCATTCCCAGATAAATTTAGCTTTTTCTAAAACCTTTGATTTTTCCTTTGTGTTTTACGCTCAAGCTGGAATGCAGTGATAAGGGACTACACACACATATATATTTAATCTACATACACACACGTATAGTTATATATAGTCCCTGCCACAAATAACACTCCTCTGACTGCTGTCACAAAGCTCTTGCTAAAACAGCTACTCACCCAAACTGGCTTGCTTTCCTGCATCATACCCCCAGAGAAGGACTGCTGGCAGCAGAGCGTCTGTGTCCAAATAACGATGCTGGAAAGGTCTGCACTCTCCCCTTCTCCACTGCCTGTCTCTTCCCCTCACTTCTCCGATGGAGTTGGAATAAACCTGTGCCAAACTCCACCACCTCTCACTGAAACAACAGCTGATTTTGCTGGAGAGGCTGAAATGACACACATACACAGTCAGTGTGGGAGAGGTTCTCGTTTTATAGAAGGGGCAACTCAACACAAGTGCTTGTGAGGGGATTTGGCACTAACTGGTGGGGCAGCTTCAGAGCCATTGGTTTTGCTAGTGAAAAGGGCTTTCAAAACAAGGTGGTTTTGAGCATAATATAACCAGCAACCCCTGGATTTTATGAGAGACCTAAGCAGCAACCTCACATCTCTCCATTTTCCAGAGTGTCACTTACTGTTATAAAAATCACTTCTCCTTCACATTCTCCTTCTAGAGGTGAGACCTGTCTACTGCGCTGCTCCTTACACTGGCACAGCTCCTGTGCAATAAAATGAGAGCCTGGGCTGACTGACAATCCCAGCAGATAAAGATAACATGAATAAGAGGCTGTTTACCCCTTCCTTTTCTATTTTTTATTTTTGTAAAATAAAATAAGATAAAATAAAAATACCCTTATGTAACTTCCTTATTTTCCTATTAAACTCTTTTATTTTGAGGCCACATTTCATTTTGCACTCTGTCTACTTGCATTCCCAGTCTCTATCTGTTACTATTAATAACGAGGAATAATTCCATTCACAAGTTTCTGTACCTCACAGGAGAGCTCCATGCTCTGCATCGCCTGGAGAGACCTCCCCATTGCCAGACCCACTTCCTTCATCAGTGTTTGCACTGAAACACCATAGGATATACGCCCATGAGTGCCAAAGGAGGTTGGCTGCAGCTCTGGACCGTGACGCACAGTGCCTTCCCCAATCCCTGCAGAGCTGGATGGCTGAGCCCCCAGCTGTGCCCCAGGCTCCTGCCAGATGCAGCACTGGGCTGTGATGGTACCAAGCAGAGTCAGACTCTGCTGCCCCCAAAGCTAGTTAAATTTCTGTTTAGTTGCCTGGGGATTATCAGGAGTCCAGAAAGCCTGAGAAGGATAAACTGATAGGATGTGTGGCCTTTGAACCACAAAATAGTGAAGAGAGAGGGCTTCACAAATGGGTAAAGGCTGCTGTAGAGCAGGATAAACTTCTATGCAGCTGCAGGTGATGGGACAAGAAACGATGGTCTGAATTCATGAGAAAACAGCTTGAGATTAGATTTTGAGGGAAGCTTTCTAGTGATAATGAAGCACTGGAAAGATATCTCCTTGGGAGGCCATGGCATCCCCATCGTAAGGCAGAATTAGGAAAAAAGCTGTAAGGAGAAGGGCAAGCAAAACTGATTCTGCTTGAGAATGGAGGGGTGGGCAGAGGGGTGCGCCTCTAACTCAATGCCCTATGTTCAGATCTCATCAGGGGCACCTTCTCTGCCAGGATCTTTCTCAGTCCTTGGCAAGGCGGGTAGGACCAATCTCTACTTTTGCATTCCCAGGAGAAAGAGTAAGGGGCATGAATCCATCCCTTTGGAACCACAAACCTTCACAAGATCACTACAGTTATCTCACCACTATGGCCTGTGATTGAAAATTCAGATCCTCCCTAAAGGCTGTACACGCTGCTATCTTCAGCTGGGCTAAATCCCAAATTCCCTGCCCCACATTCATCTGCTCCTTATTTCTGAATTTAAACACTGTTCTTTAAAAGCCTCTCCACCTTTTGCTACTTATTAAAATATTGGTTGCACTCTAGCTTGCTTTTCCAAGAGGTTTGGACAGCAGTGCAGGCAGTTCAGACAAACAAACAACCAAACAAACAGAATCCATTAGGAACTGCCACTCCTGACTGTCGCCCTTTCACATACATCACATTGAAAAGGTTAATGCTTCCCAAAAGGGGTGGAAGAGACGGGCGGAGGGGAAGGGCAGGAGGGATCCAATCCTGTGAGGACCAGATGTCAATGGTACTCAATACAGCACAGAACGGGCTCCCCCACAAGTAAGATAACTGCCCATTCCTTGGCAAAGCTTCCCTTTGACGGATCTATAATTTATTAGGGAAGGTGGAGCTCTGAATAAATTGTGCATAGAGATGAAGAAGTGATGATCGCTAACTCAAATCCCTGGGAGCTTGGCATTTTCAATCTTTAGCTCCCATTTCTGTCCCCAAGGTCCTGACTAAGTGAGCAAGCCAAAGAGCTGAATATCGACAAATCATAATGAGCTCATTGAGATCTAAGCATTGCAATTAGCAGGGTGGAATGGAGCAGAGGGGCTGGGAGGCAGACTGTAATTATTAATAATGTTGATAATCACTTACATGTAGTTAAAAATATAAATACATCCCAAAGCTTGATGGCATTTACTACCCTTCAATTAGCTCCATGGCCAGTAAGTAAGCGATACCCCACACCTGCAGGAGATAGGGGAAAGGTCTCTGTCTCATGGCTGTACTCATCAGGAACCTATAACTTGTTGGCATGGGTGAGAGGTTGTTTAAAGGAGATGCCATCACTGTAGCTCCCATCACTAGCTTGTATTGCTAATGGAGTTGTGGAGAAAGACAGCTCAGACACGTGGCTTATGTTCATAGAATCATAGAGTTGTTTGAGTTGGAAGGGACCCTTAGAAGTCCTCTATTCCAACTTCCTACTTGTTCACCTGGCGGCAGTTCCCCCTCTGCCATCTCCCTTCATTAATTTCATGCATCCCAACCTTTAGATAGCTCTAGAGTTTCTCACCCAGATGACCAGAATTCATTCAGTCAAGGAGCATGAGTGCAATGAGCACCATGAGAGGAGAAGCATGCTTTGCTGTGAGACAGGCCGGTATCTCCATCCTGCAGTCACAGCAGTAACCGCGGTGTGTTACAGTGATACTCAAACCATCCTTAGAAGCGCTCCAACTACAGCTCACCTCATGCTGTTTCTCTTGTGCCGAAGCCAGCTGGTTTAAAAATAGCTGGAGTGCCTCTGTGCTGCAGATATTTCCCTGTTCCTGAAGATTTTGACCAAAGCGACTCTCCCACAAAGTCAGGCAGCCAGGAAGATGTAAGAGCTGGGTAATCAATTGCCTTCCTCGCTGCGATACCCCATCTCTTTGTGGATATTGAATCAAAATGCCTCTTACAAAAACATAAGAGTTGGTCCAAACAGAGATATGTTTTGCCAGCCAGAGGGGAGGGAGAAGGAGCAGTGGGCAGCAGTGTCTCAGAGCACAGCTCACAGGGAAGATTACATACTTGAGCAGAACTTGATCAGCAACACACCTTCACCTGCACAGTAAGCAGGAGTGACCCTTATTATCTCCGCAGTGCACTTCACCAATGTAAAAGTAAAGCGTTAAGTCAAGTTTAAATGGAAAAACAGATAAGAGTGAAACCACGAGAGAGGTGGAGATCACTGTACATCAAAAAGAAAGACATTCTGGGGGTGGGGGAGGAGGTGAGACCCCGCTCTGCCTGTACCACTGATTTCCTACCAGGTGAGGTTACACTGAGGGTAAGCTTGGGCCCTTCTCAGAGCAAATGTACAGAAAGGACAGTAGTGGGGACATGGCCAGTAGAGCTCAGTGAGGGAGCTTAATGAAACCAAGGGAAAAGCGGAAAGAAAAAAAAAGAAGAGAAAAAAGAAGGGAGAACAGCAGCAGGCTGCACTGCAGTCAGACAAGCTCAGAAAATGCAGGCAGTGTTCAGTGAAACTGAAAGGAAGAAAAGCAACACCGGAGTAAATGGAAATTGTTCAAAGATAATTGAATGTATGTCCAAGTGCTCGCGTTTGCCAGCTAGCAATAAATACGCTGCCTGCAAAAGCAAGCAAGTGTGGGCAAAGGGAGAAAGTGCAAAAAGCAATCAAGGGGAAGCAAGAAACATATGCATGCAGGGCAGCAGTGCTGTAGGGTACAGGAACAGGAGACGAGGGACGACAGGCTGGAGAATGAAGCTATGAGACTGGAAATGAGGCAGAACTATGTATCTTGAACCACATTCAAATAGGGCCCTTAGGCCTACCTCGAGCATGCTGGAAACCTGAAGAAAGGCAGCTGGGTCGTGCTGCCAGGGGCTGGCAGCAGTCAGGAGAGCCAATGTGCTTGGGGCCACGTTCTGGTAGGATGACCATTCAATAGAGTAAGAAGGTACAGGTAATTGGTCCTCACTCTGTGGACAATTTTGCAGGGACTAAAGCAAGTGATTTTCAGCTAATAGAGAAATATACCTGAGTGATTCTAGTAGAGAAAGAGCAGAGAAAGCAGAAAGGACAGGGAATTTCTTACCTCTCTAGAAAAACCCTGCAGAGAACAGAAATAAAGGATTCTTTCACAAGAAATACCAAAGCAGGTCAGACCAAACAACCCACCCCAACAGCCTATCTTTGTCACCAGACAGTGTTCAAAGGAAGAACATAAATACTTCAAGTGAAGAGACCCCACCTGGTCAGAGGAGCAGCATGGACACCTCCTTAGGGTGCAGTGCCTGAGCTGGGATCAGCTAACTGCCCAAATCAGTCTGGGCACAGCCTGCACAAACACTGATCCCATTTTCAGGACTAATTTACATTCTCAGTTGCCAGCAAAACCAACTAAGATCCAAAGAGCCCTCTGCACAGGCACACTTGGTACATCTTCAAGTAGAAACCCGAGAATCCACATTGGCTCCAGCACATTCTTGCATGCCAAAATTAACGCAGGAGATAAGATGCAAAAAGAACTGGTCACTACAACAAATAAAGCAATTCTCCTTTGACGGAGCAATAGAAAAAAGCTTTCCAAGGCTCACAAGCTCCCACATGTGGATTAAATCAAGGTACGAAAGCAGATGTGATGTTTCCAACCCATGGAAATCCAGCAGCAAAAACAAGAGTAGGAACAATTTCCTGACATGCTCCATAGGAACATGCCTGTCCTTGGCCAAGGTGATTCCTGTTTGAGAGGAGGCAGCCTGGACACATCATTTCATAAGGAGAGAATAGCATCATCAATATTTCCACAAAGATTTTCTTTAAGACAATTGCTCCAGCTTCCTCCATGCTTACAACACATCCCTTTTCTCAGTTTGCAAGAGAGAAGCGTTCTGCTGGCTCACCTCTCACAACCAGCCTGTGATAGCTCACCCACATTCAGCCCATGCGAGAACAAGGCAGTGAGCCCACGGGTGTGGGGAGCCCACTTGAAGCAGCTCACCTGCCAAAGTCCAGCTCCCATAGAGAACAGCTTGCAGTCCAACAACCAGCCAAGGACTGCTTGGCAAGTCATCCTGAACTGATGTAGACTGGAAAATGTGGGTCTGCTTGCAGATCATTTGTCATGCAGGAGAGCATGCCAGACTGATCAGAGAAGGTGAAACTGGCAGAAGAGCCAAACTGTCCTGCAGCTGGAAGAGCACAAGAACTGTGACCTGGCCCTTTTTTCAGCCCAGCTCAGCACCTCCACCTGCACTTATTTGTTTTTCCAGAAACACTTGGGCTGATTATAATTTTCTTTGTTGTTATCTTTAAAAATGTTTTTTTTTAATTTTCATTTTTAGTATCAAAACAATGATGGGTGCTTTTTTGCTTTCCAAACCTGGTACGCTCAGAAAAGAACACGTGTGAATAACAACTCCTTAAAACATGGAAAGGAAAATATAAATAGGTCCTTTCCCTACATTGTAACATGGAAACAACCTCAATATTTCAACACTTTCAGTGCTACATTTTTTCCCCTCTTATGCAACCAGATCAGCTCTAATTAGTTCTGACTAGCGCATCTGCTTTAGCAGCACCTGATCTACACGGCAAGGAAACCATCAGGGAGAGTCCTGCTTATTTCAACGTGCTTTGGAGAAGTTTCATGTTGGATTAACCACTGAATCCAGTCACAAACCCAGAGAACAAGGGTGAAGGTAATTCAGGCTCCCAAACAAGGAGTTAAGGGATTCTGGCAAACCAAACCTGACGGGGGAAAGGTGTCTGGACCAACACCTGTTCACTTGCCTGTGACACCCGTAATAACTTGTCGTACATTAGATGAATTCTGTGACAGCCGATCCCGCAGCCCCGCTGTTCCCGTCCTGAGAGCCTGATTCATATATTGCACTGTTTTTCATGCATGCTAAAATCCCCTTTATTCCTCTCTCTACTGCTGTTGCCTTTGATTGTACAGAAGGGATTTCTAAATGCTTATTTACTACCAGCTCCTTGTAATTCCGGCATCTTGGAGGAAAGGCAGACCAGTTCATTTTGAAGCAGGACGTTCATCTTTTCGACAGCTCGCATAGACCAGGGCATCAATAAATTAAAGCTTCTAGGGATTAATTGATTGGAACAAGGTTGGTTAACTTTATGACTAAATGGGAACTAATCTGCCAGCAGACAGAGCGGAGCTGGGCTACATTCGTACGCGAAGAGTTTGGGCTGAGAAGATGAAAAATTGATGACGGTAATAAAAATACAAACAGGGATGCCAAATGGAAAAGGAAAAAGGAGGCTTTCTCCCTAAAGAAAATGTACACAGGCTCCGTTAGATCTGAAATGATATCTCCCTCAACCTCTTTTCTTTGTGAAAATCACTACTTCTGAAACAGAAATTCTACTGAAGGAAAGATCCTATTATCAGCAGCAGTCACATTTCACAGCAATGTGATTAACTGCCGGTCACATGGTCCCTTCGCTCACCACTTGTAGACAGCTCAATAATTTTAATGAGGAAAGAAGAGCGTCTTTCTCTTCCTTTCTTCTTTCCTTCCTTCCTTCCCCTCCCCCTTCCCTTTCTTCTCTCCCTCTCTTCCCTCCCCTCTCCCCCCAGACTTCCCTACAAGGCAGGCGGTTGAAGCTGACCCTTAAGGAAAACCCCTCTGGGACCTGGATATCACTTATCAAGTCTAAATATGCTCCAGGTTGATGTGAAGAGCGGCAGCCGCGTCTCAGAAATCTCCCCTCTCAGAACAAACCCAGTCACCTTGGCCAGGAAATGTGCTCCCTCCATCACAGTCACACTTCAATCACCAGCCTCTCCCTTGTCTCCGCTCCTGTCCTTGGTTTGGAGTATTTACAGCCCATCTGTCTGTCTCAAACACACTTCTCACTCAAGAGGGAAATTAATCTCTCCTTCTCTCCTCTCTCTGCTTTCTCTCTCCTTCTCCCTCCCCCTTCCGCCAACACTTGCAATTTGCCATGAACAGCTTCCCTTTTCTCATCTAAAATTCTCGATGACTTTGAAAATTGACTGCACCCACACACCTGGGCACGGCGAGAGATAATTGATTGCATTTTTATTTCGTCTCTTCCCTAAACTGTTTTCCTTGCTAATGGCCAGTTCTCTGCCTTTTTTTTTTTTTTTCTTTCTAAACTGACACTCAATGTGAGGGACTGAGGGAAAGGAAGAAATAACCAGCTGCTGAATATCGTTTCGTCTGCCTCTCCCAGGAATTAAAAGCTCTGTGAGTGATGAGGTTCCTGCCTGGAGATGGATCGGAGCTCCAGGGTCCAGGTGATAGAGAGGTTTGCAGGCAGACTCTCTGGTGGCTCTGCAAAGGGACGTGTCCTGCAGCACCGTGAAAAGTAAAGGTCACGTAGGCAGCACAGCCAGGAGCTGCAGACACCTCCACATTTTCCTCACTCGTCATTAAGACCAAGTTACTTCTGCACCCTCTGCAGACTGAGCCAAGTCAACACTGTGCAGGCAGGGAAACTGAGGCGTGGCTGTTTCCATGCAATGCCATGAAATGGGAGGCACACAGCTGGCAAAGCACAGAACAGGGAGCTGAGACAGACCAGCAGACTGCCCAGCTAGGCATTGTGTGGACAGAGAAACCAAAATACTCAGATACACAACATTGACCTTGGCTCCAAAATCTAAAGGAAGCCACTGAAAAAGACAGCCAGACTTTTAAAGTGAAAAACTGGCTCTAATATCTCTGGCTCAGTTTCGTCTTGATAATCGTAGAATCATGGAATGGTTTTGGTTGGAAGGGAGGTCAAAGATCATTCAATTCCAGCCTCCCTGCTGCAGGCAGGTTTGCCAGCCACTAAATCAGGGCACCAGATCAGGCTGCCCAGGCATCCAACATGGCCTTCAACACATCCAGGTACAGGGCATCCACAGCTCCTCTGGGCAACCAGTGCCAATGCCTCACCAATAATGAGTCCGATCTGAGAGGTGATTGGGAATCTACTTCTCATCATCAGGAACTGGTGACCGCTATCTTATGCCTGTCAGGTTGAAAAGACATTACTGGTGTATTTGTTCCCAGCAAAAACCTGCCTCTACTCCCATCCTCTTCATGGGGAAGAGTAAAAGATGCACCAGTATTTGTCAATGTTATGAACGACTCAAGAAACAATAGCAGCCCTTGTGAATAGCCAGAAAAGTAGGGTGTGAGAGGCTGGGAGCAAAGGACAAAGGTGGAAGAAAGGTACAAACCAAAACATTCACGTCACTGAATGTGAGGAAACCTGTAATAATCAAAACTGCTCTGAACTCATACTGAAATGGAACCACAAAGGATGATCAATACAGAGACTAAAAGTAAGACACGGGGATACAGGATAAAGTCATCATTTGAAACAGAAGGCACCCACTAGATAGGTGAATACTTCCTACCTGTAGCTGCCTCCTTGAGGTTTTGTTTCTTAAAAGTGAAAGCTGCTTTTGCTGGGTGGTGACCAACAACAGGAACATGCTGAAAAGATAGCAATGTGTCTGGTGTGCATCAGGCCATCCATCTGCAGCTAAAGGCACAGCAAGATCAGTCTGGAGACAGATGGCAACTCAGGAGAAGCTTCTGCTCAAAAGGCACACCATCATTTGACCCTCATGTCCTGACAGATTCTGCCTATCCAGATTGCCTGGAGCACCTGCAGACACCCCTGAGCAAACTCATATTTGTATCTTACTTACAAAATGGTAGCGAGAGAAAAACAGCCATAGCTTATTGTTTAGGGGAGGTCATGAGCATCCTGAAGAGCATTTCTTTGAGAAGCAACATCTAGCTATGCCATGAATATATATGGAGATGCTAAGGACAGGAAAGGGCTGGTCTCAAATCCCCCCTGTTAACTTACCTTTCTGATTTTTGTGCTGTACACAGATCCTGGCACTGAAATCAGATTTCGGCTTAATCCTATACCTGGGAGCTCAAGATTGAGGAAAAACTGGAGAGAATTTGCAGTCATACAAGATTTCTGCAGCGTAAGATGACAGAAATCCTGTGAAGCAGCCTGATTTTGTCTGATTACAGACAAAAACCTGAAGACATTTTAGCAATATACAGTTACAATCCATCCTGTGCTTTAGTTTCTTTTTAAGTCTGTACAGCAAAACTTGATCCAAAAGAAACTTGGCTATCTCAGTCCACGGCTACAACCTGCCCAGGAAGCAGTAAGTTGCAGTTATGTGGGCTAAGTCAATTTGCCTCAAGTCTCACCAGGCCAAAGCTACTCTGCTGTTTCGCTAACGCATAACAGACAGGAGCATCTTTCACTTCTAACCTTTCCAGCCTGGATCAGCTGATTGCATACATCAAATACTGACGTCAGAGAGAAGCAGAAGCAGGAACAGTAGGAAATAAGATTTAACTTACATCTTCATTTAATTTTTATGATCAGAATGTTTCCAAACCCAGTTATATCCAAGGATATCCTCAAACTGGACGAAGGTGTCAGGCAGAAGCCGGACCTTTCCTTTGTGTTAGCCACTGCAGAAAGCAGAACAGACAGGCTGCGCTTCCAGAACAACAGGATGGGTGCTGAAGGAGCACCTCCCTGGGATGCATCTCTGGAAGATATCAAAGCCAGATTTACTGGCAATAGCATTTAGAGGGGGTGGATGATATTTTTAGGAACAATATAGGTTTGTTTGAACTATTTATCCTTTCTATACAAAACTATTTTCTCTTCTATTTCAGTAAGTACACAGTTCCTCTCCAGATTTACACTCCCAGGTATTTGTATAACCTTCACTCAGGGCTCACAGATTTAAGCATAAACACATTTGATCCTTTCCCTTCACCTCATCTCTGGATTTCTGTAACTGCAAGAATGAAGAAGTACTCCCTGAGGTGAGCTCCCCTCTCATCAGCCTGCAGTGACCTCAGGTCACAACCTGTGGCTTTGCCAAATATGTGCAAACACAAAGTACGTACAGGCCTGCAGTTCAATTCGGTTTCAGTGTTCATTTTAAAAGTCAAACCTTCTTGTTATTTATTGTCAGTCTTTGGACAAAAGCAACAATAACAATTTCTGGTGTGCTGACCTGCCATGACCCACGTAGCTCTCTTGACTCTGCACCATTACCAAGGACCTCTCCCAAGCCGGTGGTTGTCAACAAGAGTTAATTTTTGCTAGTCCAGCAAAGCAATAAACTCAGAGGTGCCTGAATGCCACCAATTGGCAATTTCTCCATTTGCTGTCTGGAGATCAACTCCCCTTTTTCTGAGCACTCCATTAATAAGCATCCCTCAGCAAAAGGACTGAGAGACTCAGCTCAGCTCCCTTGCTGCCTTACAGCACCGTTCCGGGGGCCACCTCTGACTCAGCTATTGGATACGGCCTTCTGCAGGACTATAGGAAAACAAAATCTTAAAGCTGAAACCCAAAAGATGCTCGCTCCTGTGCACCACGTGACTTTCTCAGCAAGGGTTTGTGGCTTTGCAGGCAGGCTGCTTTATTTTACAAATTTCATACAAGAGCAGAAATGTAACAAACAAACCGTTTAATTAGCAGGTACTCTAGGAAGCAAGAAAAGAGCAGTGCTGCGGAGAGATTGACTGTATTTTCTCTCCATTTATTTCACAGAGACAGAAGTGCAAGTGACAGAAAAAAAAGTAATAATAAATCCTGAAAGAAAAAAGTATTTTTTGAAAAAAAACACAGCTTAACAGCATCTGTTTGAAGGCAGCCTGTAAAATGAGCAAGGCCCTGCTTGGCCCAGGCAGTTTTTGATCTGTACTGGAACTGTTCTCTTTGGGATGTCATATAAACACAATTGATCCTTCAGCTGAAGCACAGGAGAGTTGCACTGCTCACACCCATTCTCACTAATGAACGTCCCCATACTGCAGCAGGAAAACAGGCTTCTGGAGGATCAGTGTATCCACTGTCTCTGGAGGCATTCAAGAACCGTGGAGTTGTGGCACTGAGGGACATGGTTATTGGGCATAGTGGGCTGGGATTGGAATAGGTTATCTGAGAGGTCTTTTCCAATCTTAATGATTCTATGACCAAGTACTTACATGAATTTTTGTATTTCTCTCTCTTTAACTTGGTTCCAAGTGTGCAAACATTTTAATCCTCACAGCTTCTCTTCCCCTGAGTGATACAACCCAAGAGTTAAATATGTGGTGTGTCCAGTGCTGCTCTGCAGTGTCCTGAACATACAGTAAGCACAGCTTGCCTGAGTTGTACATGAACTGAAAATGGTGTGATGCCAGGAGAGCTGGCATTCTACTGGCAGAATCATTATGGTTGGAAAAGACCACTCAGATCATCTAGTCCAAGTCCAACCCATCCTCACCATGCCAACCAGACATCTCCCTCACTGTGATATCTACCCTCTTCTTGAACACCTCCAGCGATACTATGGCTTATAATTCACCCTGCTTCTCCAGGCTCTGTCTCCTGGAGGAGGTGAGACCAAAGTGAGCCACTCTACATGGAGCCCTGCAGCCACTGGGCCATCCATCAGGCTCCAAACCCGTCAGTGCTGACTGAAAATAGTGTGCAATTACTGTGTTTGCAAATGAGGGGATGTTAGGACTCTTGTGTATCCTCAGTCACTGAGAAGTGAATTTAATGCCATTTAGTAGGAAGAGCAACAAGTAAAGTACGATGGAAAAGTCATTTACCTTCAAAATGAGAAGAATCAGACTCTGAATTTTCAAAGAGGAGGAGCCTGTTGAGGGAGAAGACACAGCACAACTCTTTAAACGGTGACATTGTTTGTACCCGAGGCTGCAGGAGACTTTAAACATGAAGGGAGCAGAGAGATCCCTTCCAGACCTGCACAGCATTCCCCTCCAGATAATCAACACCAAGACACAGAGAGAGAGGAGGTACCAGGGCTCCAGAATGCTGACCCGCAGCCAGAGACACTTTCAGATCTGACTTTCCACAACACACCAGAAACTTGCAGCTGAAGGAGGTCTCTTTCCAAAAAGAGATGAAGAGGATCAACTCTGTGCCTGTCAGGCCTGAAGTTGAGGTTGTTCTAGGTCCATTTGCCAGTGGAAATGTGTCCACATGACAAAGCCTGCTGCCAGGGTTGACACCCTTGTTCCCTACTTTCACAGAGAAACAAGGCACTCAGCAGCCTATTGAGAGGTCTTTACTTTTCACTTCTAAAGCTAGTCCTCCCAGATGAGTGCTAAGACACAGCAGCATACTTAAGCTCTTCAGAGGACACATTTTTCAGGGCTGATAATCCAGCACTAAATTCACACACACGCACAACATTCTCATAATAAGACATAAAAGCAATTTCTTGTATATGTCACACCATTCTCAGTATCTCACCACCATCTCTGGGGCATTCAAATACAGCACAGTGTGACCTGAAAGAGACTCAGAGACACTGGGTCAGCTCTGCATGCAGAGTTACTAGCCTTTCCCTACACCCTGGTGGCCTGGCTGGTAATGGATGTTTCAGGGAAGAGCCCAGAAACACAAAAACTGTCTCACACCAATTGCATTTTAAAGCATTGTGCTCTGAAAAAATGGTCTGCACTCAACAGCTCTCCAGAGCAGAACAAGTTGGAGGCAGCTGAAAGCACCTGCATCTTCAGGGAAACCTGGACCAGCCTCTTGGTATCCAGGAGACGCCCTCTGAGAAAGCCAAACAGCAGCTCAGTAAATAGCAGTCTGCTGTGCTATGCTATGTTCTTTTTCAACCAGGGGAAGCATGCCCCAAACACTTCTGCCACAGCTGGAAAACACTGTTGACAATGCAAATTTCCTGAGCTACGAATTTAGTCACTCATAACTATTGCTTTGCTCCTGCCTCTTAACCTCAGTCAAAATCCACTCATCTACCTCACTGAAATGAGCTGATTCCTTGCTATTTTCTGTAACAAATATAAACAGCACTAAGTGGCAGCAGTTGGGCTCTCTTTAGAAGCATTTGCAATGTTTCATGATGGGGGTCAGCCTCTTCTCCCAGGTAACAGAGTTATGATGAGAGGTCACGGTCTTAAGTTGCATCAGGGGAGGCTCAGGTTGGCTATTAGGAATAACTTCTCCAAAAGAGTGCTTGGGCACTGGCATGGGCTGCCCAGGGGAGCAGTGGAGTCACCATCCCTGGAGGTGTTCAAGAACTGTGGAGACTGAGGGACATGGTTAGTGGGCACAGTGGGGATGGGTTGGGGTTGGACTGGATGGTTCTAGATGACTTTTCCAATCATAATAATTCTATGATTCTGTGATGCAGTAAGTGGACACTAGGACATACATACCCACAAAGTGATGTCTTTTGAACAAGTCATCAGCATTTGCATGAAGAGCAACAAACAAGAGGGCACTTGAAATGTGCATATTCACAGTGGTGCATCTCAGTGAACAGCTAAAATGCACGTCCATGAGTTTTTCTGCACATATGGTTAACCATGCAGCAGATGTACATGGCTGAGCCCTGCACTGGCATGGCTGAGCATACTGCAACTGCTGGCCAGCACAAGCAAAAAGGAATCGACTCACCTGTGCGAGGGTTGGCTTGTCTTACTGCATGCCCAGCCCTGGAACAAAGAGCCTGTCAGTTTAAAGGCAATCAGTCTGTATCCCCAGTAGTAACAGAAAAGGTGAGAAAGAAAAAGAAAAGAAAAAAACAATTTACCTTAATGATACGGTTTGGTTAAGAATTAAGTGCTGATGAAAATTTGAAAGCTAAAGCCCACTTTTTAATTCACAGACCAGCTGCAGCACAGCATGCAGAAAGTGGGGTTGTCTGTTTCATTTGCTAAAACACCTCTTTTCTAGCATGGTGATGACTATACTCTTCTGTAATTCAGTTTAATTGAAATTCTATGCCTGTTAAATTCTGAGCCCTATATTGATCAACATATGTCAACTGTGGAAAATTGTACTAAATTGTGTTGTGTTACTGTGCAGCAGTCAACTGTCCATTGGTGTCTGAAGTTAGTTTATTTCACCTACTCACAATTGGACCTGCACTGATATTACATTTAGAATTGGATTTTCTGTTCTTGATTTTTAATAACTAGGATTTGTACCACACTCACAGAGATAAACAGAGGCAGCAATTTGGGCCACGAATCCATCAGAGCCCAGACTGGCCAGGAGCTGCATAGGAAGCCTCCCAGGACTGCTGTGCAAGGCGGTGCTGGAGTTTCACCCATCAGCTCTCTCCCCAGTCTGCTGGTTCTGATCTGATCCCATTACACAGGGTACATGGCAGCTAAATATTCTTCTGACCATACTTCTTCTCAAAAATACTCCCCGGGCCTCTTTTTCCTGTTCTGAATTATCCCCCAGCGCTTTTTACTAGAATCACAATGCTGAAATGTCACATTCTGAGCACTGGAACATATGATCTTCTAGCCAGGTAAGAATCCCCCAAATATAAACCAAGAAGACAAGGATAAAATTACACCAGTGTATATGCAGAAAACAATAAAGGACCCAAATATGCTTGCTGGTTACTACACTAGCATAGAATTTGAGTAAACTGTGCTGCAGGGGATCAGCAGCTGTGGCTTTTTGGCAGACCACACTCATCTCAGGATCCAAAACTCAGTATCTAGCACTCCAGAAGTGGAAGGGGACTAAAGATGACATTTAAGAGATTATAGATTTTGACGCTTTCCATAGGTGAATTTTCCATTGTGAGCAGTTTTCCCTTTGATGGTGGAGTCACTGTCCTTTGAAGAACAATGGAGATGTGGCAGTGAGGGACATGGTTAGTAGTCATGGTGGTGATGGATTGGGGTCAGACTGGATAATCTTAGAGGTCTTTTCCAACCTAATGAATCTGTGAGTCTATGATTCTAACAGGAGACTCACAGAAAAAGCAACTTACAAACAGGACTGCAGCCTAACGCTAAGGATGGTCTAAGGGGAAAGCATAATGGAGGAGTTTAATAATTACAAACAGATTTGGGGATCTACAGACTGTTGCTCTACAGACATTTTCTCTAGATTTATTTCAGATGGAAGTGACCAGCAAGCTTATTTATTCTTTTTCCGCCAGTCACTGGATAACTAAATCTTCCTGCAAAACAAGATAAAGTATTTCTTCACTCATTACACCTTATTTTGGGTTTGCTGGTTCTAGATCCCCCAGGTTAACTGTCTGTGGCCTCACCTCAGAAGCTGGCAAGGGTAGAGGAGAAAAGTGCAATGAAGAGTTGGCTAGACAAGAGGACAAAGAGCGAGACAGCTTTACCCATCTGTTGCTAGACAAAATCTGGCTGTAGTTATCTTTTCCACTTGCTAGCCAATGTAGAGATAGTTACGTGTCCCACAATGGCTCATCCTGGATAGTAAGATGTTGCTTTAGGCTGACAGTTTTCCGCATGGAAGATCTTCAATGTATTCTACCAATTTGCTTTTGAGGAAGGTTTATAGGAGCAGACTGAGCAGCGCTATCCGTGACAAGATTGGAACGGACACTCAGAGATGCACAGCTCTTTTATCAGATAGCTCGCCCTCCAGCTGGGCGTGGGTGGGAGACCCAAGGAAGCAAATTGCCTGTCACAGAGCTTCTGAGTCACACCAGTGATCATATGGCCACTGGGCCTACATCTGCAGTCTAGCAAAGGGGCTGGAGATCAAATGGACCCATTAAAATGAAATTTAAACATACAGACTTCTAGGAAAGGACTGTCTGAGGTTGTCTAGCTTCTTTCTCTGCCTTGGGTTGCTCAGACAGCTCCTGACAGTTGGGCACCTGCTTTATTCTGAATTCAGCAATGTGTATTCCTGAGCTTCCTGCCCCCCTACACCTTTTTGCTGCAGTTAAAACCCATCACTCCTACTCTCAACTACCACGACCATGGAGGACAGATTACTCCCTTCTTTGTAGTCACACAAGTATTTAAAGACCGTAACGTGTTCTTCCTCTATCCTGCTTTTTCCTCTGCTAAGCAACCCTGAGTTGTTTTGATCCTTCTTCTCAAATCCAGTTTTCTAGATCTCCAATTGTTTCCCCAACTCTTCTCCTCCTGACCCAAATTTTCTTGAAAAAAAAAACCAACAACCACACCCAGAACTAATCGCAGTGCCCCAGTTGTGACCTGATTAACACTAAGCAAAGCAGAGGGGTCATCCCATTACCTATTTCCAAGGCAGACTGCTGTTTCCCCCCCCCCAGAGAAGAATTTGTGTCACACTGGAGAACCACAGTTCCCAGAACCTTTTCATTCCTAGTTTGTTGCCTGCCACTATCTATCTGTACAGCTGATTCTTTCTGTGCATAGACTCCTGCTTTTGCTTTCTGAATTGCATCCTCCCTCTCTCTTTTTTTCAGAACATTTCTCCAATTTGTTTGATCTTCTCAAGTGGAAGCTCTTGCACTGAGCAACCTCTACAAATACACGGTGCAGTTTAAATTCCCTGGTGTTAAAAATATACGCTTGACCGTAAAACACTCTACTTTTTATATGGAAATAGCAGCTCACTGGGAGAAAAGTGGCAATGCATTGCATAGCATGCTGAAACAATCTAGGAAAAATAAAATCTATTATACACCAAAAATAAAAATACAAAGAAAATAAATAAAGAAATAAAGCCAATGGGACTGTATTTACGAACATATCAAAATCTTCCTACGCAAAAGCATTTACTTTCCATGCAAATGCAGTTTCTTACGTGCTTTTATCTCCATTCTATATGCACACTGTACGTCTCAGGAGTCTGTTGGGTTGATTTGTTATTGATTGGGGTGGAAGCGGGTACATACAGAATAGACAAATACTTCTTCAGCAAGTAGCACAACTATTAACTCAACATCCATTGGCCTCAAAAAGCAGTTCTGTCCTCTTTTCTCTGTTTTCTCATTTTGTTTCAACCATCATGGGCAGATATCTTCAGCTGCCTTCTCTTTGATGCACAACAGTGAAAGCAGCAGTAATTAGTTCTAATCACAGGGAAGAAAAGCACAACTGTGGACCATGCCCAATGGAAAGAGATGGTCAGAAGCTCTCTACTCACACTCCTGTTTGCCTGCACCTACTATACACAAAGAACTGTGAAGCCAGGGGAGAGGAGAAGCACCTCTCGCTCAATATTTTGTGCTTGTAGCAGACGGCAATAAAACAGAAAATAAAGCCCTGCTTAAGTTTTGACGCAAATGGATGTAAATCTTAGAATAACTGTTTATAGTAAATGAACAACAGAACCTTAGGGACACGTCTGCTACCAGGCTGGGACAGACTGACCTACCCTTAAAGGACAGCACACACTTTATGATTCTGCTAGTTCTCCATGATGCGTCCTGCCTGATATGTCCATGCTACAACAGTATGCATGAGCAGAGACCCAGTGATACTGCACTTGAGAGTGGACTAAGGTGAACCACTCCAGGACTGTTTAAAATAAAAATATGAACAAAGTCACTCTCATTCACAAGATGCCAACTTTTCTTAAACTTATTTTTCCAAACTCCCTCCATAAGTTAAGCCTTATGAAGTTAAAATTCTCATGTCATCCACTGAATTTCTCCCAACTTGCCCCAGGACATTATGCACCTATGCCCAAAGCAATAAGAAAAAAGAATGCTGGTGGACAGAACTCATTTTGATATCCAGGTGTTGGTGTTTAACCCCTTGGCCAGTGTTAGGTCAAAGTTCTATCATATTTCTATATTAGTCAGATGTGCTACCAAATGTGTATGGTTTAACCCTGGAGGGAAAGAGACACTAAATCCTTTTAAGAAATGCCAAAGGTAGAACAGTACACATCGAGTGTTTTTAGAGAAACAGCTATATAAAAAGCAAAATAAGTTAGAAAAAAAAAAAAAACCATACAAAATTGTATCCAACATAATTATACTGATATAAATTCAGTGTTTAGAGTGATCTAGGTTTCGTCGTTCAGATACCACTATCTTTGGGCCTAAAGCAAGTCTGTCAATAGCTTTGCAACAGAGTTTATGGGATTTGGCATGGGGATTTAGACATGTTTTCCTTTTAATTAGTGACGCCTCTAAATTTCACAGCATACTCTGAAATTCCATACCTTCCTCACATTTTACAACCCCTTTTGCCTTCAATAATCTGAACTGGAATAATCTTACATAAGAGCACCAGTGCTTCTTTTCCCAAAGGATCCAACATGTTCTAGACCTTTACTTACCCCTAACAATGAGCCACCTCTTAAAACAAGAGTAACTGCTTAGCAACATACAACACTATAAAAAGTCCAAGAGAGGAACAAAGGACAAGAAATCTTCACAAGAAATTCAGGGATATAAAAGACCCTTACATCCACATCACTTTTTGGTTAAGCGAGATAGCTGCTGGAATTACCAAACATTAACATTAGGCCTTAGTATTATATATCATATAAAATAGGAACATATAGATTAAAAAAAATAAAAATAAAAGTAAAAAAGGACAGAATTATTTTCATATCCTTTGAGAAAGTGGAAGACAGAAAGACAGTTACTCCAGCAAGCACAGGCATGGTCCTGTGGTCAGAAGTGCTTAGTGGAGAGGTCTGATGAAGTGAAAGGATGGACTCCATTCAACATTTTGGATTCATGGCAGCTCCTGGAGGGGCTACTCTTTCAGTGTCCCACTGCCAGGTGGGACAGGTAGACTTTTTAGCTATTTTTGCCATTCTGAATCTTGGCTTCTACCAGAACATAGAATTAAAAAAAAGCAACAAAAGGATGTTACACAGCTATTTTGGACTGCACAAAACATTTGGTTTACCCTTGGGACAAACAGAGTCAATGGTCCTTGGAGCCACTGTGTCTGGTATTTGTTTTTACTGCTTATTGTATGCGCTCAGGGAAACACTTCTTGTGCTATTTCTGTAGCTTTAGTACTATACTGCATAGAAGCCAAAAATCTCTCTGTCCTCGTCTCTCTGACATATCACTGGAACGACAGACACAGGAGAAGAACCCAGCAAATACAGTGTGTCTAGTAGCTAGGGGCATGCATAAAAGGAAGCAAAGAAGATGTAATTTCAGGTATTTTATTATATTCCAATTTTCACTCAATCTGATTGTAACCAGGCAATTTCAGAACCAATACTTTCTTCTTTCTTCCCAGATAAGCCTCAGAAGCAAGGACTTTTTTATCATTATGAGAATAACTCATTGCAGTGTTGATTTATACCAAGGACCATGTGGGATAACTTCAGGCCAGCTTGAAACTTGACCATTTAACAAGCAATGGACAAATGCATCACATCGCTGTGTATGCTGTGAAAATACTACTTGGTATTTTGATCTTAACAAAAGAACTGATGCATTTGTAAAGAATCTGCTGTGGCCTTTCAAATGAGAGAAATCCAGATTATATATGAAAAACATTGATTAATCAGGTAAGCATCCCAAAAGTATACCTTATTTAATCTGAATATGCATACAATTATGCATGAATAATATTTGGTGGGCCTAGAGATGCATTTGTTCTTATGGCAGCTCTTCACTTCCTCCTAAAACCTCACAAAAAGAACAGGCAACAACACTGTCACAGTGAAACTATGCTTTTAATATCACAAGGATTTGGGTTCTCCATGAGTCGTAATGGGAGAACTATCAAAGGAGTTCTTATTTTTCAATACTTCCTTCACTAATTGAATTACCAGATAGAGCTGTCTGAATTCTATATTAAAAAATATGACTGGCGATTATGTTCTCAATTGCAAGTTTCAGGTTATTTTTTCCTAGTTTGCTGTGATGTTGTTTTGTTTTTCTCTATAATGTATGGGGCCAGTGTGATCTTGAATGCTGCAGCAGAGATTTCAAATTCCAGACCGTGGCTGGGAGGAAGTGGCACTGACTTGGCAGGCACAAGATGTAAGTTCTGTTCTCGTCTCTGCAATTAATTTGCTATCTCAGCTTGCACATGCCTTTTTCTTCTTCTATAATACATTTGTCCATCTAAATTTTACAGCCTTCTCAGCCAGGATGGGCTTTCTGTTAGTGTTTGTGTCTCACATCGCTCAATAGGGCTTGTTTCCTCTGGAACCTTGAGCAGCATTGTATTTCAAGCAATTAAGAAGAGCAAAAAGCCTGATTATTCTGCCTAAAAGTCTGTAATGGAACTGAAACTGGGCAGATGGGAGAACAGATACCACATCATGTGACTATTTTGCTCCATTACCCAACAAAGAATCAACTGTGAGCAGTTCTGTACACTCTGTACAGCGGTAGGTTTTCGCCCAGAGTATTCGGTAAATACTGATAAATAAATGAGTATGCGTTTACCTGTGATTTATTAACCATCCCTAGAAGCTAACACTGGAGCACAAACTATTCTAAAAATAAATGGGTGTACTTTGCTGTCACCAGTAGAGGCATCTTCGCTACTGCTAATGGAGACTTGGACTGCAAACTCTGCAGGGTACAGACTTTGCTCTGCATTCATACAACAGTTAGCACAGTGGGATCCTGGTCTATTATGAGACATCATGGATGCTAAATTTACACAAATACACATTTAGTAAGAAGCCAATGACAGATGTTTTGTGGACACTCAGGCTGCCATATTATTTGGATTACGAAGTTCTGCTTTAGCCCAAGCAGTTCCAAGAAAATACTGTATTAAGATATCCCGCATATTTCCAGGAGCTTTCTCATGCAATATTCAACCACCTGAAGTGACTCAAAGCATGGCTAGTATTAAAGGGCGTACTCTGCTGTATTCATCTGTGAGCTGTTGCATGCCAAAATCTGAGCATACAGAAGATCCAGAATCACAGGTAATGTCTGACAGAGGTGTTTACATCATAGAAATTCAGCCATCAACATCTGCTGAGCTGGGCCCTGTTTTGAATGAGGCTTATGAAGAAGCTATTGATTAAACTACAGCCTTAGCTCTGTTTACCACTTACATACACACGCAAACAAATAAAAACACTCCAGAGCTGAATAGCATTTGAAATTATAGGAGTTTCCACTTCCAAAAGCACTTAAAAACATTAACCACAGACATACGTATATGTTTGCTGTTTAATTGACATTGTTTTCCCAACTCCTTCAAGTCACCTGTAATATCAAGTCAATTAAGTATTATTTTCCCAACCTATTTACTGAGCTACCTAGCAATCAATCCACCTACACACACACAGAGAACAAATGCTCATGGGGGATGGTAGAGCTCGAAAAACTGCTGAAAAACTATCAGCCTCCTCCAATGGCAACCAGGCAGAGAGCTGTACAGGATTATACAGCCTGACATCTTGCAGAAAATAAGTCTGTGGGATAAAAGCTCCATATTCCTACAGTGCCATTCCTTTTCTGCAAATCAATACACTCCTGCTTGGAGGAGCATTACTATTTCAAGTTATACACATGCTAAATATGTTTTGGATTATAGTGGCGTGAACAGATAGATACAAACACATTTCTTTTTCACTTCTTGGTGCATGGCAGTAACCTGGGTCACCCAAGTGAATTGGGTTTGGTTCCTGACATTGTCAGGCACTTCCCAGGGTCCCTGGGCATGTCATGCAGGGCCTGACTCCCAAAGGGGCTGCACACACACTTGAGATGCAGCAGATCCCAGCACTTGGTTCCCCCATCCCAGCTCATTCACCAGCTCACAGAAGACTCAGCTAACTGAACGGTGATCTCTGCAATGTATTTCATAGAATCATTTGAGTTGGAAGGGACCCTAAAAGGCCATCTAGTCCAACTCTCCTTCAGTGAGCAGGGACGCCTAGAGCTCCGTCAGGTGCTAAGAGCCTGGTTCAGCCTGACCCTCTCTCCAGGGATGGGACATCCACCATCTCTCTGGGCTACCTGTTTGATATCTGATTTTTCTATGCATATGGCAATGATGAAAGAAAGAGAGATAAACACATAATCAATCACTCTTCTATAAACCCAGTCTAAATTACGGTTAATTGGGCTCACAGCTGATGTACTCACAAAGTTTCACTGTAGTCTCACCCATCAGGGAGCGTGCAGGGTCATGGAGCAGGAGAGCTTGTCCTACCCTCTGCCACATCAGCTTCGCTGTTGCCTGTGGCCTGACATATAGGACCCATCTTGTGAGAGGGCATACGATCCCACTGACAAATAATTTTTTGTGTGTGTTCAATTCCCTAACCTTGTAAATCAAAGGATCAGACCCTTTTCTTCCTCCCTTTGTCTGTGATGGTTCTCCAACTTAATTCCTGAGCACTACTGATGTCCATAGCACGAGAGGGCTCCAATTGACACAGGAACATCAGAGTCTTTCAACGTGAACCAAACAATAACACATCCTAGCAGCACGCTGTACAGACCCAGCATGATGCTGAAATCAGAGATAGCTATAAAGCTATTTCAGTGAAAACTATTATTATTTGCATTGCTTCATTTAGTAGAATGGCAAGTCATATCCCTGTACAAATATGTACCATTTTGGGCTCCAATCCAGGCATTAAGACAATAGCAACTGTGACTTGTCAGGTGAGACAAGATCAATCAGGCCAAGATTTGGAGTTCAAATCACTACTGGAAATGGAGCTTCTTGGGAGCTAAAGCAATCTAAATTAAAACACAGCTATTCACACCTCCAGAGCATCTCCAAATGGAATTCAAAGAATTTCTTCACAGAGATCAGAGAGTAATGCAAACAAATGACAGTGAATATTTGTTCACACTCTACAAGCCTTTGGTTTGGACATTTTCACCTGTTTTCAGTACCTCAGTGTGTATTTAAGTGATCCACGTTTCATGGTCCAAAAGTTGCAGCGTTTCAGTGTTCTCTGCAAATGGGCTGTCTAACATTTCCAGCTGGGGAATAACACCAGATGATTCCCCCCGCTCACCTGTATCTGCTAAGATGGTCCAACTTCTGAATTCAATACCAAACAAAAACTGGAAACTTCCTTTCTCTTCAGACCACACCACTTCTAGCAAAGACCCCACTGAGCGTTTTCAGAGATGTGCTATAAGTTTTTTCCTTTTCACAGTCAGCTCAGAGCTGAAGGAAGGTCTAAAACTTGAGCCATCACAATGGCTCCTCTGCTACTTTATCCCTAATATCTATTTCTCCGTTTATGCTCTCTGTGCTAATTGTCACTCACTAACCAGTTGATGTGCCTACGCATCTCGTACAAAGAGACACACTGGCAGCTGTCACAGCATCACTGAAACCATTGTTTGATGTGGTGCATGCGTACTCTTTTCACAGCAATTTTAGCCTGCCTTTTCATCACATTCAATGCGAATATACCACAAGGAAGGAACAGAATTTCAGTTTAAATCAGCCACTGTTATATACTGACGACAGTTCTGGAACAGACATTTTATCCCTTATTGTTCTTTTTCATAAGAAAAACACATTGCCTTCCATAAATCTTTTCTGTGAGCCCACAGGGTCATCTATTTGCCAAAAGAGCAATTATTGATTATTCCCAGTCTACAGCTTCTGTCGCTATTCCTGGAAGTGCGTGTCCATTTCTAATCAGAGCTAAGGTTATGACACAGCTTTTGTCATCTGCCTTACCAGAAAACAGCAATATCCCAACAATATCCAATGCACTGGTGTAAAGCACTAGAGAAAAAAAAATGGGTTCTTAGTGAAGGATCTGCTTTTATTAGAATCCCATGTGTTACCAAGGTTGATGCCCCATGTATCAGTCAAATCAGCTGTGAGTGCAGTCCATCCTTTGAGTCTGTCTAAGCAGGAACCTCTGACAACTCCTTCTAGCACATTAAGGCTTAGAGGAAAAAATAAGTAGTGTTTCAAAATACCAATTAGACATAAGACTCAACCAGGCATTTAGAGTAATGATCAATCACTTGAAATTTCAAATCTGAGTGTTCTGAACCTTCTTGCTCACCACATAATCACTTCTCTCACCAAGAGACAGTAAAAGACATGGATCTGCTAACTGCTGTTCAGAGGGTTTGCTTTTTTTCTTGCTAGGACTGACTAGCCCTAGGACATGCAAGTGACACTCCTTCTTAGATCATTAATTTGAATCAGTGATTATGGTTTTAAGGGGCTACTATGAAATGAATTGCTAATAATTTTTATGTATATAGACAATGTTTTGGGCAGGGATGGGATGCCCCATGACAGCCTTTACATTTCATGTGTTTAATCCCCATATTGGATAGTTCACACTCATTTAAGAGTACCAGCCTTGGAAAATAAATCCTCAGATAACCCGTACAGTCAAATAATCCACAAAATCACATGTGGAGGGAAACTCTGGGCAGGGAAGCTATTAGGGAAAATGGAGCAGACCATGGGAGCCAGACACAGCAGAACTGGTAGAGGAAAAGAGACGCTGAGGTAAATGTTCCCTCATCTTATCTATGTGTGTAGGCTGAGACCACATTGCTGCTGGAGCAGTTTGGCTTGTTTGCTTTTTTTCTTTCCACTGAGAACGAGCAGCCTGTTCATGAGAAAATGTAAGACTATACAGAATAAATGAGATCTGAAAACTGAGTATTTTCCACCCACACTACAATGGGCACTATTGCTGGCAGCCAGCAGTGGGAATAGCTAGATAGACAGCCAGCCTTAATTAGGAGGAAGGCATATTCTTCTCGAGAGAAAGCCAGGGTTGCAAATGTTCATACTGAGCATGTTCCTTGGATTTTGGATGTAGCACCATTTTGGTTAAAAATGAATGCACCGTAGTCACCATTTTCAAAATTCTACACAGGATACTCCTCCAGACAAACAGCAGAGGACCTTTCAGACACTGTCTGTCCTTTCTTACTCCGTGAATTGTAGATGATGCATTCACCCAAAATACCAAGCGTCAGGAACAAGGTCTACAACATCCATGAGAGCTGAGCCCTCAGGAACACCACAGACCAGTGAATTAGCATTTAAACAACTGGGGCTGAGATGAAAAATTGTTCAGGGTTCTGGTTCTGAGCTCCTGTGCAACCTTGGCATGTATGACCATGCTTGGTCTGTGTGTCTTTGGGATTGTCTGCATAAGGCAGGAGCAATTACATCTCCTTAAATTACAACAATGTTATTAAGGGAACTTTCTTTAGGATCACAGGTGGTTAGGTAGATCGGAGCAATCAAGACCAAACAAATACAGCCTCATGACTTCTGTCATATCTCTAGTTGGCTGTCAGAAACATCAGGCCCTCATCAAGTACACCCTGGCCACTTACCTTTGAACCTTGAACTTAAGAAAGATGGAAGAAATCATTGCTAAAAAGCATTTTGCAAAATGATTTTCTATATAAGCTCAGCATTTGTAAAACAGTTTTGATCTCCTTCCTGTATTTATGCTGTTCTTAGAAAATTGTTTGAAAACAGAAAGCTGATTATTGTTCATGGTGAAAAGCTGAAATGTTGTGTTGTTTATTCTGCTTTGGAAGTGGTTAGGCTGCAGACATCTGAACCTGGCTCCATTTCATTACTGTATGGCTTCCAGCCTCCCCTAGAGATACACTCACACACACAGCCCCATCCTCTGCCCTCCCACTAGCAGGCTGCCACCAAGCCAAGAGGTGCTGCTTCCTCTAACGCAGTTGTCAGTGTCAGCACATGAAATTCTGACAGATGGAGACTGAAAAGTCATTAAAAAAAAAACCACCATCACTAAACAACCACTCCTGCCCTGGAGACCAAATCCATCAGCTTTCCACCATGTCTCACTCCTCTTATCTGCTCAGGAACTGACTTCCTAAGCCCCCCTGAGAGAAGGACCTCCACAGGGCCATGGCACAAAGCTGCAAAAGTTTTAGCTAAGCTGGGGTTTTGTTTCACACTGTAATTACACATCTTTTTTTTTTTAATGTTTTTCTGGGTGTTTTTTTCAGAGGCAGTTGAATCTCTCTGGCCTGTCCCATCCAGATGGTGCTCCAACTGGATGCATGCCTTTAGATAACACTTTTCAAACTTGAACTAAAAGCCCAATAATTAAAAGTGTAACTGAGTTAATTCTGTGCCTGTGAAAGAAACACAGCTGCAAGAGGATGTAAAGAGTCAAATTCCCTTTGGCTCAGGAAACAATGAGAAAGTCACCAATCCACCTTTTGGTGTCCAGTGCCCAGGTAGAACACAAGGGTAAGGATCTATTTCTTTACTCCCTGCACAACAGATAGAGAGAACCCCGGGAGGTGACAGAAGTGATCTGTATGCTAAGGAGGAACATCCTGGCAAAGATCGAGGTACAGGCATAAAATCACCAACTATACCTTAACTTTAAGATATGGTCTATGTATACGTGTTTCCTAAATCCCATCACAGCATAGCCTAGGTTCAAAGTAAAATGTGATTCTGTTTCTCCAGAAGTTGGCATGATTTGTTGTTTGTTTGTTGTTTTGTTTTTTTTTAACTGAGAAAGAAAGAAGGGCTAAGAAAGTCTATCAGAACTGAATTGAGACCATAAGGCCATATGATAAGAACACTGGCAGGAAGCAATTATTGATTTTTGATCCTACAAGGTAAAGGATCTCTATCCCTTCTTCAGTACTCATGCAACTATTCACCAACTCATGTTTATGACTCCAGAGACTGGGGAGCTAGCATGATGCCCGATGCAAGAATAGCAAGCTAGTACATGACAACCCAGAAGAAACTAAATTCAAGCTCCTTTCAGATGACCTACCGCGTGATTATAAAGGAAGCCCCTCTATCTATATGGCTTCACATTAATTTTCTTCATCTGTTTCACACTTCTCCCCCTTTACCTCCCCACTTCCCCAGCAATACAAATGATGTTGGCTTGGACATATTTTCTCTCCAGCAGTTTAATAATTTGGAGACAGCGATGCATCAGAGCTCTCTGTTGGAAAGCGCATTCAAACATTTACCATTCACTCCTACACTGATTACTCAGAGTGCTTAAATAATAATAATAGCAACATTAAAAAACAACAAAAAATACCAACCTAAAACAAAAATGGGAATACAGAAGTGTACAGCGTTAAAATAAACTCTGGGTTCCTTGCCAAACTCATTAATAATTTTGGCTTTCCAAAAAAAAAAAAAAAAAAAAAATATTTGGATTGCTCTGCTCTTCAAGTATCAAAACATCCAATTAACACAGCTAATTAGCGTCACAAACAGCAGTCAAAAGAATGGTAATTTAGATTCAGGATTTCAAAGGTTTCTTAATCCCAGGCCAATGCAACTAATCTCTCAGAGGCTGAAAGTGTTTTGTTATTGCAATGCAATTGTATAGCATCCCATCAATTAGTGGCATTGCAGGGAACACTCACTTGCATGATTCATTTGTCTAATCAGAACAACAAAAAAATAAAAATGGGAGGGAGAGAGGAACAACAGGAAAGAGAAATCAAGCTCCTTTAAATATGCAGTATAAATTTTTCCTAATAATGTATACCTTAGCTGGAAATGATTGTGAATAACACGATGTCCTTCCCAAAACTGAGCCAGCAGGCTGAAGGATTTTTGTAAGTTTTTGAGAGACTATTAGGACAGAAAAGCCAGCCACGCAAGTGATATCAGCTTGCCTGTGATTAGATATGGTGACTGATAAGAATATTTTCTTAGAAAAGGAGGGAGAAAAAAGTTTGAATGAAAAGATCCCTTTCTCACCAGCCTTCCCTTTATGCAGGAAATAAACAAAATGACAAGGTCCTCTACTAACCAACTCTGTTATGTCCTAATAACAATCAATTTCATATTACCCAGGGATTTGACCCCAGAGCTCTTAGCAATCCTAAGGTACTGGTATATTTTGCAATATCACTTCCATTTCCAACACCTCACTTTTTCCAATGGGAAGAGAAGGGAAATTCTTGACCAATGAAAGCCACAGTAAATGTTCAACCCTTCTCGCTGCATTAAAGGCTTCAAGAGATCAGCAGAGCCAGCAGAAAACATGACAGTCTTTATTTGTCATAAATCTCATGACTTTCAAGATAACGTTCTTTCTTCACTTACAATTTTTCTTCACCAAAAACTAACAAGAGCTTCCCCAGAGGTAGAAGGCACAGATCATACACGTGCACAGTTGCAAGAACTATGGACTGGCAGAAAAACTAGTCTGCTGTCTGTAAGACAAGAAGAAAGCAGAAGGTTTAAGGATAGAAACTAAGCTTAACGTAATCCTATCCCCACGTCACAGCAGAAATAAGTAGCAAGTTGAGGGCACTAGTTTTTCAATGTAATGTGGCTGTCAGAGACTTCTCATGAACTCATACCCAGCTGTAGTTAACATGGGGAGTGGTGTTTACCTGAAGCACTGGTAAAGCCTGAATCCTGACAAACACCATCCCCAGCTCCTTATCTTCACACATCCTCAAAGATGTGGACACACATTTCCAAACTCAGGCATATGTCTGCCTAGCAGGAAAAACACAAATTATTCAAGAGAGCTTTGCCAACATACCTTAATCAACCATCTCACAGTAGGACGCAGTACAGAATGAGGGCAGTAAAACAGCCTTTACCTCAGGAACGTGGAGGAGGACAAATTTAGTTATAATGAACAAATAAAAGAAAATAAACGAGAAAATAATCATCCTATAACGAGACAGACCCATGAAAATAAGAACAGAGTTCATACAAAGGAGGTTGAAAACATTCAGTAATGTTTGCTAAAAATCAATCTGTTCTGGCCAGTGAGGAAATTGCTGGTATTTTAGCTTTGCAGAATGCCTACTATGCTCAGGAAAAAGGCAGCTCATCTTTGTCTGAGACTAGATGAAGAGAGGAGCTCTCGGTACCACTGCTGAAATCACTGTACCCATCTTTGCAGCAGGACTCAAGTCACCAAGATTTGAAGGAATATTTGCAATATCCAAGCATCTCTGCTTGTTCAGGTTTTGTGAGAGTTCAGTTTTAAAGATTTAAGTCCAATGAAAAGTGAGGAAGGTGCTAGTTCAGATATAATTTTTTTCTTAATTTGCCATGTTTCTGCTTAATTCTAGTAAAGCTCAACCCTAGTTTCTGATCAAAACTTTACAGCTTATACCTTTGTCCATGCTGCAGTACTTGGTCCCCTCCAAAAGTGTTGCAAACTTTTAGTCATCTGCTGAACTTGTTATATAAAATTATACAACTCAACTTTCGCACTATGCCTTCCTCAGCACCAAGAGTCTGGGATGCCTCACATGTAATCCTTGCTCCAGCCTATAACTTGACCTTACAAGTCACTTATGCCGCAGTATCCATGCTAATCAGTTCTGGGCTGCAGGGATGCAGAGAAAATACTTAAGTTGGCACATATGAAAAGAAAAAAAACCAACAAAGTATCTAAGCTCTGGACTCAAATCATTGTACTTTACTTGCATGACAGGTTAAGGTAATCATGACAAAGAGGTTTCAGAATAAAGATGATAAATCACAGGTTTATTTTAAGCACCCTCCATGCAGAACTGAGCTGTTCCATTTAGCCCAGATCTGGAAGAACCAGAGTGATTCAACCATTACAAAATGTTTTCTCCTTCTAGAGTCAGCACACATTGTCCTAGACCTCATCACAACAGAGCCTTTCTGCTCCATTCCCCATTGGGGGCATATCCATCTGCCAAATGAGCAGTGTTTCTACTGCAGAGGCAGCCAAGGGTTCTGCAGCTATGGATGCTTACAGCCTATCACAAAATGGAGCCCGTGCTTAGAAGAGGCTGGGGATGAGATGCTCACTCTACTGTTGCTGGTCCTACCCATATTACCTGTTTTTAATTTCTAGAAAAAAAAGTGAGAAATCCTGAAAGCAAGTGGACATAAATCAAAACAAGATCAAGGAGCAGGGAAACGAAGGAGGAAACTCTCACCCCCTGCAGTCCAAATTTCTAGCTACTGTATTGGACCTGCCATACGACTGTGTCTAATAAGATTGCATTGAACAAGACAACCCATGAGCAGAACAGGGTCTGTAATGAGTTATGTGCACAGCCAAACCTAACTGAAGTCAAGAACAGAGAACATACAAAGGCTGGGACCACCCTCTGCATAAGCCCAGTACTTGATTCCAGTATCAGTTCTGGTCCAGGCAAAGCCAGTATAAAAAGGTTACTCAGAAGTGAAAAAGTTAATGTGCAAATACAGTGTTCACTCCTGAGACCATTACCACGTTTAAGGCACAAAGCACTAATGAAGATGTATAGACTCAATCTCATGGACTTATGGACTAAATCTTTGCCTCACTTAGAGTAAGCTCTGGCTGCTCTTGCTCACTCAATCATCCTTAACACACACATTGCCATCAACTACTTCTTTTGTCCTCTACATTCAGAGATTTGATACAAAATCTGAAGAACAGCTAATTATTAGAGGGCACTTTGTTCTGACTAAACTCTGCATTAGTTGGGCAGAGCTGTTGCCATTTACTCAAGAAAAACAGGAAAAAAAAGCCCAGACAAAGCAAGAAAAACTCTCTCAAATCTATTCTCGACTAATAGAATTTATTAGAGATGATCCAAATTAGAGTCATATCTATGATTTCTTTTGTTGTTTCAGGACTAAGAAATAAAGTTTGTCTGCATTATTTTTACAACAGAATGGGTCTAAAAAAAAAACAAAGGAAAAAAACTCTCAAACCAAAGAAAAAAATGGAATTGCACCAATCTGGCAGGATTAAAACCTGAAAGGCAGGTATCCTTGGGAAACCTATGGGAGGACACCATAAGGAGACTGTGATGCTTTCTTTTACAGTACTGAATCCCAGGGCCTCTGTGACACACAGTAATAGGAGGAACAGTGATCTTGAAATCCCCATTAACATATCCTACTGGTAAGATAAGCACCACACTAATGCAGGCTGCTCTTGGCAGCACGTATGCATTCAGGTGACAGATGGAACTTGAATACTGAAAAAACTTTGGGAAAACAACTCAACTTCTAGGCATTAAATATTCAAATTACGTGGCACTTTAACAGTTGTTCTGTTATTGTATTAAATACGATCACTATCAAACAAATAAAGACACCTTCTGGTTCTGCCTCAAAGGAGAAAGTGGTATTTTGATCAAGATGGTTCAGTATTTTCCACCTCCTGCTTCAGCTTGATAACAAAGATCACGGACAAAAGAGAATGAGAAGGTAGGAGCAGTTATCTCAAAACAACGCTGCAAAAGTTATCAGGTAGCTGATAAAGTTAGGTTTTAGTTGAACTCCTGCTTCTCAGTCTTACTGAAGATCAGGCAGTAAGGCCTCTTCTGTTGTGTGGCTAACTAAACCATGGCAAAACATGTGCTCATAAATTATGTGTATACTGTACCTATCTATGTCTATGGAATCAATGACCAAAACTGTAGCACTGCTTTTCCTGTGAAATGTGCACACATCATTCTCCAAGCCTCATGTTCAGAATCTGTAAAATGGAGGGATATTGCCCTTCCTTCCCAAAGCAGTCTTAAATTCATGAACTTAAAGGAGCTCAGAAGTACTCTTTACAGACAGCACCTTTAGTACCAGTTCTCGTCCTTTCCAGATGTGTTTGAAAATGTGCAATAGATTCACAGCAAGAGAGAATCTTTGTTTGATGAGAAGAAAGTATCTTGAAGTCTGGACTTCCTTCCTAGTGTTAGTGAGTCTAAGACAGGTACTAAAATATAATCTTAGCATCACTGCTATGTATACTAGCTGAGAGTTAATAGATAGGTACATAGATCTACATTACAATTAATAAGCCTAGCCAGGGAAAAGCAAGTCCCACAGCACACCTTTTAGAAGCAAGACGTTATTAATCAGCATTTTAACGAAGCATAATTACAACAGCTTATGGCTCCCACCAGGTAAAGCAATAATTATAGGTGCAACCAAATAAACAGGGAAAATAATTACCTATTTCTCAGAGCTAATATTAATTTAACCAGGCTCGAAGTGATGGCTAGACAGACAGCTCTGCGCTTGTGCACAGACAGACAGCAGGAAAGAACAGTTCTGACTGAAAAGAAAGATCACAGTCACCATTGCCAAAGAAGGGGAAAGGTACATAGTCCTTTTAATCTCCAAGACATGTTCCAGATTTCAAGCAGATGATGCAGTTATTCATTGGGCAATGAAATTCTTCCCATAGGCACTGTGTCTGTTAATTGCATATTCTCCTAGGAAGAAGAGGTGAAATGCCCTGGGCTGACACACAGTCACGATGGATGGAAAGCAGGAAAATACATAGTTCTTAGCAAATGGAAGTTAGAGAAGGGCCCAAAAAATATGTGGGTTATCATGTATAGAATCCTAAAATCACAGGATCACTAAGGTTGGAAAAGACCTCTAAGATCATCTAGTCCAATTGCCAACCCATCACCAGCATGCCCACTAACCATGGCCCTCAATATGCCATATATCACAGCAGAGGACTGGGTTCAAGGAAGATGCCTGTTACAGTGTTGTACACTAAATAACTTCATTGTTTCAAATGCAGTCATGCAAATGGCAGGCAGAATAGAGGACACACCAATACTCTGATGACTCTCAGATCTGCTTGACAGGAGAGTTATCCCTTGCCAGGAGAAGTCCCTGAGTTAGACCTGCCACCATGCCTGACTTTGAGAAAACAGTACTGTTCAGATGGATCAGCAGAAAACATTTAATAATTACCTTCCAGGGCAATTTCTGCTCTGCTGTACTTTCTATCCAGGGAGAGTGGCAGACACAGAGGCATCAAGTGCTGCTATAATATCTGCAACACTCCGGGCTTCCTCTGCATTATGGTGGCTTGTAAGCACACCCCCTCCTGGACTCAGTGAGGCTTTCTGATTGCACTGGGGGTCCCCCACTGCATTCCAGCTTGGCTTGTTGCAAGTAAGTCCCTAGCATGTGATATTAAAACAAACCAGAGCCTTTGGATGTTTTTTCATGATGCTCCTATTTCACTATGGAAACACAAAGAAAACAGATGTTGATGATGATGTATTGCACACAGACAAAATAAATAAATAAATAAATAACCCCACAGCCCAGTGGTATCTCTGCGTCTAGATCTAATGATGCTAAATACTAATAACCTAATGATTCTAATACATGCTGTTTTAACCTGATGATCCAAAGGAAGGAGGTGGGGTCAGTGAGCGCGGTGGAAGCTGCCAACCAAAGGCTGCTCCTCTGAAGAGCTGGCGACTGCACTGTAGGTCAGAAATGGGGAGGGAAAGCAGAAATGGGGAGGTAAGAGGAATAACACTGTGCAAAATCACAAGCAGTTGCGTTACGAGACTAAATGATACTGCCAGAGATGTCATTATGGCACAATCATTGCATGGCCTTACCAACCCACATTTGTCCTCAGGCCACTTTCCAATCCTCTGAGTGTTTCAGCAGCACTGTTTCATTGGGGTTCCCCAGTGTTGTTTCAGAACAAATTACACTGGCAAACAGATTTGTGGCAACGCATCAGGTTGAAAGACCAACTATGCCTTTGAAAAGCATCAATTCCTCAGGCCGGTACAAATCAGCCCGGACTCATCTAGCTCTAGTGAAACAACAACTTACAGCTGGGGTCAGGCTCACTGCTACTGGGAGAAGAAAACCAGATATTTTGGGAATTCACTACAGTTGTTTAAGCCAACAAACTGCTTCACTTAGAGTTGTAGGCTTGTATGGTCCTGGTGTGGGAGTCAGCCTTGGCCAAAAGCATGGGCTTCACACTCAGGAGTGGATGATCCTTTGCTAGGGATCACCAGAAAAGCTCCTTTATTCTCTTTCTTTGCCATTTTGTTTGCACCAAGCCTGAAAACATTCAGTTGTGTTTCATATTTAGCAAAGTGACTTTGCAGATTTGTTCTGTTGCAAGAAAATCAAGAAATGACACTTGCCAAGGACAGAACTAAAAAAAGAAAAGGAAAAAAAAAAAAAGGAAAGGAAAGGAAAGGAAGCCATAAAAATAAAAACAAGAAAGGGGGATTTAAGACATTTTTGAAATGAATAAAAAGACAGTGAGAAACATTCCTTAAGAATGCACGTTCTCCTCAGAAGCTCCAGAACAAATTGGCTGGGAGAAGGTTTGAATACAGTCTTGATATGTTTCAGCACAGTTAAACCAAATCCCAAAGCCTTTTTAACTGCACCACCACTAAATGGAGGCTTATGCCACTGTAATTTGGGCTTGAATTGAAGACATGAATGTCAATAGAGTCAAGAGGTTTGGATACAAGTGGGGTGGAAAATTTTCCCAGAGGAACAGATTTTACCCCCCTCACAAAACATGTAAAGCAAGGATTATACAGAAAATGAAGCTACTCTGCCAAGAGTAGGATATTTAAACCCCTCAGGCAACTTCTCTGTAATTTATTATTCTTTTAATTTAATTTTTTAAAATCTTTTTCTCTGCCCCCCCTCCAAACAGGAACCATGAAATAACACACTGGAAGAAGATCTGTGGGGCCAAATTCTCATCAGCTGAAACACTCTAAGCTCAATTTGAACTGACAAGGTGCTTGCATGAGGCTCTGAATCAAGCACTTTCCCCATGTAATGCAACTTCTTGCAACAGAGGGCCTCTGTATCTGGAGAAAATTTTCTGCATTTTAAATGCTTCCAAATACCTTCACTATCTTCTGCTTCAGTTCACCTAATTTAAGTACAGTAATAAGTACCATCCCCCATCTCAGAAGAGCTATGACATTTGCAGAAGGATATGTCAGCTCATATATGAGGGCCAAGGGGTAGGAAATTCTTAACTGTTCGTGAGGAGGAGAACTCAGCCCATGCAAACCATTTCACAAGAACAAGGTTCAAAGCGAGGACATGAAGGGTCCTAACCAAACTGCTTCTATTCAACTGCTACCGAAAAAATGTAACGCCTCCATTGAATTTTCCCCCAGTCTTACTACTTGGAAGCTTATGTGATACTCCAAGTAGCTGCAGGAGTCTTTCTAGGCAATTCAAACTCAAAGCTCCTGCTTCTGGCTGCCAGGGTGATTTTTTTTCCATGCCATTTTATTTTGAGGGACGTTACCTTAAGGTCAGATTCCAAGAAGAATAATAGAGGGAAGGTTTTGCATAGAATGGATGTGCACTTAGTGCACAATTGATCAAAGCAGGATCCCTCTGTCCTGCACAATATCTGACTTTGTAGAGCTACACTGACAAATAGGTCTGATGCTTTGAACAGAAAAGGAAAATGCAGTGGAACAATGTGAGTGCATGAGAGATGAGCAAGGATGCAAAAACATCCAAAATACTACAAAGGTGGGACAAATCCAGGGAGGAGCTGCACAAATCCCTCTGCAGAAAGAAGGGCCTGAAGCACAGAACAGCTTTCCCCAGCTGGCTGCTCTGTCCTCACACTTGGTAGTGAATGGCACCACATAGCGAACTGGCAAAGTATCTCTCCTTGCAGTTGCTTTTTTTTTAATGAGGTGGCAAACAGAAAATATGAACAAGGTGTTTAAAATCAAAAGCGTCTCTTCTCATCCCTCTGCCTCACCTCCTGAGGTGACCTTGCAAGAGGACCATATGGACTCCCTTGACACCTATGGAACCAGACAGCCACAGTGAGATGGAGAAGCCATATGGGGGGGACCTTTGAGGCCAGGACTTCACCCATTCAGCTCAGCAGTTTGGTTGCTCTCAAGCAGAGCACAAAGACAGACCAGCCACCCTCATCCAGCTCCCCTTTTCACCCAGGCTACACAGGCTTACAAAGAATTGCAGCTTCTGCAGGTCTACAGTATTTTCTATACTAGTATAACAGCATAGGCTCCAGGAGCCATGGAATTATTTGAGGTTTCCCCAGCATTTATTTAAAAATGCAATTGGAGTTTCACAGTTGGAGAGAAAAACTTAATGTTGCAACAGAATGAAGACCTAAAAATATACAAAAAAAAAAAAAAATCCATTTTAAAAGATTCCTATATACATCTGGCAATGCTGCATTCCAGCTTGAGCAGTATGTGCCCTTCCTCGTACTTCGAACTTCCCTTGCATGTACTTCCCCAGGGAAAAAGGAGAGAGAATTAAAACAAAAAACAAAAAAAACCCACAGAAGAGGAAAACATAAATGTAAAAAGTTTGAAAACATTGAGGCGAGGATTAGGAAAAGATGCAGTGCCAGAAAGTGATTCATTTACAAAACCTGCCCTGACTGCCAGAGCCCCTTTGACTGAACACAGTCAGCACAAAAATGAGTCCATGTTGTATGCAATGAAAATGCCGATGAACGCCATTCCCTGTGCAATGGCTTTAAAATTGATTTGAGGGGTGAGGGAAGGTTTTGTTTCACCTTCCTTAGTGGGGAAGCCAGACAGAGCTTTAAGCTTTATTGACTGTGGTATTATAATCACAGTTGCTAGTCTTTCAACCTGTTCCAGAATTGGAGGGAGGTTTTCTTCTCTGTATGACTAGACACTGTAGCATGGTCGATTCTGTGCTGAATTGAAATTCATCAGAGCCTGCTTTGTCTCAACAGAGTAATAAAAGCCTAAAATGTTATTATGCATGAAATAGTTATGGAGCTTATGAAAGAAAGGGCTAGTTTTTTTCCCCTTTGTTGCAAAAAGGGGAAAAAAGGGGAATATCTGACCTGACCACAAGAAGAGAGTGAAAGGAAAATAAACCTTTTATATAAAATTGGCTCTACTTGCAAAAATGTGTAAATGAAGCAAAAGTACCAAATGGGTCTCAAAGAGGGAACCCAAAGGATGCAACGAGAATGCTCAGTACAGGGAACTTGGCTGAAACCCGTCTCAGCTCATAGAGAATCTGGTGTTTAAGTACAGCTACAGTCTGCATGCAGCTGTTTTTACAGCTTTTTTCTTGATCTTCTATCATGAAACATGAGCAGGTACTCCAGGGCACAACAGAGCAAAACTCGATCCTTCCTGGCTCCATCTTGCAGAGAATTATGCACCAGCTGTATGAAGGTATCCCAAATGAAATATTTATGAAAGTTCCTCAAAGGCTCCGCAAGACGTGGATGCAGCCAAGTTATGACCAAGGGTGGGAGAAAACCACTGTAACAGTGGCACTTTGATCTGTAGAGCCTCATCTCTCCCAGCCTAAGCACTGCCAGATGAATGCCTGTGATGTGGACACAGCATTTCGTGCTGCTGCAGGGAGGCTGGGGGTGGTGCAGCAGCGTTAAATCTGGATGCACATCCATTGGAAAGGGGTCATCTAAGACAGGGACTTCAGGAGGAGGAGCGAACCCTCTGCAACCTTTCTCTCTGAGTGCCTATTAGAGTTAATTAGCAATTAATTGAATTATACAAAAAAAAAAAAAAAAAAAAAGCACAAAAGACACACATATGCATAGATCAACATCAGCCACTAGTTTATCTTTCATATCTTTGGAGAGGCATGCACAGAGAATATAAAGATGCAGAAAGATGCTTCAACCCTGCTGAAATGGGTGGGGGTTGGCTAACCCAGGGAGGTACCCAGCTGTGGGCAACCATCACACCATGGTACCAACACCTGCATCAGGTTCCCTTGGTCCACTCGAATGCTTCCAGGAGTTTGGAAGTAAGAACGGGATCCCAAACACATGCTAAACAAACCCACAGTGTCCACGTTTCCACGAACAGCTCGATATAAAACACACTTTGTTTACCCCCCTGAAAAAGAGGCTCATGAAAGTGCCCAGTCTTCAGCTCCCATGGATCCTCTCCGAGGGGGGCTTTCAAAGCAATAACTATTAAAACGCTACTGCCATTTGTCTAATGCAATTCTGTGTCCTGCATCCATCTTTCGAGAGCTGACTTTCATTAACACTTCAAAAATAATTTAAGGTTTTCGCGGTGAAGGTTAGAAACTTTTCACAGCTCAGAGCTAATAGCTCTGCTGTTTACATGCTATAATGTCTTGATAACCTTTTCAAACACACTGTGGCCGGCAGCTGGGACCTGTCCCTGCTATTTTTGTTCCCGGAATGTAACAGCAGAAATGCGATGACTTTGTGCCCCCGAAATGGTCACATTTCTTCTCTTTAGGCTTCTCTTCCATTACAAAACTATCAGAAAGGGCCTCACCTTTTCAAGGGGCTCCTGATGTGTTGAAATACAGCCCTGGCCATCCTTTCCTTGGCGAAATGAAACAAGCTGATTTCCTCACTGGAAGCCCTGTTTCCAGTGAAGGCATAGGAGGAGGGCAGGCAATCTGCCTTTTCTGTATGGGGGGGTCTTCAAGAGGGCAATGAACGTACATGAACTATTTCTGGAAGAGTAAAGGTAGGATTCTTGCAAAAGCCGCGCTGCAGCCCTCTTGCCTTGTTTTACCTTAGTTGGGTGCAGATTACAAATCCTTACTGAAAATAGGGCAGGGTGGCAAACAATAGATGAGTGTCCTGGCATTCACAGGCTACAAAATGGGGTCTCAAAAAGCAGAAATCTCACTTGCTCCAGACTCCTGCCCACTCAACAGCTGGAATGGGGAGGTTGGGATGTAAGGATTATGCTTTATCTATATACATTTCTGAAAATGTCATGCAAGACTAATTTCAGCATACTGTCCTTACTGGGCCAAACAGTGATCTCACATAGACATTACATGGAAATACTTGATCCCAAGTAGGGCTCCAATAGGGGTTTTCTCTCTCCTAAACCCAAAAGAAAATAAATGCAGCTGCTGCAAACTTATAGTGAGGGAAGGCCCTGAAGCTGAGAGCATGGGAACAGTCCATTCTTATTGAGTTGAAACATTAAGAGTCCTGGACAAGATGTAAAAACAAACAACTGAGACACGATCAACTCACTCAAATTTACAACAGACCAGAGAGCATGTCTATGATGTCCCCTCTCTTTGCTGGATGCAGCCTTGGAGCAGTCATAGGCACCAAAGAAAGTGTTTGCAAACAACAGGGTAAATAGGCCCTACGAGAAATCGTTCTAATGATCACATTTCTCTGCCTGGGCAGGGAAGAGAAAGGCAGAGGTCAGTCTGTGCCAAGCCCCCTGCAGTCTTTTGAACCTGTTCAGAGACCAGCTAAGGTGAAAGGAGGGCTACGAAGGCACAGTGACTATGGGGGGCACTGGCTGATACCACACAGAACGCCTGTCCTTGAGACATGGATCAGCACATGGAACCCTAGAGAACAAAATGAAAGTACTTCTTGCTTGTATGAGCCACTGCAAGCAGCGTGAAGGCAAGTACAGCATTACGACCTCTATCCAAGTACTTTAATTTTTTGAAGTTGACAAGTGACGATGAAAACTTTTAAAAGATTCCTTGGCTTGGAAGGAGAGGAGAGTAAATCAAAGAGTAAGGGATACGCAATACAATTTATTGTGGCTTATTTAGGCAGCTTGGCTACATCCTCCATGGAAAGCTGCACATTCAGCAGAAATTTTGCAAGGAGTTAGTGTAGCAAATGAGAACAGATAGCAACCAGGCTACAGAACAGCAAAAGAGAGTCATCGTTAATTAAGAGACCTAAATGATGAGACCTGCTGAATTAGGTCAGTGAATATGCCCCTTCCTGCTCTAGTTTTAGGTTGTGTAAATGACTTCAAGCGATGTCGTTTTCAGAGCTCCTGTAGTTGCCAGTGGGGCCATATAACGGACGTGAGAAAAGCAGCCAAGAAATATCCAACAATTTAGATCTACTCTAGAAGTGGGTCAACATACGGCAAAAGAAAATTAAAGTCAACAAATGCAAAGTAATGTTCATCGCCACACGATGCTTGGAACCCCTGCTAAGCCTAATTTATATAAATGGCTTAGAGAACCTGACTGAAAACTGGTTAAGCCTGCTGACAACACAAAACTGGGGAAGTGGACACGGAGGGGAAAGGAAAAAAAGCAAGCAAAGAAATTCTACAGAGTCCTTCGCTTTGCTAGGCAATTTGGAAAAGGTACGGCAAATAACCCTTAATGTTGACAAATGCAAAGGCAATACAATTTATTTGCGAGATCTCAGAACAAAATGGGAATTGCCTTGGGCTTCTGCAAGGGGAAACTAAAATGGCTACAGCAAGAGGAGAGCAGCCTTTTCTGAGGTAGACCAGGTGGCACACCCACCTAACTCATTTTTAAGCTAAGAATGGGATCAAGGTGAACAGTAAAAAGAAACAACATTCAGGTCGCTTACAGGTAAACAGAAAAGAGCATCAAAATGAACATACATCTGCTATTACTGCAAAGTCTTTAGCTGGCAAAAAAAAACCTGTATTGGTAATATTCTGCCAAGCCTGAGCATAAGCAGGACCTTGATATAGGTGAATGCAGTAACCTGTACATAAGGCAGAGGAAAAACAAAAACAAAAGCTCCAAAATTAAAACCAAACCTCTGAGAGAAGGGATTTGGGGGGAAACTTGTCTATTATCTCCAGATTATTTCCGATTCTGCCCACTCAAACATGTGCAAAAGAGGCTTTTTCCACACAATCAGGTCTTAAACTGGTTGCAGATGAGGCAGGGAGGGAATAATTTTGCAGAACTATCATGCAGGTTCAAACACCACCCACTCCAGAACAGACAACTGACACAGCAGCACAGCACAGGCAAGAGACATCGAGCCTATAAATGAAGCAGAATCAACTTATTATATAAATAAAACTTGCTAGACTGTCTTCCATCTTCATGAGAAGCAATAAAAGATAACCCTTTGGAAGTCTATTGTTCAATTTGGACATTAAAACCACACTGTACCAACGCTTTGACAAATACACTACACTGGTTGTGAAAAAGTGGCTGACCTAGATACAACAAAGTGATACATATTGTAATAGAGAAGTGGGCAGCAGGAAGACATATAGGACAAATGTCGGCTTTAAAAGGAGAGCATATGAGAACAAAATCAGAAAGGATCCTAAAAGGGGGGTGGGAATAAAAAATACAACACAAATGACATCACAAGTACTGTAGTCAAGGAAACGAAAGTTTCATTTTTTTCCCCTCCGTTCAGAGCAAGCAATCACGAAATGGACAAAAAGAGGAATTCAGAGCCACTCACATTTTCTTTCCTGAGCTTACACAACTTTCAAGGACAATGAAAAGAATGTTTAGTCAGTATAGATTTGGGATCTAATATACACAAGTCTTGATTTTTCAGTGCTCAATTTTGTAGTAATTCTGACTTTTGCACATGACTTCGATCAATGCATCAGACCAGAAAACAATTTACATTGTGAGAACTCCTTACCTGCCCTTTACTGGGCAGACTTTCAATCACCACCTACGTGTTAGAATAATCTAACACTGAGTTAAATGCTTACAAGGTTATGACAGAGTAGCTGAACTCCATTTTGAACCTTTTTATGAACCTCATCTCCTTTGGCATAACGGCAAAGAAAGTATTACGTTCCTTACCCTTAGCTGACCTTTGGATGACAGAACCTGCAGAATGGTACAAAACTCCTCCTTCCACTCTCCAAGATTTCTACTCCTCAGCTGGACAAACTTGAGAGAGCAATTAAGAGGAATTGCACATAAGCATGCCTCCCAGCCCGTCCAAAGAGGCAGAGAAAGGTATTTTCCCTAACGCAATTCAAATCACAAAGCAACAAGCTGGCCCACACCCGAAAAAAAAACCACAAAGGATGAATGTTATACATTGTACTTTACCATTAATTAACCAACATATTTTAAAATCCTAACTTGCTTCACTACACCTAGGGTAACATAAGCAAGTTAACAGTCTCCACTTTTACAGACCACCCTCTCCGAAATGGATCCCGGTCATTTCCAAACATAAATTCAAAAAACACTGTACTTGGTCTTTTGCAACTCGCTCATTATTTTCTTGACCCAGTGTCACATGTTTAGTCTCAAGGGGATGCACATTCCTCTGCTGCAAATCACACAACTGTAAAACACCCCTACAAAGCAAACACCCCAAGCACTGGGACCACCTGCCCTGTGCCAGAACATCAGGGGGATCACAGCACCTGCATCAGTTCCATTCATCCCACAGCATTCTGAATTAGGAGAGTGGGGGCAGTGCTACATTACCAGTGTGGGACTGGAGGAAGCACAGTAGGTCTACCCTCCGGTGTTCAGCTTCCATACAAAGTCAAGTCTTGACTGCCCAAGAAAAAGTGCTTTGTTTGCTACTTGTAAATTAATTTCTTGCCTCTTCTATAGAACAAGCTTAGAAAAAATATCTCCTATTTCCTTTCAAGCTATCGTATCTTCTTGCATTTTTGTGTTCTTTGCAGATTCCTAATCTTTGAGTCAATGCTGCAAGTAACATTTAGATATTGAATAGGGAATGACAAGTAGATCATTGGCTATTAAAAATGATGACCTGATGCTGCCTCTGGAACAGGAAGTCCTTGATGACCTGATTGCAAAAACTGGGTGGATGCTTCAGTGTTCTCTGTCTCCCAGTTTGCTTCAGTTTTAGTACTATTCAGTCAAACTCAATCGTCACTAAAAGCTTTATCAAAGTGCATAGCCTTGCCTGAGGTCAGACCAGTCAAGTCGTGAGCCTCATATGAACTGTTCTGATGCATAGAAAATGTGTTTTTAACAATTCCAGCCTCTCCTAATAAACCGGCCTGTCTCTAAAGAACACTGATTTTGAAATAGAAATAACCTCCATCTATTATGGTCTGTGCTACAAATAACACCAGGAAGAAGTATGGTTTTGTTTTTTTTTTTACATTGTTCACTCTCATCTATTGAATCACAATTTCTTATATCATGTTTTTGTTCATCTCATGCTAGCAGGACATGAAAACAAGTTTGGGTATGTTTGTTGCCTAAATTTTCTGCTGTACACCAGCTGCCCAATGCAGCTACATTCTCTGCAGTGGATGAGTATGCTTATTCCCCATTTCAATACCACCTCTACCACTTTTCCTGGGGGGAGAGCATCTTTTACCTAATATAACTTAATATACATCTAACAAAATATTTCTTCATATGATATCTATACATTTTAAAGCCATTTTGGGGTGATGAAGCAATTGCTCTTCCATTTTCATTCAGTTTTGTGAGTTTTCAGCCAAGCAGAAGCTTTGCCAAAGTACCCAGCATTGCCCTAGAAGGACCAGACAAGGCAAGCCCTGATCTCATGTGGAGGCCTTGCTCAGCACACTAGGTTCCCTGTATACACTGATCACCTATGGAACTCCTTGCTGCCAAATATCAAGAATGGTACAAGCTCGTCAGCATTTAAGAGAACAGATGACAGAAGCAGACCTTGGAAACATGCTTTAGCTTGCGGATCAAGGGAGAACATGGGGCAAGCAATGACAGAATGACACAAGAGAGCCAGCAGGTGTAAGGGAAGACAGTTGACAAGAAGCTGACATTCTTGACTTGCAGGGTTTCTTCCATGCGGAAGGGATTTAATACATTTATTACCAACCAATTTACACAGAGAGACAGGAAGTCAGCAGCTACCCACGAGTCAGAAGGGAATGAAAGCAAGGGGAGGAAGGAGGTGAGAGGAAACTTGTCCCAACAACCGTCAGAAACACCCAATCTTCCTCAAAGCTGCCTTGTTAAAAGTATCCCTTCATTGCTTGCCCAAAGGCAACCATCATCAGCTTTAGTGCCCAAAACAATTAGACTCACACAATTTAAAGGCAGGTGGGAAAACACAGGAGAAAAGCACAGCAAAATGCTATTCCCTTTTGGCTTCTTAGAGAGCGGTGAGATGGGGCAGCAGGAATGCTACAAGGAAAAGTGGGATGGGACAAAGGGAACATGCATTATACAAAAGGCTAAAAAGGCTGAAGGTGTCTGCCTTGCTCATCTAACCTGCACGTCTCTCAAGCAAATGAGCAAAGTGCTGTCTATATTGGTTTCCTGGTGGGCAGCAATGAAGGGAGGCAGACAAAGTGATATTTCTCTCTCTCTTGCCTTGAGCAGGTGCCAGCAGAAAGCTTTGGCAGCTGCTGAGTGTTGTGCTCTGGGATTTTCTGCAGCACAGAGTGTTGGTCTCACTACCGCAGTTGGATGACACCAGACCTGGTGGTGACAATGAGCCTTACAAGGAGAAGTGAAGGTGTAAAAACAAGATGAAATCCAGGCTGTGCTCTTTTGAAGGGAAGAAAGCATTTACTGACATCAAAATCTGCAGCCAGTTCCATCTGAGATGTGCATCGTGCCCAAAATGAATTTGAAAGATCACAAATTCACCTGGAAGATTGATTTCATGGCCTGAGAGTCAGAATATTAACTCTGTACAGCTCAACTTCAAAACAGGCCTGCTTTTCCCATTTGTGCTATTCTTCTGTGCTATTGTTCTTCTGCCAAGGCAGGGAAAGCACTCTGTGCCAGCCCTCACAGCCCACCAGTATCTGAGAGGAACCAGAAAAGCAGTGAGAAGACTGGGGACCAGGGACATACGAGTGATGCAGTGGGAGGCCAGGGAGGAGGAAGTTGTACCCAAGGTGCCAAACTGATGTATGCTAAGTTTTCCACCATACTCACAGCAAACAGACCAAACCATCCCTTGGATGACACTGAGTACAAGACCCTGCTCTCTTCACTGCCTCTTCATGCTTGTTAAAAAAAAACATCCAAAATACATCCTGTGTGCACCATGCTCCATCCAACCCATCCAGCTGCTCCTATTTTCAGCCCAACTCAAAATTTCCACTGTCTGGAGCAAAGGACAAGGCAATCAGTTCATGTAATGCCACAGAAAACACATGCAGAACCAAGTGCTAAAGCCAGTCGACAGCAGGATGAGACCTGGACAGGCAGACCCCCCCGGAGAGAATCACAGAATCACTCAGGTTGGAAAAGACCTCTAAGATCATCCAGACCAGCCATCCACCTACCAACAATATTGCCCACTAAACCACGTCCCTAAGTGCCACATCTCCATGGTTCTTGAATACTTCCAGTGTTCAAGACAGTGGTGGACACTGACTCCACCACCTCAATGGGCAGCCTGTGCCAATGCCCGACCACTCTTGGCAAAGAAACTTGAACCTCCCCTTGTGCTACTTGAGGCAATTACCTCTTATCTTACCACAGTTACCTAGGAGAAAAACGGACCCCCACCTCGCCTCCTTCCAAGGCTTTGTAGAGAGATAAGGTCTTCCCTGAGCCCCCTCTTCTCCAGTCTGAACAATCCCAGTTCCCTCAGCCACTCCTCATCAGACTTGTACTCCAAGGAGAGGTCTTGGCTGCCTCCTTCTCCCCTCCAGCCTTCTCCAAAGCCCCGGGCTCATCATGAAGTCACCATGCACAATACAGCAACCAGGGGTTGGAGCAGGGGTGGTGGCATTTGGAAAGGGACAGACACAGAGCAGCCAGACAGCTTGGAGACAGACTCCCACCAGGATCTGGCCTTCTTGGGCTGTTTTACCCTGCAGCGGTTTCTGAAGCACGGCGTTTGCAAACTCACTCCTGCTGTCCCTGTGCCACAGCTCAGCTCTTCCGAGAGACAGGGAGCTGATTAGGTCTCTGCACCGCCTTCCTCAAACACTCTCCCTCCTCAGCTCATTTTCTGTTGATGCTCCCACTGTGGTTTTCTAACTCCTGACAGGGTTAATTGGCAGGCCCAGTAGGGGAAATAAAATGTTTCAGCTCCGTGCTTTTTTTTTTTTTTTTTTGTCCTTGTTTGCTCATGAGGCTGTGGGAAGCGCTTGCTCCTGAAGGGTTAAGGAGCAAGCACAGCAGGCAGCTCGCTGCTCCAGATCTCTCCTATTTATTCCTGGCCCCACTTCAGGCTGCTCAGGTGCGCATTAAGGCCACTACAGGGCCAGCATACAACCCTTGCTCCTCAGCCCCACACCTGTGGGCACGGAGGCCACAGGTGAGGGGCAGGGGGAGGGCCAGGGCTGAGCTGTCAGATGGGCATGGCCACTGGAAGCCATTTTGGACCTAATGAAAAGAATGAAAGGCAAGGAGAGCCTGTGGCCCTTTTTCTCTTTCACAAAGGCAGAGGCACCCTCACAGCTTCTCCTCTGATAGCACTCTCATTCCACATGCATTTCCATCAGTTTCTAGTGAAGATTTATTACTCCGAGTGATTACGCTGTCAGCCAAATGAGCGGGGAGCAGGAATATCCTTTCTTCTTGCGTTGTAGCCACTGCACCATTTGGCTCTCAGTGGAAGGAGCCAAGATGGTTTCGGTCCCTTTTTCTTGCAAGTATTATTTATTTGCAGCCTGACAGCATGTGGGAAAACCCATCAAGAATCAGAACCCCATGGAGCTGGGTTATTATTCACCTATTTAAAACCTGAAGGAACAGGGTGGTCAGGGAAGACTCCAAGACAAAAACTCCCTGTCAGCACTAAAGGCTGTCTTCTCCTCACAGATTTTGCAGTCAAAAAAGGCATAAGAAGTGACTGAAAACAGGCAAAGGGGTTTGTGAGGAAACACAGAATTGGCAAAGAAGACAACAGCAGTATCCATCCCACACTGAAAAGGCAGGCATGTTACACAAGATGGCCACTGCCAAGGAGATGAAGTGTGCATGGATATACAAAGAGATCTTCCCAAGACCTAAGAGTTCAAGGTTTCTTTCTGCAGGTAAATTTATTTTGGGAGGGGAGGTGTTTTTGTTTTTAATTTTCACTTCCTTGTAATAAGAATATTCCCCTGTCATGTGAGAACGCAGCTGCAGCAGTAACACTGTGTTATGCCTGGATGACAAGAACACAAACCCAAATATAAATAAAAAGAGAACACAACCGGTCTGATTTTGGCTCCTACCTGAGAGAAATGCAAGCGACAAACAGATTGCACCAAAAAAACCATCTCTCATACTGGATTTCTGACATTACTGGGCAGATTATTAAAATGGTAATCAGTAAAAAGGGCAATTTCAATCAATCAACTTCATCTCCTAAAGAGAAGCCACAGGAGGGAGAGAGGAGTCAGGAGATCTGGTTGTGCAGATTTAGGCAAATCACTTTGCTCTGTGTGCCTGTTCCCTTCTCCTTTTATCTCACCAGACTGTGTCCTAGCCCTGTGTCATTGTCTAGACAACGTCATTCCTCCTCCTGTCCTGTGTTTTCATTCAAGAGGGCTGCTGGAGGAAAGGAGAGGCAGAGCAAAGCACCAAGTCTGCGAGCTCTTCACAGAGCCACAAACAGAATTCAGATCCCTCGTAATGAGTAAGTGGTCAGGAATCCCTCTGGCAAAACGTACCTTTTCTCCTTCCTTACACTGGTCCAGCAGAGAACAACATGCTATTCTGTTAGCAGCACCCTGGGTGCTGGAGCTGAAGGCACAGCCCTGCTGGTGCACTGTACATGTCAGCACAACATCACTTCTGCTCTCAGTTTGCTTTGGCAAAATTCAGGAAGTTGCACACACAAATGCAATGTTAAAAAAACCTGTTATGATCACAAAGCTGAAAGCTTGCTAATCGTGAGATGCAAAAGGAAGACTGTGTGACTTGCTCAAGGCCAGGCAGAGTCAATGACTGAGCTCACAGCTGAACACGGCTATCCTGAAAGCCAAAATCCTCCACACATACCAAACAGAAAGTCCCCAAATGCCCTGATCAAACAGAATATAAACCTCCTACCGGGATCGCTGCAAACACAGCTCATCAGGAAAAGGATGTGTTTCTGGGGGAGCTGTTTCTACTAGCAAGGCTGGGGGTTTGGCATTCTCCCCACCAGGCTGCAGCAGGACTGCTGGGATGAGGTTCCTAAGGTGCTTGCACTGCACAGCACACGTGCGACATAAATATATCACACAAACTCTGTCCTTTTGGGTTCTTCTCTTTCTCTCCATATTCCCATGTCATTGTGCGTGTCACCCTGCAATACCAGGTTGTTTATCATCACTGAGTGCCTAGATTGGCCCCACTAGAGGAAAATCAAAGAAAGCAGCAGGGGCTGAGGTGTGATGGGAAGGAAGCAAATTCTTCCCTCTGAGAAGCGTACGTACTTCTCCTCAGCTACCCCATACACACCCACACACAAGCACACATTTCAGGCTGCTCGCTTTCCCCCCACCAGTCGCTGCTTTCAGCCTGGCGAGTCCCTGTGCTTCTCCCCTTTCTCTGCTCAGATTCGTGCCTCGTTTCTATGGATTTCTGTGTCAGCTCCCTCAAGGATATTCGCTGGAATGGACACATTTACGGGATGACTAACATTCTGAAAGCAGGTGGTGCTATTATAGTCATACAAAAGCCACCTATTTTTGCTGCCTTGCGCTGTCATCCTGTTATACTTTGCTTTGCTTTGTTATCGTACCAACTTCTCAGCACCATTACTCTGGGCTGCTCCAGTTCTAGGGCAGTCTGCAGAGGACTGATAGAGGGGCACCTTTGTTCCCTGCAGTGCTGGTTTGGTTCTCCCCAACACAAAGAGACCTGAGAGTTTCTGTCTGTCATAATTCATTTGCTTCATGAATCTTGAGAACATACTGAAAGAAAAAAGTTCTGGTATGTATGGTACCTAATGCACACACAGATTCATGTATATATTTTCCCATGCTGAGTAGTAGCTTTAAAATGAAATGTTAGAAGTATGTTCTCTTTATCCTCCTATCATACAAAGGATAATCCCTTTGAAAGCCATGAGGTAAGTCTTGAGTACTACCCGTTATTTCCAGTGGTGTCTGTTCACATTAACTACTGAAACATCTCAACTTGCCTTGGTTTGAGAGCCCTTAGGTTGTCTCATAGCTCAGATCTTGTTATGTGCCCTTACCTCCCTGCACTGCTGGGTTTAGTGTGGTAACAGTGCGAAGGTCTGATCAAGAGCAGGATTTCTTTGTGCTAGGTGCTGTATAAAGCCACAGACTGTCTCTGCTCAAACATCATTTAAGCACTCAGGACTGAGAACACAGGGAGAAACACAGGCTTGGAGTTAAAATAAAACTGCATGATTAGAAATCACATTTCCTGAACCTCTGTCCTGAGATCTCATTTAACTACCTAATAGCAAAGTGACCACGAAGAAGCAACATCAGCAAATGGCAATTTTAAAGTGTATGTAATAGAGCAGGGACCACTGCAAGAAGAGCCTCAAGCAGACCAAAACCTCCAGAATCTCTTCTGTCCTTTTCACCTTGAAAGGAGAAGCTGGATTTCTGTTTCCAGCTCGGTGCTTTGCAAAACCTGGCAATCCTGACTCCAGCTCCTTTCACTCCTCACAAACCCAGTGGAGGGCAGTGCAAGTTGTATATGTGATTCTCAAACTGGCTTACGCCAATCTAGCTTGTGTGTGAAGGATTTGCATTCAGAGAGCCTACAATAAGTACAGAACTATTAATACAGCAGTGTACTCAATTGCTGAGACTGTGCTTGTTACCAGGGGGGGAAAAAAAGCCACTATCCTTCTGCTATAAAGGATCTAAATGGGAATCAGGCTCAGACTTGTTTCATAGTGTAAATGCCCTGACCTGTTGTTCCCTACTTTATGACACAAATTCAGCTATAATCAATTATAGCTTGAAATGCTCCTTAAATATAGAGAAAAATCCACAGCACATGCAAAGGCCTCTGATGGTAACTGATGCAATAAAGCAGAGCAGGAAACTCCCTTTTCTTATTAAAGGCTGAGTTTAAATCCTTCCACAGACAGATGCAGTTGCTGTGCTGTTTACTGCTAACCTTGAATTCACATTAACAAGTGTATCAAACTTTCCCTTCCCCTTGGAGTGCTCAATGTGGAAACTCCTCTGACAGTAGCTGCACGTCCTCCTCTCCTCACATTTTATCACGGAGCATTCCCTCCTAATCAATACAGGTCAACTTGGGATCCCAGAGGGATCCACAGTGAAAACTATTGACATCAACAGGTCAAGAATAGACAATATATGATTTATATACAGCAGAGAGCAGAAAACATAAGCAGGAGAAGGATTCCAAATTCTCAGCTGGTGTAAATCAACACATCTCCAGATTTATACCAGCTACAGACAAGGCAAGAAAACAAAACAAAACATACAAAGGAGAAAACAAGCATTTTTTATGACCTCAGAGATGCAAACAAGACCTCATTATAGCACTGTCCCACCAAGATGCTGTGACACAGCCAGGCTGGTACGACAGTGAGGCTTCTCACTGACCTCTATTCCCTGCCAAGGCAAGCCAGGACATAGGGTGGACAAAAAGGAAGAGAAAAACCTGCTTTGTTCTTGATTTCAGCAACCATCAGAAAAACATCCCCTTCTCTTCAGTCGCGTGCCATTGAGGAATGAAACGCTTCATGCCAGAAGAGGGCACTTGAACTACAGGCAACACAGTATGTGCTGCTGGTGCTGACCCAGGCAGGGATCTGGGGATGGGGAGACCACTTCTTTCTTCCCAATCTGGCTGCACTGCGATGTGCAAAGAGGCACCAGGCTGCTGGGCCTCTGCAGTCCTCTTCAGAGAGGGCCCTGAGTGCTCATCCTTGCTACTTGTGCTGCCTTGACCTTGCTGAAGGTACACTCACCATGAAAAGACCTTGAACCTGTGCTTTAGGGTCGTGCAGACTCTGCACAGGGCCAGGTCTATTTTGAAACAGCAATTAATTGCCCCACCTACAATGCAACAAATGACATCCTGTCTCTATTCTTGTTTTTATTTCAGTAAAATGGATTATGTGCCAAGTGAAATTCTCCCTATGACGGAGCTTTTTACAGTAGGGCTCCCCCTCCTGCCCCCATAATAGATTGGAAAAGACTTCTAAGATCATCCAGTCCAACTGTCCACCTATCTCAAATCTTTCCCACTAAACCATGTCTCTCAGTACAAGACCTTCTGGTGTACAATAACATCTAAACTCCATCCAGTTTTTCCCCCATCACAGGCCTTAGCTGAGTCTCTCTTTTGCTCAGCTACCTATTTTTAGAAATCTTGCTCAAACTTAATACCTTTGAGAACTGTTTCTTTGCCAATTTTGGCTGGAACCAAAAAAATCAGCTCAGTGGGGTCAGTGTATACGACATACACACACACACTGGCTGCCCATCAAAAGGGCCCTAAAGACAAAGACTGCCTTTTTCCAGTTGTACCAGCTGCTTCAATATAAGGCTGATCTCCTTACAAACCTTACTTGTAGGAGCACATACATGGGTATACAACCCTCCGAACATATTTTGTCTCCTTGAAAAAATCTTGCCAGCAACACAATTTTCAGACATTATGCAAAAAAAAAAAAACCAAAAACCTGAATCGTAGGCAAGAAAGACCAGAAGAGATGGAGAAAAACAAACGGAATGATACAGCCAGTCTGAGAAGTTAGGTCTGCCTTGGAGAATTTTGTTTCTTTTCTATGATGTTCCCTATGATGAATCTCAAGCCATTTTTCTTCTTTGAGGTAACACTAGCACAGAGTAAGAACTAACATATCTGAACCAGTCCATAAACTCCCATTCCATCTATCTATACCACCTAATTCTCAGTGTCTCTCCCAGAGTGGCTAGTCCTCTGCATCTCCAAAGTTTCCAGACACATAAATAAACCAAGCACGGATAAACTGGGACTAAAGATCTGTTTCTCAGAGAAATCTGGCAGCTGCCTCAGTTTATTGGCAGTTCATTTATCATCTCAAGAAAAATATTGATGGATCTGGAGACACAGGTCCTTTCTGCATCCTGGTTGAAGGAAGGCTGCCCTTCTAGGCAGGCTTTGGAAAGAAAGTCAATGCAACAAATTCTACTTGGCAGACACATGAAGGATGTGATGCAAACAGGAATCATTAAGAGAGGAAGAATGGGCACTAGGATGATAACTCTATTGGCCCAGGAAGGGCCCAACCTCACATACCTCATGGATATCACAGCAAGAGTATGAGAATGTGTGAATACTAACTAACAAAATCATAGGCTGCTTCTCGAAGTGAGTTATTACTGCCACACAGTTCAAAACAAGGAGTTCGAAGCTGTATTCTACCACCAGAACCAACCACTTATCAGACCTTGGAAAAATCCAAAGAAAAATGTCACTTTACGCATGTCCTCCAACACTGTTTCAGCCACCTATCTGTAGAAACTTGTCCAATGTGAGCTTTTGCTACATGCAACAATCTGCTGCCTGCAGATTCCTCTTTGCTACACAAGAGATCTCAAGTAGCCAACCTGCAAGCTGGAATTCTGAGGGACTGGGAAATGAAGAAAGGATAAATGGGCTGTCACCTATCATTTGGTCTTTTTTTGGCATCAGATGATAGTTTCTGGTTTAATAAAAGTTGCTTGGTTTTAGAAAAAGAAATAACTGGTCTGATAGAACCACACATGCAAACTGACTGTGGGAGTATGTAATCCAGGAGTTGATTTGCTGAGAAAGAGTGATGCACACCAACCATAATGACTGAAAACATAGTATTTGGGATGTTGCTTTAATACAGCAAATTTCAAAAGCCATGTATTCCCTCAGCAGTAGTTGATTCCTGGGCTCTCTTCACCAGACTGCCAAAACTCCAGCCTATTTAATTTCAACAGAAATTAAATTATTTTAACAGACTTTGAATCCCTCTCAAGTTTAGGAAATGGGAAAGTACAGCAGAACACACACAGATGGTTAAGCACATGAGGAAGTGGACACATAATGATTGCAGCGTGTACTCTGAACCTGAAAACCATATCTCTTATGTTGGTGCTTGTATCTTTATCCTGAGCACAAGCAATAATCACAGTGTACAGCAAATACAAACCCTGCTGTTGGAGTCACTGGAGTTGATTCTCCATTGCTTAGCAACTCATGTGGTTGTGGATACCTGGAAAGAAAGTGCTAAGACGATATATCAACTCCAGAAATGAAAGAATGATTTTGATCTAGAAATGTTATTTCACTCACAGTGTACAGGATAAGTAGTCAGAGAATAACTAGGTCAGCTAGGAGGCTTCAAACATGAAAAAATGAGGACTGAGCCTCATGGGGAAAGCGGATGGCATCAGTGCCACTTCCGGTGTAGCAATTAGGAATCATAAAAATAATGTTTGCAGGTGGTAGGCTTAAAACAAACAAGACAGTGCTAAGCTGTGGAAATCCCTGGCAAGGAGTGCTGTGGATACTAAAAATTTATAGACGTTCTTGGAGACATCCACTGAGTGTTCCTAGAGATGATAATCAAAACCTCTAGCTCTGGTATTCCAAACCACTAATTGCTCAAAGCAATTCTCAAAGGGAGAATATTCAGGGGAAGTATCGTTATTTGCTTATTCTATTATTATGTTCTCAGGCATCTGCTTTTGTCAGAGACAAGACACAGCAGAGGACTGATTTTGATCTGAGCTGATTCCGGGCTGTTCTGTTAAGAGATGAGACATGAGAGAATCAGCTCATCCTGCTCTTACAGAAACACAAAGGTGACTCTCCTGAATACTACTTCAAAGCTGCAAATTATCTTTACTTTCTGACTGAGGCACATTCAGACTTTCCTGATCTGAACCCTGGACAAAGTGTCACTTCTTGGTTACAAGAATAGCTGTTGGCTTGGGGTGAGCATTGGCTTGAATGTGGATTCATTTCACCCATGCACTCTACCTGCCAGACTTTTTGCCCCTTTCAACAGTGGCTTGACGGAGAAGGGGCATCTGCTTTTCAGGATACCATGAGATATCCTTTGTTAAGGATTTCAGTGATATTAGGGATAAAAATTTGTAGAGAAAAGTGAAAGGAGGTCTTTCCTCATTAATGACAGGCAAGAAAGGCAATGAGATGTGGGATCTGTTTCCTTGACTATCATGCCTACTGTCTTCCTCTGGTTTCTAACAATAGAGATGCAGCTGTCCCTAGGGAGATTAATTTTGGTCTCTGTACTCATTCAGGCAGCTATTTGTCATGAAACTTGTAGGAATGTAATATCTCTGAGACCTTCATCACTGTCAAATTCAGTTGCAATTGGTCAAGCAACTGAGACAGACATACACATACAGCAAGACACTAATTTCTTTGCCGAGTTCCCTAAAACATATCTCTGATTCCCTTTCAGGAAATTGGTATGAGGAACTAAGGAAGTAGTAGTAAAAAATAGCTTCTGCTCCTGCCCTAGAATTCCCTTTAATCACAAAAAAAAGCCCTGCTGAGCCTCTAGGTGGAAAAAATATAAAAGAAAGCAGCAATAGTTTCACTGAAAGAAAGCACACAGTGGGCAAGAAGCAGAAATTGGGTGCGTCTGAACAATGAAACACCACTTGCGAAAAATCAGATGAGACAACAAGAAGTCATGGAGGCACTGTTGCAAGGCACAGTGGTAATGACCTAAAGCCACAAACAAGATGGACCAGCAGAGAGCAAGAGACCCAGCCAGAAGCGAGGAGACAGAAGACAGAAAAGATGACAAACATGGAGACACACAACCACCACTATGGGCTGGCAGGAAAGCACACAGGTCTATCGAAGAGACATTACAATTTCTTCTGTTTATTGCTTTTTGAAAAACGCCTCATTTTGAACGGCTTTTTCTCATCCCCATTGACATTTGGGAAAGCTCCAAAGCACATCCCTGGCGGAAGCCCTCTCCCAACCTCAATCTTCAACTCACAGATGTTACTCTTTAGTCATATTAACCACTCCCCTCAGACATTTCCAACAAATCGTTAATATCTTTTAAGCCTTGCTCTCCATTGCCTTTCAGATTAGCCTTGCCCTTTCCTTTGCACTTAAGTTTAGCAAGTGTTACTAATAGGAATTTAACATTTACCAAAGAATTATTTTAACTACATGCCTAATAGCATTTGTATAGCATTCTGAGTACCCAAGAGCCTTGCTATCAGTTCCATATGCTTAGTTTTGTCAAAGTTGCTGATAAGACAATGGAAAAATACAAGTTTACAGAAAAGCCAGTCCAGAAGAGAAACGTTCAAGACCTTGATCCAGTTCCAAAAGGGATAGCAGTGCCTAGAGGGAGCTTTCCCTTTGTTTATATTAGCTACAACTCTTCAATCCCCCATGTAAATCAACCTCCTAACCATTCAGTGAAAGCATCACTTGTGCCTGGATTAAGTTATTTTCTCCTATGGGTAAAAGAAATAGTAGTGAAAAAATGTAGCAATATTTATTGCTAACAGGCAAGTGATTTTTTTATACCACCAACAAAAACATTTTGAATTATAGAGTTTTGTCCACTAGTTTAGCTGGTCTTATAGCAACCACAAGTCATTGACAGCTCAGATGGAAAGCACTGGGGAGGATTTCAATCAGTAAAGCTTCAGTGACAGTCTGGCACGAGTTAGCATGCAGTCTCTCAAGAGAAAACGCAAAGGCTGAATTGGATATAAGATCATTTTTGGAGTTGGGCTTCTTCATCTTGGCTGGCTCATATGTATCAGTCTTCTCATGTCACTGGATACAGCCCTACCTGGGCCAAAGAGCACGTTCTCTGCCAGCACAGAATAGAACTCAGCTGGCTGAAAGTAGTGTCACTTATTTGCACGTGTGGTTCTGTAAGATGCTTCTGCTCCTAATGTCCACAAGGTCCCTATTCCCAACTAGGTTTGTAAATACTGAGAGCTCTCAAGTCTGACCTGCTCACCTGCCTTCTCCCCAGAAAGCCATGTGAACGCTCAGTGAACAGAAGGCATGCAGAGCACCTGGACATAGGGAGAAATGGACCAAGTACATAAGACCACTCTGAATACAGCTGCTACCTGCAAGACTGTTTCCCATCCACATGCGTGGTATTTGATGGCTGGCTCCCAGCCAAAAAGAAACAGGAATCATACAGTTAAATCCTCAGGAAATGCTTTGAAGATACCTTCCAAGACTGATATTCTATACTTCTGAAAAAAATATATCTTTCTTTAAAAGAAAAAAAAAATCCTCACCTTTATAACACTTTGCACTTTTATAGTATCTCTCATCTGAGGCTATCAAAGCACTTTGGGATACACATGCTAAGAAACCCATTGCAAAAATTACAGATATTCCTAACTTGACTGTAGTCACTTGCCTTAATTTCCATTTCTTTACTGACACTCCCAGATGGTGTCTGCATAGATTGATACAGTCAATGCTACAGGCAACGAGATAAACAAACCTACATCCAAAGATACCCTCCCTCACCCCCCCAACTCCTCCTCTTAAATTATTTCTCTACAGCACTGTCCACTGTATCGAACTCTACAGAGGAAAGAGGTGCGAATACAGCAACACCATGCAGTGCTTTTCAATTTGGTTACACTGCACTTCATTAAACAGACTTTGTCCTTTTCTTAATTTTCTTTGAGCAGGTTCCCCTGTACATACCTGATATGAACAAACACACAGATTCCTTCTGGGTACGAGCCAACAGCTGCAACCCTGAAAAATATCAGCTTCTTATATCATTAACTGAGTTTCCATGGTGCCCTGGGGCAGAGATATTGATGCTTGACAGCATTATCACTATAAAGTAACTTTACAACTCTATAATTTAACTCTATGCTTCCAGTAATATTAAGAGCATTTGAAATTGTGGCTGTAAACCTTGACACTCTTTCACACAGACTGGGGATTTGAAAGAGGGTTTTGTTTTCTTTCCTCAAAGACAGCTGAAAACATGGTATTGAGAAAGAATCAAATACTGATGATGTGCAAGGAGGTCACTCTTAGGGAAATCTCTGCAGAATCAGGATTAATGCTATTTTTTTCCTTTTTATTTATTTATTTTTTCTGCAACACACAGAAAGGAGCCTGTTTTCTAGGAGCTTAACAGAAGAAGGATAAAGAAGAAGACCTCTGGAGGTCTTTTTCTGACTATACGCCTGACTTAGAAATCATCTTGGCAACAAGTTCTAACTCGAGTTCAAACATAAGCCACGCTGGGTAACCTCTGAGGAGCTCCCCCGGATTTATCAGCATAGCCTTGCATATCTCACTGGCTTTTGCTAGTAGTGTTGACTTTACCGGGTGGGAATGAACCTGCGAGGGCTATAATCTGGCACGTGAGCATCTTCTAAGGATACTGCTAACACAGCTGTGAGGATCAAGGCAGGCAGCTGCTAAAAAAGAAAAAAGCTACAAATCGCCAAATACACTGCCCTAAAGGACTAGCAGATAGATGAAGCCCTAAAAGTTATAAATGCTTTTACTATAATTGTTGTTTGCACACAGATTTCTTCTCCCCTGGATAGGCGCTCACTGAGATGCAAGTACTCTGTAAGAAGAATCTGCATATAAGCAAACGACTCTTTCCTCCAGAGGATTTAACTTCTGAAGTCCTCAGAGGTCAAGCAGCAGGCTGATAGCCTGGAGAATAAGAGTAAAGTCAACTGGGTCCCAACTGTCCCAATGGTCCAAGATTCAATTACCTGTTGGACACCTCAAGAGACTCCAACCAATCCAAGCTGTTATTCTGCATGTGCTGACAAGCGTGCACATAAGATGTATCCACAAAGACATCTTTTATGTCCATAAACATAAGAGTTCAGCAGTGCAACTGTACCCTGTTTAATGAATACAAAGCTTCCAGTTCAACATATAGTGAAATGGCAAAAACAAGTCGTACCTTTACAAGTCGGTTCAGCTACAGCATTAAAGCTCATTTCTCAGCTGTTTGTAATATGATAAGACTTATCTTGGGATAACAGCAGTAATGTCTATTTCTTCTTCAAATGTGACTTCCAAAGCATAGTTTTATTTTGTTTCTTTTAAACAAAAGAAGTATCACTGAATCCCTTCTATATACTGAGGATACTACATCAAAGAAGTAAACTGATGTGCTTAGAAAAGCCATACAAAGGAGAACTATTCCATCAGACCCCTGGTACAGGGTTCCAGTCTCCTGCTCCACTCAGAAGTGATGCCAACAGTAGATTTATATAAATAGATTATTAAAGGCCTATCTTTGGGTGGGGCCTCTCCTATCTACGGAAAGCTTACCATAAAAATAATACACAATGAAGCCAAGGACACACTGATAATTGTGGCACCCACCCATCTTGATTATTCGCCCTATAGCTACCAGGCTACAGTCACAACAGTTCTTGCCTTCTCTCCATCATTTCTGTCTGCTACTTCTTGGCAAGGCTCAGGAGGAGTGAAACCTTTTATGCTCTCTTATGGGATGCCTGCTGTGCAGCAGGGATCCAGTTCAAACGCTCTAAAAAAAAATGAACCCAATAGATGTGAAAACTGTTGATGCGAGGCTCCTTTAGTGGCCACTCTTAGGTCAGGCTGTGACAGCTGCCGATCAGTGGCTTATTGAGGAAAGCAATTCTGGGTGTGCTATCAGCAGCGCTCAGAGTCCTGCAGCTGCGGATTCATCCTTCCTCCCTCTCTTTTATCCTTTGCTCCCTGCCCAGCTATGAGGCTGTTGTGTACCTAAGACAGCTCAGCAGCTGAGCTTCTGGTGGTGAATGCTATGGAACAGTTTACATGCCTCGTGTCATAAGCCCAGTAAATACCTAGTAAAACATGGTATTTAATGGAAGCATATCAGCTCATGTTAAAGCTTCTTTACCTTGTACTGAGCAAACTGTTGCGATGCTGCCTTTTTAATCAGTTACCACCAAACGTGTGTGTGTGTGAGAAGGGTTTTAAACATTTCTCTGTCCATTTACTTCCATGCAACAAACTAACAAGCTTACAATCCTCTTATTACGGCTTTGAAACACAGCACATTCACTATTATCTACAGCATGCTATCACAGGATATTCTATGGAGCCAGGCTTATAGAACGTATCCCTAGTGTTTCTTGTAAACCAGGTACATATCAGTTAGGCACAGACCCACCAGGTACACATGAACCTCTGAAAGAATGTAGAACAGGATGTTCAGGAAGTTACACCTGATGCAATATTCTCATAGTGCAAAGCACAAGAGGCACTCCAGCAATAAATATCTTTGATACAATACTAATTGATGCTTGAGACATTCATGTAACCACATTAGCTCTTTTTATTTTAGAAGAGAACAGAAATTCAGTGCTCCACAGAATGCTGTTATCCCACCACAGAGATCCCAAGACATAAACCCTCTGCATAGACTGGTGGAAGGTCCTTCACTCCCAGATTTAATTTAAAGTAAATTCTGCTCTTTGTTTTTACAGAACAAACCAGATGTAATCCCCTAAATGCTGAATCTTTGAGGTGCAATTCTGACAACATCGAAATTCAAATAATGCTGCTATGTTGAATGTCTGTCTCCCATTTTCTTGTATGTAAGCTGTTCATCCATTTATTTCAATAATTACTGTACTTCAGCCATGCAAGTCTGAACAAAATGCATAATCTTATCCATTGTAGAAACATATCTAATGCAGACTCATGTAGAGGTTGTGGTGTAGCTCCTAACCCCCAAGGAATATGAAAAGATTAAAAAAAAAATCATACACTTTTACAATGTCATGAAAGGGAGGTGCTACTTTGATCTTATTTGCCTTGAATGCTGTAAAGGAAAGGCTGACAGGTAGAATTACATGCCACCAGTGCAAACAGAAGACTATTCACAGTTTATTCAGTTTTCTCACCTGTCAGATGGGTTTATTTCTATCAGGCAACTCTAGAAAAATGTTAGGCTAGATGAATATTTTTGTAGATTCTCAATGAGCCAGTGTAGCTCACTGCTGAATATGGGGTATGGCCTCTGTAGTCTCTGTTCAAGACAGTGGGTTGCATAAATTCTGTGGGTTGCCTAATGTGGAAGTTGAATCATAGCCTGTAATTTTGAGGAAATTTGAGCAATTCCAGCCATCCTGATCCAGGTTCTATTAAAAACAACAACAACAAAACAAAAATTGACCAAAACAAACAAACAAACAAACAAAAAAAAACAAAAAACAAAAAACAAAACAAAAACAAAAACAAAACAAAACATCAAGACAACTACAATAGCGGAAAAAAAAAAACAAAAAACCACCACCCACAAACCAATAACATCACTATGGGATGTTCATCATAAGAAATAATAATTTTTAAAAAGTCCTAAGAAATAAGTCTCTGAAGGTAGATTTCCTGAATACTTTCCCTACCAGTTCACAGTATTTGGGCTTGCTACATTTTTTTCATTTATTTGCTTGACTTGCTGTCTGCATGTAGCTAGATAGTTAACAGAAGCACGCCTGTCCTTGGAGGCCAATGCGAGTTGACTGGCTGTGCCTTTGGTTCAGGTCCATTAAAAAATCTGAGCATTAATTAATCACTGACTTGCAAATAGCTTGGAAGAGTTGTTCAGGCTAAATGGAAACGTTCTGCAATTGTTTTACTCTTGGTTACAGTCACTTCCGTGTGATGAAAATGTCTCCCTTGCCAGGATACAGTGTGCATAAATCCAACCACTCCTGTGCTAGAGCAGACAAGACCAGAGTCTGCATCAAGCAGCTCCTTTTCTTTCTCTAACTAGGAAACTGCACACTTGAGGAAGAGCTGTCATAAGTAGCCCTCCTGAATCCCACTGAACAGGCAACAATAAAACCTACCAGGGCAAAATGACAGCAAAGCATATGACATGGGCAGACAGCCTTCTGGAATCTTTCTGGAAAAAGAAACTAAGCCAGCACGACCTGCAAGTCATCAAGAAAAACATACTCAAGGGAATCATGATCACATTTGTATAGGGACTCTTCCCACTCCTCGCTGCAAAAGCTATTCTTGATAAATAAGAGGATAAATAAGCAGTTGTCAGTACAAAGAGTGCTAAGTGAGGAGGAAAATTAAAAGTGAAAATAAGGCACACGTCTTACAAGGCCAAACTACCAACATAAGAAAATAAATATCTAAACCAACACGAAAATTTTGTCCTCAGTGGCAACATGCAGGCGTAATAGTTAAAATGACTGGAAAAAAGGACTTTGTATTCCAAATGCTCAAGACTTCTAAGTCACCTCAACATATTCAGTCTCCTCCCCCAGATTTTACCTTCCACGGAAAAGCTAACTCAAAAAATAACCATGCAAATGATTCAGAATTATTTTCCAAAAGCTACCAAGATAGAATGACAAAATGAAACAAGATACTTGGGCTCAAAGTACTCAAGCACTGGTTATTTGATTGAGGACTATGACCAAAAAAAAAAAAAAAGAAAAAAAAAAAAGATAAAAATAGGTCATAAGACCTCTATAAACTGTTGGATACAGTGAGATAGCCAGATGGATACGTGCCTTCTCAACAGTGAGACACTGCACCTATGAGTCCTCAAAAATGCAGACAACTTTGTCAGCTTTATTTGTAGAGCTCGCTTTCCATTTCTTTGTCAACCAGTATTAAAGATCTGGCCCTGAGGCAGCTGCAGAACCTAATGAACCCTTTAGAGCCTTTTGGCAGCAGTTCAAAGGCAGAGAAGTTATTTTAACTCAGTACCAAAGATGCACTTTCAACTTGCTATTAAAACAATAATACAAATGCAGGTATAATGAGAGAATAAGGAGAGAAATGAAGAAAGAAATAGAAGATTGTGGAAAGGAATGGATCAGAGGCTCTCCAGGACTTGTTTCCATAATAAGTGTGTGAGACAATCTCCTACAAGAGGGAAATGGTTTATTTGATCTAATATGCCTTTCTCTTCTTGAATTTCCATAGTACAGAGAATCAATATGAGGGAAATTAAAGCATCAGGAGCAGACTCACATTTCCACTTGTGTGTCCCCATCTCAGCAAACTCTTATTGAGATAGAAGTATTTACCTTAAGTGCTCAGTTCATGTGCTCTGCAAGAAGAGGCAGGATTTCAAAAGGATACATGCTTCTTCTGTGTAAGGGACAGCAGCAGTAGTTCCACCCACGATGTAGCTGTAGAATGAGACTTCCAGGGTGTAGCAGTAGGATGTATCATTTAACAGCCCACCAAGAAAACGCCGGCCTGTCCCTGCTTTCACAGCATCTCGGTTGAAGGATGTACTGGACTGCCAGGGAAAGAACATAGACACACAAAGAGAGTTCGTGAGTGGAACAAGGGAAGGGTTGGGAAGCAGATTGTTAAAATAGAAAACAGTGAAATTCACATTGCCAAATCTCAATTACGTTATTTGAGATTGTAATATTTTTTCAGTGGTGGCCTGGAGAGACCATTAATGGAAATACGATTCTGGCACACAGAACTATAAATAAGGTCTTGCAAACTTTCACAAAATTAATCTCAGTTCACAAGTAAGATTAGCTTTTCTTCTCCCCTTGTGGATAACACTTAGAGAAAGCCTGTTGCATGTATGAGCTGAAAAGGAACACTTTCGACCCTTCATTTCAAATGCGAAGCCATAAACATTATTTGGATATTGGGTTTCTTCTTTCTACTGCATTCTCCTATACCACGACCATTCTCATCAGCCTGAACTCTTTAATCAAAGTAGAAATACAGCAGTATTTACATCTTAGTGAAACTTTCTCACCTAGGACATTTGACTGGTTCTTAAATTAGGTCACACAAATTTCCACTTCACTAAGTTAAGTGTTAACTGGGTGTTGCTCTCCTGGTGGAAAAATATACTGCACTGTTTTACAGCACTAGTAGCACAGTGTTAAACACTGTATTTTGCGCTATTACTGAAGAACTGACTTTAAGAACCATGCAGCTTTATGACTATTCATTTGAGGGATGAAGGAGAGGATTCCAAGTATTTCAAAAAATGAGTTTTAGCTCTCTTTTGAAAGCATGGCAGTACATAAGGGACATGGTTGAGTGGGGAAACATTCGTGTTAAGTGGACTGTTGGACTGGATTATCTTGGAGGTCTTCTCCAGCCTTGGTGATTCCATGATTCTATCTGGATACTAAAGTGGAGCTCACCATTAGGTTAATCAAAGTCTCAGGGCATGTTCCTACCAAAGACATAAAAATGGAATTTGATTTCATTTTGGTTACCATACCCTAATAACCACTAGACTGAGTCACTTTGGGTTAAGCATAACCTAATGATTGCTGAGGGGAGAAAAAGCCAACAAAAAAACCCTAAGCTTCATAGATCCAACTTGCTTTGGTTGCATAAAAAGCCTTTATATCTCCTGCTTTAAGACTTTTAAGTTGTCAGAGAAAAGAGAAACAAAAAGGACCCTCAGCATATAGTTTACAGTTCAGTCATTGTTCCCATGGTGAATTATCTGAGCAACACAGAGTCCTCTGATTGAACCTTAAGACTTGCATATTTTCTTATTAACATAATGTTAGTATACATCAAAACCAGAGAAAATACGACTTTTTATCTTGTCTATAAAAAAAATAACAAACAAGAGATGCAATCATTCAAAATGCTAAAATTCTATAGACCAACAGATTCACACTAACACTGAAATGAGCAACTATTCTTGATGAATAGCGTATACCAAAAGTTATGAAGAACGGAAATACCTGTAGGCTTATTAGCATTCTGAATGTTTTGAAGTCTCTCATGTTATAAAAAGGAAGGCTTTCCAGGTTAATTAGAATAAGATGGAATTGGGTTTCTTATTAGCATTATATGTAGGACTTTCTAAACGTGATATCGCCTTAGTGGTAACATAATATTGCAGAAAAAGGTACACTGAATTTATTCTGCTATATACGTATCCTATTTTTTTCCTTCAAATTGCATGGAAGAATCTTTGAGGATGGTCTGAATACTTGTGGGACAGAGAGGTAAAGCACTCTTAAGGACTGATGGGAAAATAAATTGTTAATTTGCTGTATGGAATAAAATACTTGAGGAAGTCAGGAAGAGGGAAAGTTTTCTGAACTCCCGCAATAGAAGCCTTCAAAAGACTGAGACCCTGAAACTGGAGGAAGCTGTATCTTGAGTTAAGATCAAAAACAGAAAGGAAGATGATCATACTCTGGAGATTTCCTCATCATGCAAGCACGTTGATTTCAGTGGATAGAGCTTCAAGTTCAAATGAATGTCTATGGTGGAACATTTACTGTACTAAAGCATCAGCTGGTGAATTTGGGTGCGTGAAGCCAGCTCAAAATAAGAAGATAACGTGTCAGAACACAGTTACTGTGGTTTGTGAGCACAAGCATCACTCACAAGAAAAATGAGCTAAGTCTATTTCTCTGCTCAGCACAAATAAAACAACGGAAATGTTGGAGAAGTGATTCAGGGCAGGCATTGGGACAAAAACGCTCCTGTCATTTGGAAGCTGACGTACTTATTCTCACTGAGTATAGTATGTTTACAAACAAATTGGACAAGTATCTGCTAAGTATAATTCATCTTTCTTTGGGATCCAGTTTGGACTTAAGGTCCTTTTCCAGCTATAATTTCCATAATTTCAGTCAAACTAGATAAAGGTTACTAGTTGAATTTCTCAGAGATGATTCTTGATATAAATCTTACATAATATTTTCATCACAGTTCTTGGCACGCTAAAGGAGGACCATGCCAACAAAATTTGCTGATGACACACTGTAGAATGAATCATCATTATGGAGGAGGCTCTAAATATCATACAAAAAAGCAGTGGGATGACTTTAAGGACCAAAGTGATAGTAGTCAGATGAAACTCAGCTGCACAAGTGCCAGGTCGTGTACTCAGAGTCTAATAAAAAACAATCTCTGCTATAAGCTCAAACCTCATCAGCTGGAAATAGATGAAGAGAGTCTGATGTATTACTTCACTGAAGTGATTTTTGCTTTCTGGCAGAAAATAGCTCAGAAGTTGGATCTAGTTATTGGCAAAATTATACTTGCCATATTTCAGAAGTGAATTGTAAGTGGTTTAAGTAATTTAGAGAAGGATTTTTAGATGGCCAAGAAGAGAAAACAAAATTTGGATCTTTCCAGAGTTTGGATTTTTTTATATTGCTATTCGGTGTTGTAATTTTCTCTTTTGTTTTTAAAGAAAAGTTCCAGTTTCACCTGCACAAAATTATTTCAAATAGTGGCAATGGCATGAATTAAATCATCTGTTCATTTCCCTGCCAGGTAGTGCTGCAGTTCCCACAGGGGAGAAAAAAAAAATCTTAAGTAGAAGGGAAGATCTCTGATTTGACTGAAGCAGGTTGAGATAGTGAAATATAAAGTAATGCTTCCAAGTATGAACACATGCAGGTTTTGAAACAGTGGTTTGGGCTTGGCTCTAGAACAGTGTTACAAGCAAGAATGTGATTTGATGTGTTAGAAGAAAATAAGAAAATTCCAGATTCAAGAAAACTCAAGTGATGGCAAGGTCAGGCAGCAGGTACTTGCTTAAGTTCAATCTGTTACGCACTGTCTCAACTCAAGATAAATGGAATGGAAAAATATGTAAGCACTGATTCCTCACAAGAACTGATCTTGGCAACTGATAATGCTGAAACAAAAAGGATAAAATCCATGTATTATTATTGCAAGGAAATAGCCTTTTGCATGCACATTTATTTAATCAAACTTTACTCTGGGGAAGAAGGGACGACGAGATGGGGAAAGAATGTAGGTACCAATGTTGGAAAATGAGTCTATTGTTTCTCTCTGGGAGAATCTATTGCTCTAAAACCCTTGGAAAGCTGAACTGAAGTCATCATTAAGCAAATGCACTGAGCAGGCACAGCAGGAGAACAGCTAAACAAATATTTATTTCTCTGAGGCTGAATCGCATGGGAGTGTCAACAACAGCAGCAGCAAAAAGTACAAAATCAGAGGAGGCAGGGTTGGGGAAGAAAAACACCAAAGACTTTGAAGTTCTTAAATAGAGATATTTGTACAAAATCAACAGTGATTCATTATTAAAACACACAGATACATTAAAGCTCACAGAAGGACTCTGCCTCCTAGCTTGTGTGAGAAAATTCAGTACACAAATTAGCTATCTTCAGGGTTACGAGGTGCCAAGTAATAATTCACTGCTAAAGGAGTGGAAGAGGAAGGATGAAGGATTCCCTCACATTCTGGTGAGACGAAATACACCAGAAAATGACACCTGGGTCTTGCAAAATTGGGAACCTTGAGGTGTATCTAGCCACTCTCTGCATCTCGGGCATTTGTGGAAGATTTCCCAGGCCTCCCTACCTGGGGAGAAATCTCATCCCTCTTCCCCATGCTCTGCTGAACTCTTTCTGTATGATCGGTTTTCCCACTGGGAATGACAACGATCATCCAGGCAGACAAAGAAATTTGTAAACCATTTGGACAATTGTGGCAAAAAAGATGCATGAGATAGAAACACAGGAAAAATCTGCATGTGAATTCTTTACTGGAGGAGTCCCCATGGAAAAACAAAACAAAACAAAACAAAACATTCTTAGCCTTTGGTCAGACTTCAGTGTGCTAGAATTCCTATCTCCAGGGAAATCTTGTCTCCTGGCTGGTAAGGACACACGACCACAGCGACCCTCAGTGAATTCAACAGCTTAGGCTGCTGCAATATGGCTGAGAGATATCCTTGGTTTCTCAGAGCTGCTCTGCTGTCCTGCTAGAAACTATAGAATCAATGTCCTGAGCAGTCCATATTCACATTGTAAGGGCAAGCAGTTTAGCAGTTTACTATTTCTGCATGTCCATATCAAAGTACAAGAGGGGCTTCAAAAGACAAAGAAGGAAAACAACAAAATTCTGTATCTGAGACTGAATGTGCCCAAGTCTATCCTTTGACTTCCTGGTATACACTGAGTGGTTCTGCTCAGTGACTATGTGGCTTCACAGGGGATTTGTCCTGCTATGGCATCAGAAAGTCTAGGGTTGCACAAGAGGAAAAATAGGAAGCACATCCAATAAATGTGGGTCCACTGATCTGTGGAAAAAGAGATGCCAAAGAGAGCTGAAATACCATTCAGGCTCAGTGTCAAGCTGGAGATGGATGGCAGCATCAGTTCTACCTTTCATGGATGGCAGGAGAAAGGGACATGGTACAAAAACTGTTGCTCTCCTATAAAGAGCTACTGGGGAATGAATCTTTGTTTTCTCTCAAATTGCTCAACACATCAGAGAGAAAAAGGATCGAGGCATTACCACAGTCAGACCTTACCAGGCTCCTAGCATGGGAACCAGGCTATAGACTGTGCATCACTTACGATCAATCTTGAGGTGTTTCTCTAACCCAGCAAGAAAGGAAAATACAAAGTACAAGATGACTTAGAAAATGAATTAGGAGAGAAATCATCAACCAGACGGATATCTGCTCACGGGCTCTAACAGATCAAGAAAGATGAGTTTCTGATTTAACAAGGTCTAGGGGGTTCCTGTAATCCAACAGATACTTTTTACCAGCTGTTCACATCTACTGAAAAACTATTGATTGCTTTATGTGTCCATGGAAAGAAGGAGCAAAGTGCATAGGGTTTCAAAAACTTAAGTTCTAGCGCGCTCGCAAATGTTCTCCCAAAGATCACTTGTCTTTTCAAAGAGAGTATCTGCAAACTCAGAATAAGGAGATCCTCCCATATGCCAATATAGATAGCTGATGTAGGTCTAGTAACTTACAGAAAAGGAAGGAGCATGTTCAATTGTGTGCTCACAGAAGTCAGAGTATCTTGTTAGAAATCTTCCCTGGAGAAGACCACAGACATAAAAACTTAGAGGATTCATAATTAAAGAATGGTTTCATATTACAACACATAATTAAAAATATGCTGGGTCACCTTATGCCATTTCCATTTGGGAAATGAGCTTTATTTCACAACTGAAGCTCTCTCTTCCTTAAAACAAAACAAAAAAGCCCTCCACACCTTTTGTACATTTTGCAGTTGAGTAGTAAGCGCTTTACCTACTGGGATAAACTGGGATTACGTATGCAAATTGCTTCATTGCACAAGCAGGGGCCAAGTGTAAGCAGGACTAGGTTACAATCTCACCACAAATCTCTATTGATGCTGCTCTCTTAGCTGAAGAGCAAACTTTATTTCTAAAGCAGATCTGACCTCTATAAGCCCTCTACTCGCCGCTCCAGTGTAGCAAAAAAAAAGGGTGATAATAAAAAAAGTTAGTAGTTAGTGCTCTAGAGAAAAGGAATGACATAGTTGCCATCAAGGAAGAATAGACGTGCCGTTGGGAAATGGACTGGAGCCCAGATGATGTCAAATCTATCTCAATGAAGAGTTTTACGCTACCAGCTATAACTCACTCACTCCCATTTTCTAGAATGCTTTATTGAAGTCTGCGGAAGTTAGAAAGGGAGCACAGAAATGCAGTGACTTTGAAATCTTTTCCACAGAAGACTGTAAATAGTGCAGTTACCAATTCTGACTCTTCTGTTAGCCCGTCCACAGGCTGCTACAAGAGGGGTGCAACTGGCAGCTCACTTTTCCCATAGGGATAGAGCTAATCACTGCCATGGCACGGCCAGCACTCACTGCTTTGAGCCTGCCACTCTCACAACTATTAGCTCACCAAGCTATCTTACCAGCAAAACAGATCTCCTCACTTCTCCAGAAGCACTGAGGGAACTTCTCACTTCTAAAGCCAGCTTAACTCTCTCCTCACACCCGTCTCTTACCAGCTCCATTAACTCTCTTAATAGACAAGAAAGTGTACATGTTAGTGGGTTTTTTTGGTGATAGGCAACCAACTCTATGCCAGCTGGGTCTGGAGACATGGAAATCATGGCATTCAGAAGGCAGCATCTTTCAATTCATTTTACAAAGAAGCTGCAGATAGCATCTGAAATGTAGATGGATTCAAAAAAAAATGGGAACACAGCTCAAAATTGCTCCTTGACTCATCTCATGGCAGCTTTGCCATGTTTCTGATGCTCAGGAAAGAAATGCATTTCATCTCAAAATCATTCATGACTGATGAAATCTGGGAAGAGGAGATTTTGAAAAGTTCAGGATCGTTTCAAAGAAGGGATCGCCCCTACATGGAGGTTTTCCAGATCCTTTACGGACAGATGGACTGGCTTGATATTCTTGTGGAAAGAGTTTTCTTACATCACTCTGACAGTTCCACAGATAACAGCTTTTTGTTTCATAACTTCTGTGCCCGGTAGGGAGCACTGAGGTGATCAGAAAGCCTTGGGTTTAATAAGAAAATATTTTCTGAACTGGAAAAAAAGAGAATTCAATTTGTAGAAGTCTGAGGGAAGGTGTACAGAGGAGATCTGACATGGTTTGCCCAGAATTCCTAAGAACGTGAAAGAGAAAAGCCTGAAACTGAAATCTTAAGACCAATTATTCTCAAATCTTAGAACATTTTGACCAGCTCTACTGCCTGGCTCATTTTAATTCCTTCTTACTGCTTGGAAGCAGCATCAGCACCACACTGTAGGAGTACCATGAACTCAACCTGCCTAGCACCACACTCAGGCTTTAAAGCTCAGTTCTCCTCAGAGAAATAACAGTTTAAAAGTACTTTGTAACCACACATACATCTGCTCCCTCAGGGTCTCCATTATTCCTCCAATGTTTGTGAAGGGATACCAACATCTTTCCTCCGTCTCTCCCAAGTGTCTTTCAGTCATGCCTGCTTGAACTTGCTGACAAAAACACACATTTGCACGGTCATTAACAGAGCAGCTAGAAGGAGGGAGCTTTACAGGCTCTCAGTTCATGCTTCAAAACTAAATCTACCAAATTAGGTTTTCTTTTAAGATAGAAAACCAACTGGGTTTCATGCTTCAAGGTTTTGGCTGTTCACCTGTGAGAGTTGCACTTGACTTCTCCCAGCTGGTAACCTGTGCTCCCTTCCATACAGTGCTCTGCTGCCTCTCTCTGCACCTTGGACCAGTGACACTGGCAGCACCAGCATAGGCATTTGGCCTGTTTTAACATTCCCCAGAACCCATCCACATGCACTGAAATGGGTTGTACGTACAGCTCCCACCTCCTCAAGCAGTACAGCACCAAAGTGCACCCCTAGATAGATACTTGTAAGGGATCAGCACATGCTTCTTGGTAATAATGAAAAAAAAAATCTGCTTTCCTCTCTCCTCCTCTCTGTCTTTTTTAAAAATAAAAAAATAAATGCAACCTCTGCTTCCCAGAGAACATCCTTCCCCAAAGATGCCAAAGCTGGCATTTTCTAGTCTAAGCTTTACAGAATAATCACACCATTTAGAAAATAACTTGTGTCTCTGGAGTTCTCACTTTCCCTATTTGTCAGTAGAAAATGAGACGTTTCCACAAAATATACAGTAAAATAGCCTTTAGCAATAGCGTGCAATGTTTCTCTTTACAATAGTTTTATGAGCATGTGTGCAGTCTCCTGGGAGTGCTTTCATAATCATTTATACAAATGATAGAAACTTAGGACAATGAGAAGCAGAAAGGGAAATACAACCATCACACATGCAGTTGCTTTGAATACTCTGCAGAAAAAGTGGTTTGTTCTATGGCAGAGACGTTCTGCTCTCTTGTCTACCCAGAGCAGGAGATTACAACCCTTCCTGAGGAGATGTTGTATACACTACATCCGGTCCTCCCGGACTCTCTGACTACTCCAGAAACAGTTCCTTTCTGAACCAGGTTTTATTCTACGTCTGTTAATATATCATGTACTTAAAGTGATAATACACAGAAAGAGATGCTGGGAAGAGGCCAGTTTCTCAATTCTTGACCCACTTTCCACCCCTCCTTCATTGCACAGTTTGTCCCAGTGCAGTGAAATTTCACAGAACGGTAGAATCATTAGGGCTGAAAAAGGCCTCTAAGATCATCCAGTCCAACCCCAACCCATCCCCACTGATCATGTCTCTCAGTGCCACATCCCCACAGTTCTTGAACACCTCCAGGGACGGTAACCCTTCCACCTCCCTGGGCAGCCTGTGCCAGCGCATCACCGCTCTTTCTGAGGAGAAATTGTTCCTAATATCCAATCTGAATCTCCCCTGGCACAACTTAAGGCCATTACTTCTTGCCCTAAATTTGCAGCACTCCGCAAGAGAGATGACTTGCATCTGAATGTGCAGGAGCTCCTTTTATTGGTGCCATTCTAGGAGGCTGCCAACTCTTCCCATCATCTTGGCATTTGGTAAAAATAATGACTGTCTCTCAAGAATGATGTAAATATTCTATAAAATTACTAGAAAAAGTTATTTCTTCTGCATCTAGTCAAAATTTCTACCTGTGTGGGGATGGAAAAGGGACTGCAAACTTATTTGCACAAGCAACAGAGCAAAAAGGTGGTGAAAGAAGATCTGTTTACTCAAACATTTTTACCCCCTTCCTTTTCCTTTTCTTTGTAATACAAGTCAATTCATCTCTCTGTATTAAAAAAGAGGAGTGGACTGGTTCAGCAGTAATGGAGCAGTTTCATTTAGCTGTGAATGTCTTGTGAGACAAAAATCTATCTTGATCAGAAAAGAACAGGCTTTACAGCCTGTTCCTTGTGCCACCAGACAAATGCTTCCTCTCTCTCCTCACCCAGCCTCCAAGAATAAATAATAAATGTATGGAGAAACTGTCCAAGAAGCAAAGCAGCGAGCAGAAATGCATCCCAGAGGGGCAATAAAGTAAATAAAGCTATATTCATCTTCCTGGAAATGCCCTGCTACAAGATAATAAAAAAAGGAGGTAGGATCATTTCTTGTCCTCCAGTTTTAACAAGATTCTGAGGAGATCTGTTAAGCTTTCATGATGTTAACAAAACTACCTGAATGCAATAATGCAACTTATTTATGCTTTCTTGGACAGAGGTCTTTTTGACTGGCACAATAGAGAAGTATTTAGGAAATAGTGGGTGGAGACAGTCTGGATTTTACTTTGGGATGAATTCCAGGTCTGAGAAAACTGCTCACTGCTCTCCCATTCTCTGCTCAGTCACATGCAATACAAACTGGCTCTTCTTTATTTCAGAACAGATTATTGAGTTTGCTCCTTCACTGTTCACCAGCTGTTATTACTCCCTCTGGCACTTGTGCCAGCACTTCCTTCAGAGACAACCCCAAATGCACTGGAATTAGTAATATGGCTCACAGGACTGAGAAGGAGATGTCTAGCCAGAGTAAGTGACAACAACTAGTCGGGTCTGCCAATGATAGATAGAGAGAGGTTTGCTGGAAGGAACACACTTCCCCTAAAAAGGCTTGGATGTGTAAGGGGGGTACTGTGGAAATGACCTAGAGGAGACCTTAAAGGAAAGCAACAGAAAATATAGATAGATTCAAATCTCTTGTTTGGTTGATTGTTTAAATTTAGACATCCAAGCTAAAAGAACCCAACTAAATTACAACAAAGAAGAAGTCAGTTTTAACAACAACAAAAAAAGTAACGGACTAGACCATTCCATGTTTGAGATATTTCATCTTGCTGAGACAATGATACTCTCAAAAATATGTTTTAGGTCACTAGGTTATGACACTGGAGGGTTCCAAAAGGAAATTGGGTGGGTCCTTGCTCAGAGATTTTACTACTGAGTGCACAGCATGGCTTAAACCATGCAGAAGGCTATGTGAACTCCTGCCAAAGATATTGGCAGTTGGGAAATGTGGGTCTTATTCTCTGATTTCCCTGAGTAAGTGCCTTTCAACCTGCTATTTTTCTCTTTCCTGACATGACTGGAAACTTTTGCAGTATGTGGGCTTTCTCAGTAGGTTTATCTACTGTCCAGTGTAGTGGGATCCCAAGTCACTACTAGGGTCTTTGCTAGCCACAGCACACAAAAGAAGATGACAAAGAGTATTTCAAAGGAAGCTGCTCTGCTGGAAGATTGAAAGCAAGAAAAGAAAACAAGAACTCAAAGGTGTCCCAAGTTGCACCAGTTTTGAGTCAAAAGGAAAAAACAAAATTAAATAAACAAACAAAACAAAACAAAAAAAAACACACAACAATCACAAGATTAAGCCAAGTACTTCTGGCTAGTCTTCTTCATTTCACTGCAAGGCAAAGCAATCTTTACAAAATGATAAAGCCATCCATAAAAGGCTGTGGTTGTTTCTTTTAAATGAACCAGAGTGAACAGATGGTCTCCTCTCATACTATCACAAAGGTCAGAATTAGCCACCCCTAAGACTAGCAGGTTCTTGAAATGTTCAAGTGCTTGTATCTTGTTGTTATGACTAATCCACTCTCCAGAACAAGAAAGGTCAAATGAAGAACGCTCCTCCAAATAGTGCAACAACTCTTAGCCATGGCTGATGTGTAATGCGCTCCGACGTGGTGTCAACAGCTGCTCCTGAAAACCCAGTGAGTCAGCCTTTCAGAAGAGCTTGTCAGCTCTCACTGTCTGAGTTTCCATACAGATTATATTTACTCCCCAGTGTCTAAAAATAGCTTTCCTAAACCTTGAAATCATAAAATGTTTTACTTCCAGAATTGTCCTCTTCCCCTGAGACAGCTACCCAAGCATCTCTCTCATGTATTTGAGAGCAAACCTTCCTAGCTCTTCTTTCATCCACTTTTCCCTTCACATGCTGACAGCCAAACCAAAAGCAGGCCCCAGTATCTGAAGCCGCATACAAATAAAGAACTTCTGTCTCCTTTCACAACTTTTACCTTCAAACCACAGTCAGCCCTCCAGCGTACTGTGAGGTTAAGTGTTCCTCAGCAGATAGAGTACAGAGATGCTGGTTGACTTTGCCTTTGGTCCTACAACACGTAGGCACGTATCCCCTATTCTAATCACCAATCTCCCTTGCATGCTGTCATTTAAATAAGAAGGCCTATTGGAAATGACAGGTGAAAAAAGCAGTCCAGGCATGAAATGCACCCTAAAGTATATTAATAGAAGGTTGCCAGACAAAACAGCACAAGGCATTTGATCGCATCATCTAGGCTTGTTGTTCATGCTCCTTTGCATCTGGCTGCGTGATTTCTGCCAGATTCTCAGCTGGAGGAGCAGGCTAGGATTTGCCTGCTTCCCCTAACCCGTGCCGGGCTCAGCTGCAATCATGCAGAGCACTGAAAGAAATCCCTTTGAGTTGGGATTCATTCTGAACATGTAAAACCCAGACAAATGACTGCTTCTCCAAAGTGAATCCCATTTCACAGCAAGTAGGTTATTAGTGTGGAACTCCATACAAGTAGCCTGCATTCAAAAGCCCTCTGCATTATTAATAGAAGATGAGCTTTTGACATCAAAGGAGAACCATTATGTATGCTAAACGGTGGCAAAAATTGTACCCGCACTTCAAACCTTTTCAATTCTTTGTCCCTTGTAAATCAATCAAGGTTGACAGATGCTTTAAGGAGAGTAATCTTTTCAATGATACTGTCAATGGATAACATAATGGAACATTGTCTCTGTGCTGTGTGAAGACATGGAGCTAGTCAATTATGGACAACACTTCATGCAGCCGCCAGTTTTCACTTGAAGTGCTGCTGTTGAAGTATTATAATCCCAACAAATGGCCGCAGCAGCACACAATGTAAATGAGACCTCCTGAAGCTTTGGAAAATTAATTAGTAACAACAGTGGTCCATTCCCACACTTTCAAACACCCGCCTGGTAATGTTAACGATGCACTTCCCCCCTTCCCTTTGAGCAGTCAATAGGGCATATTTACATACACTATTTTTAATCTTCAACACTTTTCTTTCCCTCCTTTCAGAAAACAGAGGAAGCTCTGGATTCTTTTCCTCTCTTTCCAGCAGCAGTATTCACCCCTGATATTTCTAACTAGTCACATAACCCACATGGCTGCAGTTGGAAACAAGGGAACAGAAACGTTCCCACTTAGAGGAGTAATATTCACTCCTCTTGATTCCCAGACATGGGACACTTTGTGGCTGCCTCCTTTTCCAACACCTCTACACCCTCAGCTGTCCTGATAAGAATGACTTGGCTGGAAGGCAGGGGAAAGGCTTCTGGTCTCTAGAGATCAGTAGAATGTGGGTTGGAAGCTCAGCACTCTGAGCGTAACACCGAAGTCAAACTATGGAGCTCTAGATGTCAAGATGCATGTCTGATAGCTGGTTTCTACTAAAAGGAGATTGAGAGTCAAAGGGTAGAGATGGCTCTGTATATTTCGCTATTGGCTTCCATTTCCTACATCATTTTCTCAGAGATTTTTCCACTGTCAACTGAGACTTCCACTAAGAGGAACACAGTCTCCCACAGTAATCAAGAGAAATCCCACCACGATAAAAATGGTCTTTTTCCCAATTATAGCAAATTTTGCTGTGCAGACTCAACTACTTTTGCGTCTGATGTTAGATTTTTTTCTCTAGAGCTAAACACACAAAATGTTTCTCCACCACCACTGCCACAGGCTGCTTGAGATGTCTCTGCAGAGGAGGCAGGCACTATGCCCAGCTGGAGAAGACTCATGCTTCTCTCTCTGTACCAGGAGGATGAAGTATTAGAAAGAAGGGGATAACAGAGACTAAGAAAATACCTAGTGGGTAGCAAAAGCGGGTAGAAACACAACAGATGTAAAACCAGGACCTAAAAAGTAGGTTCTTCCACTCCTCTCTGCTTGGTGCAGGAATCCAAAGTGATTTTAAAGTGAGTTTGTTCCTACAGTATGGTGCCATAGGTCACCCACCGCCCTTCCTCCTGATCACTGAAAGTTGCCCTAAATCCACCAGCTTCTCCAGAGCAACTGCAACAAGTGCTGGATAAAGATCTTTTCCCTCTATTTGAAGCTCACTCCTAAGATATATATATCCTTTACCATCTCATTTATAGGAGCTTGCCATCTATTTCCAACACTCAGAGATAACTGCACACAAACTTTCTTCTAAGTTACAAGACATATATTGAGCGATTACAGATTTTCTTGAGAAACATTTTTCCATAGTAGGATCAAATAATTTTAAGAGCATATATAACCCTTGTCACAACTTGCAACAGAAAATTATCTAACCTTTTTCATCAAGTTTATTTTTCTAATCTCTACTTGATATTACACCATTATTCAAAGCACACAAGTCAAAAGTTTGTGAACGTAAAGTAACATAAACACTGAAACGTTAAACCTGATCCATTTGATAAAAAAGATCTTCTGATAAAAATTAAATGTACTAATAAATCAGGACAAAGGTTATAACGTGGAAAACGAAGAACCTGCTTCTAACAATACATGAGATCACATCGTACCACTTTGGGAAAAAGTAAGAGGAAGGATTATGACAAATTACGACTAAAATTTTAAATAGTCCTATATTCATATTAAAATTAGTACAATTCAATTAAATTAGAATTTTATCATCAAAAATAAACTGGACACACACAAAAATGAATTAAGAAAACTTACATAAGAGAAATCTTCAGCATTCTGACAGAGTAGCTTGGGGAAAACAGCCTGTCTCTGAAATCTTTCCTCGTTTTCAAAGATGTTCCCATACATGAAGCCATTCATCATGGTAGAGTGGGCATGGATGTCAATGTAGAACTCCAAGTTAATCTTCTATTCAGGGGGAAAAAAGCAGACAAAAAAAAACCAAAAACACAACATGAGATAAATCATAACTGTGGTATGTAGGTTATGCCTTCTGTAAATCTACTACTGCCATCCACAAATATATCCATGGTGCCAGTGCTGGGGAGCCATGATAAAGACACTCTATTAATGCATCCAGCCATTCACACCTTCTTACAGAACCTCGACAGACATTTCTCTATCTGTCCTGAGCAGGCTGAAACATTTATGCAGCACAGGATAACACGCAAAATAAAGCTAAGGCATTCTTCTTTGCATTACCACAGGGTCAGTGCCACTGATAAAAATATGTACCTTCCAGTTCCAGAGCAAGATTGTTAAGGCATTACTGCATGGCTGTGTGTTACAGTACACAAATCTATCCTTTCTGGCAGCTCAAAACTGTGTAAATAAGAACTTCTTCAGGATTTCCCATGCAGTTTATTTCTGTTTATAAAGACAAATACCACAAATTTCTAATCCTACTTTACACATGGAAATTTGTTTTACTCTGCTTTGTAGCATCCAACAGAAAAAAAACACCAAAATAAAGTGCTGTGAATGCCTCTCTGCTCGTAGCAACCCTCGCCAGTAAAACGCAACGTGCAGCTCTCCAGCCACATCTGCTCTGCACACAAAAGTTGCTCGGGCTACTGGAGAATACTGAGCTACGTATCAGTCAAATGTATTACAAAAGCAGTTCATGTGACAGCAGTGTCAGCTCTTCTAGAGAGTCTCTAATGGGGGGAGAACATCATTTGGTATGTGATATTAATATGATACAGATTTACGTTCCCTTGGCAGAAAACCAATGTACAATACACACTGAAAGTTTAGTTTAATTAAACAGCCTAGAGAGAGTAATACTGCATCTTATTAAGCCTCTCCAATGTTAAGATGTTAGCTAACGCAATATCGATATCTGACCATGCTTCATAGGAAAAAGAACATTTAATTGTATTTGACTCTAAAACAATAAATTATCTGCCAGTGCCAAAACATTTTGCTGGGCTGTAAAGGACCAACAGGGCAATAAAGCATGCATCTGCAATTTGGAGATATAGCACTAAAGAGAAAGATTAGCATCGACAGGATGAAACACCACATATGATTTTCTTCCTCTCCAAACATGCACAAATTAAAAATTAAGATTAAATAATGTTGGTTTTTTTTTTTTCCAAAAGATAATATCCCCATCAGAAACAGAATTTGCTGAGATCAAATGTACACCTCTACATCACCATAAAACTGATTGTGTTGTAGTCTTCAAACAGTGACTTAATGTTGAAGGGAGGAGATAATCTAGTTGCAGTGGGTATTTATAAAGCATGAACGTCCTTCACAAAGAAGTCAGTGACCTAAGACATGTTTATTGTAGAACAACTAGAAAGAGTTCTTTATAGGCACGTAGTTATTAATATAAAGTAATTGAGAAGCACAGCAAGATATACCATAGACTAGTATCATTTGTATCTTAAACAGCACAATTAAAAGCGGTGGCTTAGATGATATAATCTGTGCTGAGGTATCATATGATACTTCTTCATCCATAGTTCTCAAATTGTTTCCAAAAGAAACAAATAAATGCACAGAAGCACAGATCAGTCATACAACTTTTCATATGGTATTAATTCAGTGATTCTGTGATTATCTGGCAAAAAACCCACACCTGTAGAACATGTGTAAGTGGAACCCCAGCATAGCTTTGATTGACCAAGTCAACCAGCCTTACACAGTATCAATAGAGAATTTTCCAAAGTCTCTTAGGATTCTTACTAAAAAATTACTGATAAAGGTGTTCAGGAGAATTTTAGATAGTCTCTTGGCAGTACTGAAGTTTTTTTGAAGATCCTTCTTGATTATCAAAAACATTTTATGCTGGTTATTATTTGTGAGCAAACACTGTCATAGAATCATAGAATTGCTCAGGTTGGAAAAGACCTTCAAAATCATGAAGTCCAAGCACAACCTAACCTGTCCTGCACAGGCACCATTTTGACCTAAAGATTAAATTTCCAGATTGCTCATCTGGAAACCATGACATTCAACATAGAACTCATCACCTAGACAGGTGATCAAACATTTATCCAGCTACTCATTACAACATATTTCAAGAGTCACTTCTTAAGTCTGCCAACAACCACTCTTCAACTGGTCTCTGGTCTTCATTTCTTACCCTTCTAGTGAACATATAAAATCTCAATTTCACATATTCCTGCCCACTAAATATAGTCCAAATTTGCAATGGTCCATTCTATTCAGTAAGTTTTTAAACACTGTTCGAGTAATTGCCAGTTAGATACACTGCTCCCAGACACTGCTGTATGTGAGCAGAACAGTAGTTCAGTTTTTCACGTTTCTTTTCTTCTGATCACATTTGTTATTTTAATCAAAAGGAAATATCTTGAGCATTCTCCATTATGGAACAGAATGACTTGATCCACTGTTAATATAACACGAGTTCCTAATGGAAAAATTCTCTTTATTCAAAGGCATAGAGATTTTCTGGCCTCCACGTGATTGATAACAGCCTAACACTGGGATATTAACTCAAAATTGCCAGATGTGCCTCTGAGTAGTAGTAACTATGTTTGCAGACGTTCTGCAGAAGAAATGGGATAATCTGAAGAACAAAAATGAGATGTGGTGAATTTTAAGTCAGTAAATGTACATGTCTATTTAAATGTGCAGACATGAACACACTTAGAACATAATCCAATTCAATCCACTGTTGAAACCCATGGACATCTGACAGTATTCACTCAGCAGAACCCATCCTGGCTATGGCTTCCAATGCAGTAGCATCTACAAGTGAGAATGGGAACAAAGTTAGATGTGGCTCAAACTCTGATAGTTACATTTGCTTCAGCTTTTAAGCAGAAAATAATGAATAACAAAGCTCAAGCATTTCCAGCTGCCATCGCTGCCTTCTCAGAGACTGCAAGTTACATCCTACAACATTATATTAAACTCATCATTTTTTGCTTTAGAGGTGGAATGCAAAATGATTCAGATGCCTTATAAAAATCATCTATCAATTTAATTCCCCCAAGTGTCTTTTCTTTGTGCTTACAAGCAGCAGCAGAGAGCTTCTCTCTCATGCTCTCTTTTTTAAGTAAAGCTATAATTACCTGGATGACCCGAGCATACAGAGTTGAGAAAACAAATGCAGACCTGCTATTTCTTTCCTCTGTGTGTCAAAACACTCACTAGACTGACAATGATTGAACCCCACTTCCTAGAAAACAACAGTTAACATCCTCTCCTTCAGAAAGAATGGTCTTTGCCTCTTCTTTATGCTTACTACATAAAAAGAGAGTAAACGAATAAGCAAACAAATTTCTGCTCCAAAGTTTATTTGAATCCCTGCCTTTATGACACATTCTTTTCACTGTTCTCTTGGGTCAGAATAAAACTTCTGACAGCTTCTGAAATACACATATAAATTAGGGAGGGGAAAATGAAAGAAACCATGGATAGACAATGAAAGCTCACATTCATTGTTACGATGTGAAACAGTAATGAAACTGTAAACTGGTGTATGATGTCATGTGAAGTGTTTTAAGAAAACGTTCTCACTTTTCTATTTATTTCATTAGTCAAATGCCTTTGGAAGGTCAGTAAGGAGCAAAAGAAAAGAATGATGTTAATCGCTAGTGCCAATATGACCAAAGTTGGATTTTTGAACAGTACAATTATGATTCTTAAGGAAATAGAAAAAAAAAAAATCAATAAAAGCTGTAATAAAAAGATAAATATGCATTGAGCCCGGAACATGGGTCACTAGAGAGGTAAGTGATGCAGGAAAAAGCCAGCTCTGTCCACCAGCTGTCACTCCAATATGGATATTATTAATTTTTGGACATAACAATTGGTTTAGACACAGTCCCAAAGCCTCCTTTAGTCCAGTATATCATACAGGGGATGGGATAAACTCCTTGCAATGTTTTATGTAAGACATTAAAACTATAGCTTGTCGTTAGTGGTAGAGGACGTAACAGCCTCCAGGCAGACTTTCCAGCCTTACTGCTCAGTCACTGTTGAAGCAAATAGACATATAACAGTTGGCACCACATAAGGAGTTTGTCCTTTTTTGGTCAGAAAGGATTCAGAAGTTCTGAGAACACCTGCTCTTTGAAGTTTCCTCAGGTTTAGAGTCTCTCAAAAGAAAATTGTGCAAAGATCTCAGACATATGTCTTCAGATATGTACCATATAAACCCCATGATAATATTTTGGCAGCTCCTACACGTGACACCAGAAAACATAAGCACAACGAGCCACTAAGACAAACCAAGGAAAACTGACCATTCAGCATCACATGTTCAGCAGCCAACATTCAGCTAGAAACCATCAGTCCTTGCCTTCTCAGCTACAGGGCACCCTGCCCAGTGCCCTGATTCAGTCTAGGGATGCACAACACCCATCTATCACTGACTACACAAGGGAACATCAGGCAAAATTTGGGCGGTCTGGATATGATTCATATTTTCAAACTTCCCCTGAAATATCCAGATTTGGATGAGGTAAATTGTACCCAAATCACTTTTCCTACCTCTACCTTCTTCCACATTTCTCCATAAATCTGATAAGGCCTCAAAAAAAAAAAAAAAAAAAAAAAAAAAAAAAAAAAAAAAAAAAGTTGATTCTATAACCTCTGGAGCAAGCGATGCCCACAACATCTTCTCCAATTCTGCAGATGATACTGTAAGCCATGCATTACTGGAGGTACTATTTCAGAGACATGCCACTACCCCTTTGTAACCATAGAGGTAACCTCATCTTTCCCCTTCCATTCATCATCATATGGTGATCTGTTTACCACTGTGCAACACCATGACAATGACAGCAATTATTTACATAAGCAATTAATAGTAGAAAAGTGGCTTCCTATTCTTAAAAAACTTCTAAAGGTTAAAAACATTTTAAAAGTATTTCCTCTTCTTGCTTCTAGAGAATGGGAATATGTCAGTTTAGATACACTCTTATTCTTACTGACATCAAGCACAGAAGTCAATTTCTCCTTATTCTTATAGATATAACCTCTGCACAATCTGAGAATGTCTTAAGTGTTCCTAAAAAACAGCTTGCAAAATCAGTGGTGCATCAATGTTTGTGTGACCTCCTAGCAGTTCTGCATGACATTTCATTCATTTTTTTTCAGATTGTTTCAATAATGTTCTGAGAGCTGTTGTTTTACAGAAGGGACTAGTCCAAGTCAGCTGTAATTGTTATTTACCCATCTGATTACACACCAATTTCTCTATCTGAATGATACTTCTTAATAACAGGCACAATCTGACATGAGTCAAAGAGGATGGAGATTTCTGGTGGCTCCATGGATTCATGCAGCAAAAGGATGGCATGGCCAACAAGACTGCTACCATCGTACCTGTCTTACAAAGAAAGAGATGCTTTCACTGCAGAATAACATAGGGCCCCCTTCTATGAACTTGAAGCCTACTGAGGTATGACCATCAGTAGGGCTGAAAGGAGATAAACATGTAGTTTTAGCCCTGGAGTGGGCAGTCAGCAACCTGCATATTCTGATCCTGGTTCTTTCTCTATCTGCTTGTTCCTCTCACCTGCCAGTAGCAGATAACAACACCTCCTGAGGATTAGCTGACGTTTGTAAAGCACTTTGAAGGTATAAAGCATCACCGTGAGTACAAGTTAAGTGTTAATTCATCTGCCAGGCTGATTCACTCTTTGACCCCTCTGCAGAGACTTCCAGTTAGTGTCAGCTCTGGCAGTTTTTGCAATTCAGGCACCTGTCCACCAGCTACGGGATGGAAGCCAGCAATTCACACAGGACGCAGAGAAGCCGTCAGATGGTGGTAACATTTGGTCACGACAGGGCTGAATTGGATTTGAAAGGGTGACCTGGAGGTGAAAGGCTCTAGCAAGAAGCAACTGCTGTTCAAATGCATATTAAATTAGGAAGGGGCCAAAGAGACAATTTTAAGACCCAGATCAAGTTTAGACAAGATTTTTGAGTTAGCTGCATAGGAAATTCTTGTATAATTTTTACTCTCGATGAAAAGGAATCAAGAAATACATTCTTTCTGGATTTTGGGCCTGACCTCCAGCCAAAAAATGCGAAGGGTAACTCAGAACAAGGAAAGTCATTGTTCTGCCACATCCTTTCTGTCTCCTTTAATATAGGAACAGACATGAAATAAAGCCAGAGATATGGGGTTTGACCTCAGCAAGCTCTGAAGACTTTAGTAGCCTGCATAATAGGAATAAAGCATTGGGATTGAAGTGGGTATCAGGCCATTACCTCACACTAAATGTACAGGGCTAACTGAGATCATCAACATCTCAGACCTCACTTGCACATCTGTACTTTGCATCCATTGACACAGAAACCCTACAAGATCTGGATCCACTGTATGCTCTGCTGTGCTCACTTGTCTGCAGCAGCATTGGCTCTATAGAAAGAGGGCTTTTCGGAAAAGGGAGGGGGAAATAATGGCGAAAAGAATCAAAAGCTTTTGGGAAAGGGAAAGAACAATATAAAATAGAAGGAAAATTAATAAAAAAAGAGTAAAGTTGTGACAGCTTTGCTATTCTGGCAATTAATGGCAAAAAAATTGAGTTACAAAACAGAAATATCTAAATGACCATGTTGTCACTGGGCAATCCAGTTTGACTCGTCTGGTTCTTCAAGTTTTCTCAGTTGAAATGTTCCCAATAGCTGTATCAGGGAATTTAATACTCCTTAGTACTTTTCCTTAGACAGTTGCTTGCTGTGTAACCAAGGGCAAGGCATGTAATGTCTTTAGGCTTCATTAGTTGCTGCCTACACCTGAAGCTATATTAAGTTCAAGAGTTCCTGTTCAACTATTCACTTCTTAGCAGTGCTAATATTTTTCTGTTTTACAAATAACTTTTAATTATACCCTCACAGAACCTTCTGACCACGGTACAGAGTCTTTACTTTTCAAGTACATAAATAAGGCCAGAAGACATTGCCTGCCTCTCCTCCAATTACAAAGGCAAAGATAGATTCAAAAGCTATGGCTAGGAATTAGGACTTGCTGTCCCCTAGTTTCCTAGAGACTAATCCAGTTGGGCAAAAATACATGTAAGCAAATCAAATTTTCTAATGACCAACTTCTATTGTCTCTCAAATAATATATGGTATTACTCATTATTTCTCATTAAATAAGTGACAGCTGGCAGAATATAAAGTCATCTGGCAGAAGACCTAAGGCAAACAAAATAAAGTACTTTTAAAATTACCTTTTACCGCACAAATCACTGCCACCAGATTTTGTCCAAAACACAAACATCAATTAGATAAATTCAAAGAAAAATATTCCATCATCTCACACAAAGAAGTGAATGCAAATTCTCAATCAGCAAATCCTCAGATAACATGTTGCCAGAAGCTATGTCCTATTCTTCCAGTCTGTCCCTTACTATCCACAATAAGCCACTGGATACTGAGCCAAATAGACCTTGTATTTGTTGCAGCATCACTGTTCTTATTTCCCATTTAGCCTTTAATTTATATTGCAGAATATGACTTTTGTAGATCTTAGAAAGTTAATGCATTGCTTGTTCATGAAAAGCATGCAAACAGTCCTTGAAGACAGATCAGTGTGGAGTTAGAAAGAGATAGATATATCTGTATGCAAACTGCAAACCTGTCCAGTCAGGAAGAAGGAAACGACGTGAGATATGTCATTCAAAGCCTGTACGGCCACCTTCTTCCGTGGGAAGCAACAGGAAGGCTACAAATGGACACTGTGCATGTGTTTGGCTAATGATGGACAGCTGAACAGCAAACTAATGATCTCTCTGTCTTCCTGGCACAGCCTCACCACAAGCAGAAGCCATCCATGGCTGTTAGTCTTATTCTGTTTCTCTGAAAGTTGCCTCCTCTTCACTTGCACTCAGTCCAGTGACAAGTACATCCAAGGAAGAGATAGAAGTGAAAGCTGATAAACAGAAACATAAGGACACTGAAAGAGATTAGGGACTATACAGCAGCCATAGCTACTCGTGGGAGGAACAGCAAGCTAAGAAATAAAAAAAAGAAAGAAAGAATTGTCCATGACTTTCTCTTGTTGACCCAAGATTCATTCACAGCTGGTAGAATAGGTTTTCCTGAGTTTTACAGACTCAGAGGTAGCTCACCCTTACAGATCAGCATAGCATTTCACATCAAACGTAGAATATTTTCTCCATGCTTTACACCCAGTAGTATTTATTACCTGTACAGTGCTATAAAAGTTAAAATGTAATGGTCACTTTGGAAGGATCTGCTTTTATGACTAAAAGCACAACACATCACGCCTTTTGCAAGGCACTTATCAGCATCAGATGCATCTGATTTTTTTCCCTCCAATATTCCCCAGCCCACACTGGCTGATAGGCAACTGTGCTGCTGCAGGCAATACCACCTTGTGTTCTGCCCATCAAACCAAACAGCAAGGCAGCTGATGGAGGCTATAAGTAAAGCCATAAGATCTCAAAGGAAACGTATGCACTCTAAGCACATACTGCTATACATACATACATACATACATATATAAAAAACTAATTCCTATAGAAGGAGTATGCAGGTCTCACAATTTAACACAGTGGCATAAGAGAGATAATCTGAAGAGTATTCACTAGGGCAGGGCTAAACAAAGCTATAATAGCTTGTAAGAAGAGTATTTCCCACCCTAGAGAGTAGCAGCTGCTGACATTCACAATGGTTGACAATTTGCTCTGAATTACGTGTATATCAGATCAATGTTCGATCTCTCCTAAACTATCTAAACCATGTCTCCTAAAACACTAGCACTGATGGTCCATGTTCTGATTTCAGGTTGAGTCACTAAACACCAGACTGACTAGCCAGTTTATGATACACTTTACTGACTGCTTCAGTCGATTGGCTCTGCAAAACCATGTAATTTGGGTTTGTCAAGCTATTCTGAAAGATATAGACAATTCTGGTAACAGAAGAACCCTAAATATGTTGTTATCAACTTGGCCATCTCACTAGCATGCAGAATCAAATCTGAATCAGAAGTGATGCTTTCTTCCCACACTGGGCTAAGGACCCAGCTTCCTGCTTTAATTATGTTTGGAGATCTGAAGTCAGGCAAATCTGACTAATTTTTACTTGCTGCTGTCTTATAATCCGTTTTTCCTCGGTCTAGTTTGCTGCATAAATACAAAGTCCCAACAACAAATAGCTTTCACTTTTTGGTCAAGCAAAAAATAATGTTTTTTTGGACTCTATACTACCTCAGTAATCCCAGGAGTTTCTTCAACACGTGAATGAAACTACTCAAATCTGGATCAATCTGGTGGTTTCTTCTCTGATCGCTGACTATGCAGGGAGTGAACAGTGACCGCGCTCATAACACAGGCTCCTTGATTTACTGCTGAAGTTAGAAGTTGTTAATTCTTTGCTACTGACTTTTTTTTTTTGTACAATCAGTAGTCAAGAGAAGGGACAATAAACAGTTCATTGCAATGGTATCAGAGTGTTAAAGGAAAAATGGCAGTCAGCAATATTACTAGCACTTAACATTGCATACTGGCTTGTTGCTCTGTGATCATTCCACAAATTGACCCAACCCTCATCTAGAAGACAGAATAATACTTGAATACAAGGAAAGAAATAGTACATCTCCCTCTGAAAAGCTGGAAACATCAGCAAAACACATTTCAGAATAAGACATTTCTCCATAAATGAATGAATGATGAATTATTTACGTGACATATTTGCTGTCTGCTTGTTGAAACTATTGGAAGTACAGAGAAGTCACATATACCCCATGTTGGTCATGTAAAAAAACACATCAAAATAGTTCCAAAGGGCTGATCTCCCTTCCCAAAGATACATCACGGGCTCTGCTAGCAAGAGGAACCAGAGAAATGCCACAAGGTTTACCCTGTTATTCCAAGAGACAAAAAAAACAAGATAGAACCCAAACATTCATGACAGCTTAATGAAAGTTCTCCAGAAGCAGGAAATGACATTAAACTTCAGTAGACAACTCATGGGTAAACCAAACTTTTGGTGAATTTGCTCTATTTCTTTATATTTTCCCCAGCAGTTTGGTCCCCTCTATGCTCCCATGCATCACACTGTGAACGGAGAAAATCCAGAAGTATACTTTAATAAAGCTCCCATTTCTCCCAAGAACTTCTTCCCTTCAACTTCAGATTTCTCTGAAGGAAGAAGATTTCTGCTATCTCTGATGGTTGGAACCTGATCCTGTCATCATTACCTTTCTCAGAAACTCTTCATTTGTTTAATGCTGGTCTGTAATAAGAGGCAGGAAGGATAGTCATTTTTATAGCAACTACCTGCCAACAGAATTCATTTCTTTATCCCTTCAAAATCTCACATCTGTCCATGTCTCCAGGCACTAGTGGAAAAAGCTCTGCATTAGTTATTTTTATTATCAACATAAAAATCTTTCCATTTATTTATTTATTAAGAAAAAAAAAAACCCAGCTATCTACCAAACTCAGTTCATTTTGTCCTAAGGCAGACATTTAAAGCTATCTGCCAACTTCTTTTCTTAATAACAAAATAAGCGAAGTCTTTATTACACAGGGTGTAACGAAATATGTCCAGCTACATTTACCCAGCTTAGACATATGCCATCCATTTATCAGGCAAGAAGTCTGTGACTGAAAGAGGAAACACCTGATAAAGAAAAGGGGCCCATTTGTGAACCTCAGCCACGGATGAGTGCAGATGACGGTGCTGAGCCTCAAAAATGTGTCCTGTCCTGATAGGTAACCAGGTCCACACTGCACACTGGAGCAGGGACAGATACCAAGAGTCCAGAACAGTCCAGTACAGACCTGACTATTCAGAGCGAGGAGGGCTCAGCCCTGTGACTAACCTGCATTTGGGACTCAAGTGTGCGTATCTGCATGATGCTACACCAAATGGCTCCTCCAGTTCTTCTCTAACATAGCAGAGAAGGGAAAAGCTTGTAGAGATTTGCCCTTGGGAGACACCATCACATCCTCAACCACCAGCTCCTCGGCCTGACTAGCCTGCATTCAGGCTGGGGCTTTGCTTTTGCTTCTTGACAGCATGACATGATGAAGGCTGAAAATATGGACATGGTTTAGCAGGTGATATTGGTAACAGGAGGATGCTTGGACTGGATGACCTTTGATGTTTTATCTAACCTTAACGATTCTATGATTCTATGATCCCAAACCATTTAAATTCCTTGCACAAATGTCTGTTGGACTCTGATATGAGAATGTGGTAAGTGATGGGATTGCACATTCTGTCCAGAATTTTGTGGCCTACTTCAGAGTAAGCAGTCTCTGAAAGGCAGGGAGGATTTGGAGCCCTAGCCAGGTTATGTGTCAGAGCTGCTGCTTGAACTCTTTCTAGGCTAGCGACTGGCATGTTAAACCCAAACAGCACATATTAAGCTGACACAAGATGAAACGCATTAGGCAGATGGCATGTTTTCTCTGCACAAGCCAGCACCGGAGTATTTCCTCCTAATGATCTCCTGTTCTTGTTCTCACAGCAAAATTAGTTTTAAAGGAAAAAGACACAGAAAAATACATAGCGTGATGAGAACAAAGATTGCTGTCTGAAAAATACATCAACATCAACAAGAGAAGGATTTTATTCTTTCAATTCCATGGCTTTTATTTATATATACATTGTTTATAAAAACAAACACCCTATTTAGTCAGACGTGAAAAGTCAAAATTTACATTTAAATGGAGGCATTTAGGTGGTTTTTTCCCTCTCATCTCTTGAATGCAGAGTATAAAAGACTAAAAACTCTCAATTTTCCTAAATGGAAGGATAACAGGAGAATTTTGCATTCTGAGAGCTATTCATTAAATGAACAATGTTAAAGTCAGCAATGACCAAAGCCCATCTCATCAAGGGGAAAGGAGCAATGGCTATTAGGCCAGATGGGGATTTACTCAACAGCTGAGATCAGCAGAAGTTGTGTTCTCATTGTACCCCATCCCCAAGGAGTAAATTACGCCAAATATAGCTCCCTGAGAGCAACATCTACATTTTCAGATGTACAATGGGTCACTATCCAACTGAAAAACACTGCAATTTTAGAGATTTCAGAGCTGCAGTAGCACAGGTTTCATTGCTGGAACCACTGTGGATGTTTCAAGGCATGAGGTGGACTGCTTGTAAGAGAAAATAAGACAACCTAGAACAAGTCCATAATTGCACTGTATTAAAGCTATTGTAAAATAATGGAAGTAGAGACAAATACTGTAATGGTCCCTAAAGCTTGTCAACAATTAACTCTTTTTTCTCCTCCCATTTCTTCCTGGCAAGGAAAACGAGTACTGACTCTAACCAGAGTCAATCAAACAAATACATTGGTAAGTAACATCTGCAGAGAATGCCATCCCAGTCCATGGAAAGACGCAGCACCATTTTTAACCAATTTATCTCGCTGGAGCAGCCCAGCAGTAACAGATGATGTACCGTAGCAGCTCATTCAGTCCAGAGCTGGATTGCCACTCTCTGGCTTTTTCTTAGATGAAGCTGATCCACAGTGTTAAAAGGATACAGACAAAAAGAAACCTCATCATTTTTAAAACCACAGTTAACCACAAATCCAGTCACCGCTCTGTGGGGCTTTACATCAATTGTTTTTAACTCTCTCTCGTGTGTTATACTGAGAGAGACTCATACAAAACAAATGAAGTAAAAAAGAATAAAAGAAAAACCACAGAAATAGTCTGTATTTTCAAAAGCAGAGGAAATAGTACATAAATAGCTGGAAAAGGCACACATACAATCTAAATGCCTGGGAGGTAGAAGTGCTATTGGTTATGTACCCAGCACTAGGAAATCACTAACTAACTTGCTCTTTTTAATGTTGAAAACAGTTTTTCCAGTCCCCCAGGACACTAACCCTAGCACTACTTTACTATTGGGAAGTATATTCTAATGTTTGTCCATTGTGGCATCGGTCCCTCCATCTCCTGTTTGTGAAGGAGTATGTGCAAAGGATAAGTAAAATATAAAGGACTGAGAACATCTTAAACTTCTGACTCTGAATTTAAGCTTATCCTGAGACAAAAGGGTTTAAAGTGAGCCAGTGGGAGAGCCATAACATATGTCTTCAACCTGTATCAGATTTCTCCTCAAACAACCACCAGCTTCCCCTCTGAGCACCCTGAGACCATCTGTCCTGCTATAAGGAGTCTGCCTAAGAAATAAAAATTCCTCATCTCCTTCTCCAAGCTCAGGTCTTTACAGCTGTGTTCATCCCTGCGGTACCCTGTGATACTTTCTTTAGGCCTGTGCCCCACTCCAGCCAAATGCCTAGCATGGGTGGGTCCCACCTGTGCTCCTGGTTTCCTTTGATTGGACATCCAGAGGTGTGAGCAGAGGCTCCAAAGAAGCACCACAAACCCACCTGGCCTGAGGCCTGCCCTGCAAGGTGGAGACTGTACAGATGTGGGATTTGCTTATTTTGTTTGTTTTCTAACACCCACAGGACTTTGTTTTTATTTGTTTCTCTACTTCAGATGGCAGCGCTTCAAATCCATCCAGTTGCCTGCAATCTTCAAAAGCAAACAAAGTCTGTTGACACTATGTGGCAGGTTTCCCAGAACCACTGTCCCTTCACTTTGATGAATGAGCTCACAGCTACTAGGTATGCAGTCTTTCCAGACATGTAGGTAATTAAAGCCTACCTGGTATTTTAACCCAAATATGATGTATGACACTGAGAAAATGTTGAGGTCTGTATACCATTAATATGACTCCATCAAGTGGTAATGAATATTGTAAAATGCATCACAGGAAAACAGTTACTGTTCACGGACACAGACATATTTCGCTTCAGAAAAACCCTTAGGATGCAATTTTAGCCTCCAAAGTGATGTCAGCTTGAAGCAATCCTGATCTTAATATTATGGGATCCTGTGAAACATATCCTGCATTGCCATCACTTACCATGACCAATTCTAACAGTCCACAAGGTCTGGTGTATTTGCACACACTTCTGTGGCATCCATGCCCACAACATCCAAATCTGACATCTGTTAATTCCATGCAAGTGAACTCAGCTGGACAAGAGGATATAAAGTAATATAAAATGTCAGCTTTCATGCTATATGGATTAAGCCAGCCATGTAATCAGCCAGACTTTATGATGGGCATATCATGGGTAAGCAGTGATGACAGAGTTTATCAGTTACCAAAAAACAGTAATACATATGCTTGATTCTGTCTCTGTAGGAGATTTTCAATCAGCGGTCCCTAACTCAGGCACATGGTTATCACAGCTGGTGGAAACGTTAAACCTTCTGGGTTACCTTCCAGCTCCAGCAAGGTTTAGCATGCCCTTGAATTAACCTTGAATCTTACCCAAGGGAATAGCTGTGCAATAAATTGAAACAGGCAGCTCCAACCAGCTGCAAACACACAGGGATTGGGACAGGGCAAGGCCAGTGGAGACTCAGCAACAAAGCTAAGGTACAGCTGTCTACCTTCTGCTTGTCTGCTCGTGTAGTGCATTATGTGAGTCATCAGGCTGCTGTGCTCCTCAAGGCAATGGCAACTGATCTCCAAAGGGTCAGGCATCACCTGAAAGTGAATTACATTTCACACTGAGTATGTAACTTCTTTGAGATGACTTCCCTGCTGGCACCGCACCACCCTAGTGTGGAGAAATACCTGACAGGTTATGGACTCACTACAGAAATCCCTTCTATGTACTCAGTTCCTCTATATTCAGTTACTGGGAGAAAAGCTACATGACAGGTCTGAGTCATCTAAGGCATTCTTCTTGCCCCCAAAGTATTTCCAAGGGTTTTTTTTTTGTGTGTGTGTGTGTCATTTTTTTTCCCCCAGCAAATATTCTTATATCCTTTTTAATAGCCAAGCTGTGGGGAAGACAAGCATTTGCAAACGTTTTTCAAAGAAGAATGTCAGCTGCATCACAGCAAGTGGACCAGCTCAAAGATACAAAGATACACAGTATAAGCACCCACCAAATTCAAGCCATCTTCTGTGCTAGCATGCTGAACATGTACTAAAGACCAACGCAGTTAACACCATGATTGGCCACTTGATTACTTGGAAAAAAAAATAACAATACAGACCATCATACCATGCTATACCTTTTCATTTTCGGCAGGGAGGAGTTGTTTGCTTTGTTTTTTTAAAAGGTTTTCAAGTTTCCGTAAATGTCATTGAGTTGTGTGTAAGGCTGTGGCATTTTGCTCTCTCTAATACCAGGAAATTCATATACACATTTGCAGCTGTTTATCTTGTAAATACAGAGTCTGAATCAAAGCACTGTGGGAAAAGTAAGTGGATTGTTTTTTCCCTAACTTTTCTGGAACTCAATAATATCATCAGTTTCTCTTTCTCTCCCACTTCTATTTTGTCTTAAGGCTCTGCATCTTGGAAGACTGTGAAGCTGCTGTGTGATTTTTATCTCCATGATTAAAGTGTTACACTTTATTGAGCTCTTTGCATCAGCACCAAAATCTGCAATGCAGGATTTTACATAACACTTCATTTTCTCCTCGCACCATTACTGTTATTAACCTGGTGGCAATAAACAGAAAATACAGTTCGGCTCATGATGTACTCCTGAGGTTTTTTTTGTTTTTTTTTTTTTTTTTTTTGTGTGTGTGTGTGTGTGTGTGTGTGCATAACACAAAAGGAAAAAGAATGGAAATGAAAGAGCATCCACCCTATAAAAGATTGGGAATGTCTGCATAAACCTGCATTTCCCTCAAAGAACAACTGCAGCTTTTCAGAGTTAAAAGAGAGATACTGTTCTACAGCATCCGTGTGCAAAGATTTCTTCTGAAACAAGAGATCAAAAAAGAAAAGAATATCCAAACAACATCAAAATTCTCCACCTCATTACAATTCTTCATTACGCTTCTGAGATGGAAGATTTGACTGATAGTCTGCTTTGGGACTCTGCGCCCCAAACGACCCAAACACCCCATTGTTTGAGTTACGGAGTTTGGAGAACACAAGATCTGTCACAGCACAGCATAAGGGTTTGAATGGAAAGTCAAGAGCTGCACGTGCATGCCATCACAGGTGACCTTCACAATCCATCGATGGATGGAAACAGAACGTGTCACAGATATGAGATCTCCGAGTAACAAGGAAAAGAGTAGGAGTTAAATATCCACATGTGTAGGAATGTGAGTTACCAATAGAGATCCTTTTTTAGCTGAACTGGGAAGAGACCTGCCGTTTCTGAAATAGAGGCTGGAAGCAGGGCTACAAGAGCCACGCAGAAAGAGATGGGTCATCTGTGACCAGCTGGTCACCAAAAAACCTCATAGTAACAGAGAGAGAATAGACAGAGATAAATATGCCAGTACGGGGAATTAGCTAGATAAGCTTGTCAGGGAAAGAACATTCAGGAGCAAAGCCACTTTTGGTATGAATAGCAATGTTTGGAAGCTTAGGTATCATTTTCAGGGAAAACAAAAATAAGGAGGGCAGGCTGCATCGCCTTGCTCTTCTTCTCTGCCCTTTAGATCACATAAGCACTCGTTTTAAAGTCCTGAAGTGCCATGGGTGGAAGCAGAGAGAAGCCTAAAAGTCTATTTGAACCTGTCTTCAGTTGTTCCTACTGCTCTCCATGAACTGTACTATGCTGCAATGTGCACACAAGGCATTTCCTTGCAGGAGCAGTTAGGAAAGGTGATGAAGATTGGGCTGAGTGGTATTGCTACAGCTCCCATCCAACAGATTGCTTACCCTGAGAGGTTCTGGTTATTTTTTGAAGGATTGTTTTGTTGTTTTCTTTTAAACCAAAAGAAAGCTTTTAGAAAGCTCTCCAAGCTTCTGCCCCCTACTTTTGTGGGTTCCTGCTCTTTAGTCTCGCTATTTATTTTGCACTTGCTCTTTACTCATAAATGCTGCAGTTTGAAATATAGCAGAACATTTTTCAGTCTGTCAATGTGTTGTTTGCTGTCAAGGAGACGAAATGTTACTACTTTCCTCTGGAGAAGCTTAGGACATGATGGATGAAATGTCACAAATAATTAGACTTTTCTTATGAATTACATTTTTTTTAAACTTCTGTTTTCATGTCAACAGGTATGTTACAGATAGGCTGCATGAAAGGACCTGGGGAAACTTTAGTTCTCTGGAAACAGCGGTAATGTAATATCTGCTAAGCCAAGGCACAGCTCTGGCCAAGACAACCTTTAAACAACTTCCATTATGAAAATTCTGGGCTATGAGAATCTGAATCCATTGGCAAGAACAGAAAGGACCAATCCAGTTCTTCAACAGCATGGACATAATTGTGAATGTAAAGGTTTTCTGACATAGTGTGACCTTAAACCCACCTACTCCAGCATCTTGTTTCTGACTGTGATCATTGGCAGCACTGTTAAGCCCCATACAATAGCAAATCCAGTGATAATCTAAATAACTATGAGGCTTGGAGGGAATAAACAATGCCGTTCACTTTCACACTTCAAACAGAGATGTAATGCAGAGAGGCAGATATTCAGATTGCATAGAATTGTCTAGAAGACAGACATGTAGAAATCCTTCAAATCTGAACTCTAGCTTGATTATTATGGCTAATCTGCATTTCATGGATAGGGCACACAGCTGTGAACATCCCCAGTATCTGCCAAATATCTGAGGATGCTGAAGAAAACTGCAAGAAAAAAAAATATTACAGGCATTCACATCCTACTTCATTATTGTTATATGAGTTTCTAAAGCTCTCATCATTTTAATCTCTAAGTTTATAAACTGCCAGTTGTTATAGTAGGTAGGCAGTAAATGCTAGATCATACATAACACTGCAGCTGAATTACTGCTTTGAAATCTCGTATCACATGCAATGATTTTAAATTGCTCGCTTTGCTAGAGAGAGGCTCAAAGAATGTGAAGCCATGACACCTAAATCACACTAATCAATGATGTAAATCTTAACTGACAGAATGTGTCAATAATCAGGAAAGCTCTAGGGGATGAAATCTTGGGAATTACACGCTGTTTAGGTCTCCCTTCCATGACACTTATTGTCGTTTATTGTAGAGTCATGAAGAAAATACAAAGAATAGCAATAAGACAGAAATTACCCTTTGACATGGAAATAAATTATTACTTCTTATGTAGAGCAAAAATAAGTTTCTGCATACATTTGCTAAGTGATCTCAGCTGATTAGAAATTACTGAACTAAAATGGAAGCGTCGCAGCGAACAACTTGAAAGAATCACTGGAATAACTGCATGCATGTATACACGTGCAGCAGGGAGAGGGAGATGCGAGGACCCAATGTTCCTAAATGGAACACAGTTTGCATGGGACTTCCAGCTATTTCAGATATAAATTCTAGATACCAGTATTACTAAAAGAGGGCTCGAGGAAAATGCATAGGTTGCTCCAAAAGTAATGCTTCCTATTTATTTCCATGAAAACTACAAAAGATACAAAAAGCACAACAGCACTGTTTGATAGAGCAAATTCTCAGCTACAAAACACTATTTTGCAACATAGGCACCACCATTAGTTCTGCCTTTTCACCAGCAATGAACAAGAGCCTGCATGCCATGCTTGTAAAAATCTGCACCAGCGGAGACAACCCACTGTCCCTGATACCCCTGCTGAAATGTACCACTCACTGCCTCATGCTCGCATCACCTCTTGATCTCCATAAACATTCACAAGCACCCATGAATATCAGTGGGTGCCATTTTTTCCGTGTGAAGGAATTCAGTGTCACTCCTTTGCTTTACTTCCATGTCAGATGCCATTCTGTCAGACTGCCCCTCTGCTGCCATTTGTCACAATGGAATACTGGCAAGAAGGCTCAACCTCTACTTCCATACCACCAACATCCACTTCTGACATTGTGGGCCAACATAACAAAACAGGGAGCATTACTTTCAGAACACCCCTCACAGTTTTCTAATACCAAAGCTGGGGAGGGGAAAGAGAGAACCTAAAAATGTTGGCTTTTTTTTTCCTGCTCACCCAGAGGATAGGACTGAGATCATCACCTCATCCCTAAAGACAACAAACAACAAAAGAACATTTCTTTCCCATGGATAAGAAAAAAGAAAGGGACTGAATACCCTCTTGACTGTGTCACTTCCTTCCAGCAATACCTAATGAGATTCTCTGTTGAGGTGGAACCTGTCACACATCCTCTACATCAAAAAGGGACCTGCCTCAGACCTTCATGCTACCTAGCATGGTAGGCAGTTGCTTCTGAAAGTGAAAGTCCCCATGACTACCAAAAGTCACCTATTGCTCTGTGAAGAGCTTCAAAGTTGATAAAAACCATCACAAAGCACTTCTTTTACTGCTTCGGAACTGTTTATAGTCTAACAGCCGTGTGAAGATTTATCAAAGGGAAGAGTTAAGTGCTTGTGTTCTTTTTCTCCCTTCGTACAGCCCATCATAACATACATCATACAGTAGCGGTGTATCCTTCCTATTCCTTCACACTACAGCTAGATAAGGCTCAAGAACATCACCAAATTTCCTGCAGTGAAATCATATCCCAACATAAATAATATTGGCTCACTTAGCATTGGCTCTGTTCCACACAAGTTGTGATGAGGACAAGGCACCAGGTCTGGGAGCACATCTCTCAGGACTCTGATATTTTGCGGATTCCTGTGGTTGGTTCCTGACTCATTTATCACACACTGAAGGTTGTACTCCCGCCACAATGCTTCAAGGAAGCCGCTCCTCTGTTTTCCAGCCAGCAGAGATGGAAGGGGAAGGAAGCCTCCATATCATGAAATGATATGTGCACTGATTCCTCAGTTCCGCCACAGACTTTGCATTTGACCTTCAACAAGTCACTCAAGTTCCTCTCAGCTCTCACTTTTATAACAGCATTGCTGAACGCTTGTCTGTCTCATCTTCATAAATCACAACCTCCTCCTGGAAGACATTCGCTCATAGTGTACAACAGGGCAAATTCAGCGGGATGCTGATCAGAACAGAAGCTCCCAGGAACTGCTGTACTACAAATAACCCGTGGTTACACAGACCTCAACACAACTCCCATTCATTGTCTTTCTGGAGGGAAGTGCAAGAGTTATTATAGTAGGAATATCCAGATAACCTGTTGTTTGAAAGATGCTGTGTACTTAAGAAACTGCCCTTACTTATATTCAATGCTTTGTACCTCAGGTTAAATCAATGCAGGAAATATTCCTTCTATTCCCATATCTCAACAACAATCAAACAAAAGGTCACACAATATATCATCAATAAAATAACGTCTCTTGAAAATCAGTTTTGCCCCACAGTTTTCGTGTAGTCTAATTACTTTTGAAATAGAAGTGTCCTTCTTTAACCCTGTCAAGAAGTTATAGGCACAATGTTCAGTTTCCATTTAAAAATCAAAGCACAAAAGGGTAGAGCAAAAAAAATAATAATCGCTAACACAATGTCAGTTGGGCTGTGCAAAAAAGAACATGGAGATAAACGTTATCCTTCTTAGTTTGCTACCAAAAGAGAAGATATTGAGCTAGAGCATGACAATAAAATCAAGTACACGTATGCAGACAAACTGGTGAGTTGAGTCTCCAGCTGAATCCAAGCTGGAAAAATGATCAGAGGGGTGGGGAAAAAAATAATAAAGCCATTAGAATAAATGAAAAAATAAATAATGTTTTTTAAATCTTTAGGTTTAAACACATAAAATAAACTGTTCCTGGTAACAGGAGAAAAGTCTGAGGGTTGTTTTTTTTTTTTTTTTCCTGTTAACATGGGATTTTTATTCTGACAATTTCTCTTTAATGTTCCTTGAACATAGGCTACTCAAGCTGCACATCAAAAATATACTGGCTTGGAGTTTAATTTTGGGACATTTAACATTACGTTTTCCCAAGAAATGGCTGTTCTTTTCCTGAATTTCATGGCTCATTGAGCTTTCAGGTAAGAGATGGTTTTACAGGGATATGTCTCTGTACATTCTTTACAGTCCTTATAAAACTGCCTGGCCGGCTGCAGCACTCTGATTGCCTGGGGGACAGTTGGCAGGGGTAGGTTAATCCATGTGACCCCCATAGTTCAACTGAAACTACTGCAAACTTTCTAAACAGCCATCTTTATTTCCTTGCCGTCCTCTCTTCAGTTTCCAAGAGATACACAGGCTCAAACTTTCTCAAGGACAGCTGGAAACAAAGAGGTGAACACCACATGTTTCTTCCTGGAAAAACATGCACAGCAGTATAGACAAAGATTCCGGCATACCCATAGATTTACAATCCCTTAGGTACCAACCCAAGTGAAAACTCACATATGGCACAAGTGTAACAATTAGAGTTGTGCTGAACTGTATTTCTACACCAACAAGAAATACAATTCATCTGCTAGGAGGGGTGCATTACTAGCTGGTAGCTGTCCTTTCCAGAAATGAAAATAACGTGCTTACTTTTTGATGGAAATGACAAGCAGGTGCAATCCTTTCCAGGTTATCCTTTATCCTACATGGTAGTGCATTTGACTTTTAAACAGACGATGGGCTATCTATCATAATTATTCCAACCTGGTGCAAAAGGGTAACTTCACGCTGCTCACACGCCTTTTCTTCCCATCCTCTGAAGCAGCATTATTCAGATTTGCTGCCTGAGCCATGGAGCACTTTGCAGCTCTACCCTGCCTCCTTCCCATCTCTTAACACCTCTTCTCCTATTCCTCCCACCCCTATCAGCACTGTCCCCCCAGCAGAAATTGCCACACATCTGTACAAAGGACAAGCAGGAGAATAAGGTGACAGTTCTTTAAGGAATGCATAAAAATGCAAATTAACAAACACCAAATTTGCTGTAAACATTAAATACTTCAGACATGAAACCTTCTGTGCTACAAGAGTGCTTTCAGCATTATCTATTCACAGCAGTTCCTCTGCTCCTGAGGGTCATAAACACTGAGAGATGGAGCCAGCAAAAAAGCTCTAGTTGAAATTCAGCTCACAGCAAAAGCAATTTCCGAGTGTGCAAAGTGCTGTCAGCAGGCCTGATGTTTGTGTATGAAATATAGACAATATGACTGGCCCATCGGCAGTCACTGTCATCCTGATGGATGGTGCCTGAAAAGAAGTAAAGCGGCTGCCGTTAGGGCCCAGTCTATCAGATGCTTGATGGAGATTCGGGGGCTTAATAGAGGTAAAAGTTTCTTCTAATCGGACAAAATTTCCAGCGGTGATCACAAAGAAAATAAAAGGGATAGCAATGCGATACGAGGGCACAAGCAAGGCTTTCCCATTTCAGCCACAATACCAAACACAAAAGGAAAGCAGTGCAGTCTCAATATCAAGCAAAACTGGTATCTCTGGTACTCTGACCTTGAATGTCCCAGAGCAAATGGGGCAGCCCTATAGCTCATTGCATGCCCAAGTGTCTTCAGGGCTTCACCACCCCCCATTCTCCCTGGCAAAATGATGCCAATCAAAGACCCATAAGCAGGAAACGTAGAGACTGCATATCAGGCACACAGTGTGGATCAGGGAGCACAGGTGGCAGTCAGTTAATTATTACCTGTGCCAAGAAACCATGGAAATCCAAAGGCTCTGATGAAATAATGTTGACTACCTCAATAAAGCCTGAGTAGTTTGCAATTAGAAGTAAGGTTGCTTTTCAAAGTTCAGCTGCAAGCATGTATCCAAATTATATATAGTCTGAAGCTAAATTAACCCAGAGCTTTGACCCATCCTTATTTGCAAAGTCAAAGGAGGACTGACAGTTAGCTCTGTTTTGGTTCCTTCAGATACGTGAGAAGGGAAGTTCACAGCAAGGGACAAGGAATAATTATTGCAAGTTCAGTCACAGAATCGCTAAGGTTGGAAAAGTCCACTAAGACCATCTAGTCCAACTGCCAGCCCATTCCCCCCCTGTTCACTGGCCATGTCCTTCAGTGACACATCTCCATGGCTCCTGAACACCTCCAGGGATGGGAACTCTATCACCTCCCTGGGCAGCCTGTGCCAGCGCACTACCACTCTTTCAGAGAAGAATTTTCTCCTGCTATCCAACCTGAACCTCCCCTGGTGCAACTTAAGGCCATCACCTCCCATTCTATCACTGTTAACCTGAGAGCAGAGGCCAACCCCCACCTTTCTACATCCTCCTTCAGGGCACTGGAGACAGCAATAAAGCCTCCTCCTGAAACTCTTCTTCTCCAGACTGAACAATCCCAGAAGACTCAACCAAGGCTCAATTTTCTTAAGCAACATGAATTAAATCAAAACATTCAACAAGAAATTCAAAGCATGCACAAATGGGAAACATTTTAAGTCCGTCTAACATTTTGGAAGAAGCAACATATATGAACAAAAAAACTTAATCTTAAAAACCTTCATTTTCAGTGAGACTTTTTACTTTTGACTTCAGTTTTAACAGCTTCTCTTCAATTAGAAATAGAGTTGGGAGTGGCTGCTGGGGCATGTAAGGAATTGAAAAATGGTCATTTTATCTTAGAAATGTTTAAAGTAGGTCATGCTCTATCGGGAAAAAAAAGTAAAAAATGAATGTTTCAGCAGCACTGGATGCTGCAGTACTTAACTCCAGCACAAAAGGACAAAATGCACCTGGTTAGTTCCTACCTGACTTTCCAGAAACAGCCTACATCTCACTAGTGGTTCTCTCACCTGCTGCATACTCCCTAGGAATGGAGAATTTCTCCCCTGAACTGCCTCTCCCCAAAGAGAGATGGTCAGAAATAGATCTGTCTCTGCTGTCAGACCAGGACATGGATTTGAGACAATTCTCTTGGTGCTTCTGCACTACTCAGTGGGTTTTCTCCCGTGACCCCAGTTCATTCTGCTTCAGTCAGCTGGATATTCTGCATCCCAAAGCTCCATTCCAGTATTTGTCACAAGGGCTGGCAATTTCCTACTTACCAAACATACGCAAGAGCACACAGAATTCAGCCTGGTAGCAAAGCAAGCCCTGACATTAATATCCTTTAGCACAAACTCCAGAAGAGTTGCTAACAGTGAGCTTTAAAAAAAAAAAAAAAAAAAAAAAAAGATTGCTGCATCTTTAACAGGTTTTAAACCAAGCTCCTTTACCCTATTACCAGCACCTGATGAAAACGAGTACCCTATTGAACTCACCAGCGGGCCATTAGAAGTGTGTCAGATTATATTAACTAGGCAATTAAAAAAAAACACCCAACCAGCACTAACAAGGAGCAGGCAGCACAGCACACAAGGAGAGCCTGTCTGTCGTTTTGTAAATCCCCAAATTAGTTTTGAAAGGCCACTTTCAGCCTGGAGTTAAGGCCAGATTTACCCTCTGCGCGTCTGCAATTGGCTGAATCTCCGCAGTAACCTGATGAGACTGATTATCTATGATAAGTGACTGACATTGGACTGCTGCCCACGAGGCGAAGGAATGAACGCGGCTGTGACCCCAAATCAGGAGATTTTCTGTGGTCGGCTCACATAAACTCCTAGAAAAATTATGACTTTTCGTTCCATGCAGGAGATCAAATAATTAGGCAAACAGATGTGCACATATTAATAACAAAAGGTGTCTGCGTGTGGGGAGTATCCAACTGCAAACAAGCCATTTATTTTAAGACTAAAGTGTTGCTGGAATTCCCAATCAGAAAAAGAAAGAATGATTTTTAAGCGTGGCATGGGAGGCATTTTGGAGAACTGGGGGGTAATTTAAAGCAGAATATGCTTTTTTGATGAGACTGCCAAAACCGAAATGCCTCTGGATAAAAAATAAAACAAAAAAAAAAAGTTAATTTACATACAGACAGAGCTGTCAGGCGAGTCGTCAGCAGAGAGAGGGATAACAAGTCTTTGGATAACAACTCCCTTGTTAGGAAGATGGCAGCCAGAAGCAGGATCAAGGGAAAAGGAAAGTCACCGTGCAGATGTTTTAAAGGAACAGTTAGCATTTTCTGTGGCTTGGGGGGCTAAGCACTGCAGCTGCCTTCTCAGTGAAAGCACAAAAACCACTTGCATGAAGTACGTGTTCATAGCCGGGGGAAGTAAGAGGAGAGTCTGAGCAAGGAATTATGGCTCCAGACTCCAATCTCAACTCTTCACATATTTGTGCCATTGCAGAAGGGGCAGGAAGGATGTTAGTGTGGGAACTGAGTCAAGTTTTCCTTGGCTAAGATAGTCTGAATTAAAGCAAAATGGATCAAGTTACAGGCCCTGTCTAAGACACCTCAAAGAGTAACCTACACACAGTCCTTGAGAGCAGCTGAATGAAAAGTCCGTGATGAGTAATACAAATGAAAAGACCCAGTTCCCTCAGAAGAGCTGCAGAGAGCAGATTTCAGGACCTCATCAGCATGGCAGCTATTCCTCGTCCCCCACTGCATGCCTGCTACCCAACCAGCAGCACAGGGATCACTGATATTCAAGGTAAGGAAGGTGTCCCAACCCTAAAGTGCTTCCAACTATCCACATGGAAAGTCAAGCAGGAAACAATATATTTATCACATTTTTACTGAAACTAACAGAAATTCAGCCTCTGACAGTGGGAGCAGGTTCAGCAGCAGCCTGTATCCTCTCAAAGAGAAGAGAGCAGAGCTGGCCAAAGTAGTACTGGTGGAGACTTCCCAGCTAAAGGACTTTCAAACAAAAACATCTTCTTGTCTAAAAGGTATGTTTTGCACAGGTGTGTTTTTCTGCTCTTATGCCCTAGCAAAATAAATCTTTAAACTGTGTTTAAGCTAAATATCACACAGAGAGCTCATTCTAACAGAAAGAAAATCATGTCTTCCACAACCCTTAGAAAGGAGAAAAAAAAATCTAGAATCAGAACTCTATCAGTTTTGATTTACCATGGCCATTTTCACGTATGCAGTACAAAGTGCCTACATGCTGCACAGAACTGTACACAGTAGGGTAAGAAACCACTTGGCTGGCTGTGGGGCTGGACTGGCTGATCTCAAAAACTGTTCCTATCTCTGTCTTCCAACTTGCTAGGGGAAGGACAAACCTACTAGGAAGTCAGTACAGATGATTCATGATTATCTGCCTTCACAAGTATACTCCTTGATCATGATGATGTGATTGAAGATCAGATGGGGTCTAGTTTCAAAAAGCAACGTGCACCCCCAACTCACATTGACATTATCTACTGGATTGTGCAAGGAGTTCACTCTATTTGGTCTTATGGATATATAGCAAACCACCAGCAATTTTTTTCAACAATATAACTGTTCACTATTTCTTTTGAAATATTAGCCAGAGAGCAGGTATTCATACATAATTTCAGTGAAGGAGATGAGAGAGATGGAAAATCTCTAAAACATATCTTACTTTACTTAGCCAATTTAGTAAATATATTCAGAATAATAAAAAATAAAAGCTGAGGTATCCTAGTACTATGTATGTGATGCTATATTTTTGGACAAAATGGTGTTTTCAGCCATCACCACCACCACTTTTTCAACTTTCCAGTCCATGCTTACAGTTTGTAAATTTACCCTATATTTGGATGGCATTTTTCTCAGGCTCATTCAAATGCCAGAAAGGATATTTTAAAGGAAAACGAAACCAAACTTTACAACACAAAGAATATAAGTGGGGAGGAATGGGGGAAGACTATCTGTATGCATACAACTGGCATTTTTCTGAACTTGTCTTTACAAAACAGCATGTGCTGCTGTTCTGACATGACAGCAGTCGATTTATGGTATTTAAAGTGCAGATGATGTGACCCTTCTGCTCACAAGCCATAGATTTAAAATCCACATATTAATTGGATATTATGGAAAGCTGGAATTCCCAAATGAAAAAGAAGCTACCAAGGTTCAATAATTTGCTTACCTGATGTAACCAACTCTGTAAGGCCAGGGCCCACCCACCACGTGCTAAGTATATTTGACAAAAAGGGATCTCCACAATATCTTAGTATGATTCTCATTCTTTCCCGTGTCATGACTCTTACTGAAGTTTTCCAGTGCTGTGAAGCCCAGTTTTACAAACACAGCAATGTGAACAGTAAACAGAATTTCTTCTAAACAAACATCCAAATATCTGAATGCTTACAAAGACCTCACCTGAACTTCAGACCCCGCCTGGCTGGAGCCCTCATTAACAACTATGATTTCAACATTCAGCATCAACTGCACTTGACAGCCACCGGTGCTCACCTAGGCTGTAGTTTATGTACTGGAGTAGAGCATCTTTTAGTTTGTCCATATAGGTTCAAATGCCCGCTTTCATATACAACTGAAGGTTGAAAGAGATCACTCATGACTGCTATTCAGCAAGGCCCCTACCGACACATTTCTGAGAGCTCCAGGCAATTTGAAGAGGAAACACGGTGGGAATCATGGGTAAACAGCAGTAAACATTAAAATGAAATAGCGGAAAGCAAACGTTGTTACAACAACAAGAACATGAACTTTCGGGCTTTGAAATCTGACTGGATCAAAACTTGTTTCCACTAAGCAAAAATGAAAGAAAACCTGAAAGTGCTCAGTGAGAAAGCTACTGATTGGAACTATTTATTGATCCCTGCTTTGTCAGTTACAAAAAAATAGCATCATCAAGGAAAAAAAAACACTAAGTATATACTTTTTACCCTTGAAAACATTAAAACCACATTACCAATCCCCGTAAACCTTTTCACAAAAGAAATCCTCTCTCCCCTCCATGTTTCCCATATGCATACTTTTTATTATTCACCTTATCAATAACTTCCAACACTTAGAATGTATGTGCAGTATTTAATAAGAGCTGGTGCGAATGTCAAAGGTATCTTGCTAAGATGTTATGTGTCAAAAAGCGATCATGTTACAGAATGATGGATTAATATGAAGAAACAGCTTGAAGGTATTCATTATTTTTTTTTTTAATGACAACACTAATACATTTGTTTCAGTTCTGAAATTAATTTCCTAATAGTAAGAAAGGTCAAAATGAATGAGGAGCATACGAGCCTTTTTGTCATCTTTAACAAATTATCCCAAACAAGCCTGTCAGATCAAAAGGGATAACATTTTGAGTAATAAATGTTAGTACTGATTAACTGGTCAAAGTTAATTCTTTTCAGGAGCTGCCATATGCAAAAGGTAGAAACCCATTCATCTGAGTTTTCTTTTTTTCTTTTTAATTTATCTCTCCTATCATGTTTTCAATATGGTTATTTTGGAAGTAGGCCTACTGTCATCTGTAAATAATATCCGTTAGATGAAAGAAGCTGAAGATGTTATCTTTAGTAGTGCTCAGATGGGAATCGACTTCAATTCTCAAACAAGTCAAATTAACTTAAAAAACAAACAAAAAGATCCTCCATTTTCTGCAACACTTTTGAACTTAAATTCAAGCACAAAAGCTTCTGTTTTGCAGGTGTATTGAAATTCTAACAAGTTTTTAAATACCTGCTTTTCAGTAGGATTATGGTAGAGATTTCTTCCGGAAGACCTGTTCTCCTAAGTATTTAATGAATTAACATCATGTTACAGAATCCAGAACTCTCAAAACAGAAACATCTTCACTACACAAGGTTCAAAACTGGCAAGCTCAGACGTTGCTATGGATGGGTATATTTTATATGTTCAGAGGCTCGAGGCTCTGAGTAATTAAACCTCCTTGAAGCAGAGAAACCTCACTTCCCTCAGCTAAATACCTCCAAGGCAAGGATGATACCCAATAACATTTAACAGATTTTGTAGGCTCTTTGCGTTCGTCACCTATGAGACTTAATCAGAAAAGAAAAATAGGCCCTCTACTTTTTTTTTCTTTCCACAAACACCAAAATGGATCGTAAATATGCAAGTTATACTCACCAGGCCTCAAAACTTGTTGAACAAAGTGTTAAGAACACCTGGTTATAAAGCTAACATACACACAATTTAAATAGAGCTTTTAGAAGCCTGCAATTCCTAAGCGAAAATTCACCCCAGCTCTGCAGGGACCAGATATGATGTGTAAGATGTAAGTTGCTGGCAGAGTGTCTGCGTCACAAAACAGAGACAAACTTGCTTTGTTTGTCCAAAAATACCAGCTGGACTAAGAAAAATTATTCTCCCTCATCCTAAAAGCCTTGCTTCATTTCTACTCTGAAAGCAGGATGATGACAGTAACATTGTACCTCATGTCACAGGAATACCTCACATCTGCCAGAAGTCTTCCTTGTGTTGTCCAAGGAATCTGAAATTGCTTGACACCGAGTATACGAAAGCCTTTTGGCACACCTGAAAGTGAGGGAAAATTCGGATTGTCTTGCTGCTCAAGTGGTACCTTTGTAGGTACTCTTTGACTGACATTTTGTACTTCCACAGACTTCTTTTTAAAATAAATCATATTAACTATACAAATGTGTATTCTGCATGAATATTGACACTTTCAGCATCAGTATTCTTGCTCTTCCTCCAGATCTCTGCCAGCCATCTGAACACCTCAACGGTCTTTAAAGGGAGCTCAGCTAATGTTGGCTGTTAAAACAAAAATGTCAAACAGCAAATGCAGGTGATGCACAAAGACAGTACAGTGCAATTGCATGCATGCAGAAGATGGCTGGTTTCTGTGCCATACTACACAATTTACTGGCCTGAGAAAGGACTTCTCTGAATTTAACACATCCAACTGCAGTCATTTTCCTGGGAAGGATGTTACCTTTCTGTCCTCTCCTGGTGACAACCACTTTAAGAGAACCCAGTGCATTCTCTAAGTCTATTTGCAGTTCAGTTTCCCCACTGGCAATGCTGACGTAAGTTTATTTATCCAGTTCATAGAAGCACGGACCCACCAGTGCTCCCAGAAATATCTGAGTTGCTCCTATACAGTATCCTCCATAAGGAGTCTACTCCAGCAGCTTATTAGATACCACAGTTAGGGGATTTTTTTCCCTTATTCACATCAACTTGTACTGTTAAAACTTTGGTGAACACTAAATAAATCCTCTCCTCTTTGGGGCTTATGCAAGTCAAAAATCTAGAAGAGAGCACAAAGTTTGAAGGCGGGGAGGGAGAGAAATATGCTGGATTCTGATAATTGCTCTTCTTAGAATAAAGGGCTTCCAAATTATTACAGTTGGAAGGATTTCTGCAGCACGGAGAAAGCTATATCAGTCCATACATATTAACACAAGATTGGGCTTTCTATTACGATATCAACACTTTTCCAAAACAGACAGCAGCATGACTAATCTCAAAGCTCCAAAAAAAGAAAGCGTCTCCTCTTTGTTTGGCCTCTGAGATCTTCCAAATATTTTTTTTAAATGTTACTTTCTCTTCACCTCCTCTTCTACTAAAAAAATAAAGAAAAAAAAAAAAAATCCCCAAGAAGAATTTAAAGGGAAAGTGTACATTCAAATATAAAGCACAAAAAGAAAGCCTCCAGTGGTAGATTCTTTCTGGCTGGTGAATTTATTCTAAACTCAGTGTGGAGAAATGAGTAAAATAAAGGTCAGACCCTGTGCTGGGAATTCCCCTGACCTTTCAGGCTGCATCCATCATCGGTATTACATAGAACGTGCCATTTATCACACCAAACAGAGAGCAAATCTTTAACTCCTTTTCTCTTCCCAATAGTACAGACCCAACAATTATTCAGATTTTAAAACGCAATCGATGTTTATCCAGCTTCTTTTTACAGCTCTGCCTCTTTGGGCCTCTCACTTCACCAGCCATTGGACGCACAGTACACAACCGATAACGCAGAGAGCATATGAGAGCTGATGCAGCTTGGGGAATGGGTGTGAAGAGGTGGATAAAAACTGCATTTGAAAAGGCTCTCAGAGCGTTTTAAAAAGGGCTTGCTTTCCTACTGACACCTGGCTCATTCGAATGATATTTGTGACAATCCTCTCCAGAATTCAGGATCTTATCTAGGGAAGTCTGTCATAATTGAGGAAGAGGGATCTGCGAAAGAAAATTTCAGGCCTTTAGGAAGCACCAGGTGATTATTCTGCTATGCTTTTTACAGAAGTACTGGCACCTGCTTAAAAGAAACGTGGCTGCTCTGTGCAGAGCGCTCCAGCTGTGAGCGCATCATGGCACACTGAGTGTTGCAGCCTGCCCGGACCTGCCTAGTCCCTCAGTGCACAGCATCCCCCACCACCACACACCTGAGCTTCTCTGACACACAGATGGGCCTTTCTGACAGGAAAGGATTGTCAGCCCAGGAGTGGAAATCAGAACGAGAACATGGAGAGGAGACATGGCTCAGCTTCCTCAATGCTCCGCTCCATGCCAGCACAGGGATTTCTCCCCTGAAAGCTAGCTCTACACCTAAGCCATACAGTGCCCTGGTGCCATTTGGTGTCATTGGCTTGCATTTATTACATGCATTACCAGCGCTAAGGATCAATTTGGGCACTCCCAAGCATCTCCCTCACAAAGAATAAAGGAAGACAGAGCAGTTGCCAGGATATTTATGGAAGGATGCATGGGGCAACTATATTTGCAGAGGGTTAAACAGCCTAATGCACATTATGAGCATCTGTGTCATGAATCAATGATTAAAGTAAAGTTTCTTTCATCAAAATTCAGCTATCTCAACCATGGTAAATAATAGGCTAATTAGGCATCTGCTCATTCAATGTCCAAAGGGACAGGCCAATTCCTGGCGCAAAGTGAAACATTTGTCGCAACAGTGAGAAAGTCATTTTGAAGTCTGAAACCACCTACAGCAAAAGGGATCATTTACCAAATGATTCTCGCCTCAGACAGTACCTCCACCTTCCTCTTCGTGCTGGTAGGACTTGCAAACTGACCTGAGTTGGGTGAACAAGATGAGAATGGCCCGATCCAGTGCAAGATGGACATGAAACGTAAGGCCTAACTTTCAAAATGTCAATTGTTCAGAAAAGAAAGAGTGGGAAGCTGCAGTGGTCTGTTGGCCAAAACGTATCAATTATATATTGTCAGGGGGACAAAATTCAACCAGAGAGCAAAGGAGGCAGCTTTGGTAACAAGAGTGGACTAGTTTTCCTTTCATGGACCCAGTCAACTATGACACCCTTATAGCAAAATAATTTGAACAGAGGCACAATCTTTATTTGCTTCCAGACTGCATCCCTCCTCTACTGCCTCAAAACAGGCTCAGCTTCTTTTTCTATTTTCCTTTGGCTCTTTAAGCAGTTCAGCACAGCTATCAATGCATCACCCTGTTGTGGTGAGAACAGCAGCACGCTCCAAATCTGGTTGTGGCTGCGGTACTTCTGAGGTGGGTAAAGTCATCTGAATGATGGCTGGAGTTAAGAGGCAGTCTTCTAAGGTTGACTGAAATAACTGCAAGGATTATATCCCATTAGAGAGGCTACAGATGCACATTTATTCCGAATTAATGTCATTTGTTCCCAAGCACTCTTATCTATCCCTTACACATAGCTCAATGTCTCCTTCAAGCAGTGAAGCGCTGCTGCCAGGTGACTGAATACATGAAGGCCACTTGGCACCAAGCAGCCTCTCAAGCAAAACTTGTAACTAACTTTCTGATTCTTTAAAAATAGACAGATGAAGTTTCTAGTTCAAGATTATTTGTTTTGCTGGACATTAGATAGGAGAACATGTCTTCAAAGGAAACAAACTGGATATCTCCCTTATAATACCATAAAAATACTCAGCAGCTCCTCTGAGAAGTCTAGAGAACTGTTTCTTAAAAGGTTTTCTTTTCCTAGCACGCCACCTGAATGCATCAACAAGGTTCTGTATGCTCTGAAATAAGCTGGCCCTGTGCCTGCTCTGGCACTCCCTGGACTCCTGCGTTGCTCTCCTGAGACAGATGGGATTTTCCATGGCAGCTTGCAGCAGATTTAAGAATGGAGAGTTTTTCTGAATGCAATATGGTCATGAGTAACACGAGCAGTTTATAACCTGCATGTTATTTGTTTTCTTACTGAATTCAATTCATCCACTTTATTACAACCAAGGGTTTCACCTTGCAAAATACAACAAGCTTGCTCAAGTATCGCCCAAAGTACAGTAAAGACGTTTCCTCCCCTATTCCATGAGGTTATTCAAAATTACTTTAAAACACTTACAAGAGGTTCAGGAAAAAACTAACATCCTCTCCCTGTCTTTCTACCTCCATTTGTCTATTTGTCCTTTTGCACCTTCAGCAAAATTTCAGCATGGTTTTTCATACAAATCCCATTCTGAGAATTGTTTCTGAAAGCTACAATCCTCAAGGCCATTACCAGATGCATTTTTAAAGATATTTTGAGAGAGAGAGGGAAAAAAAAACAGATATTCTCCTTTCATGAATAACATTTCTGATGTCAAACTGTTGCAACCAAATTTTCCCTTTCCATATTCTTTGTTTCTAACCACGTCGTTTTGACCTCTATATTTGTGTCTTGCTCTCTTCCTCCCCTTTAGTTTTAAGGCACAGGGGCTGATTAGCACCATGAGAAAAGCAAGGAGTACCGAGTATAAATAGTCCAGATGAACAGTTAATAAATGGGGTTTACTGGTACTGAAATACAATGCTCAGAAAAAGCTGCAACAGCATCTAAATGCTTGAATACCAGAACTAGCTGTTTTGTTTATGAAAGTCACAGACAAAGAAGACATTTTCGGATATTCAGGTAGCAAGCATGCCTTCCCACATTCAGGAGGGTGGACATCACACTGTTCATCTTTGAAAGTTTCAGTGTGGATAGAAAGATCTTTTCTAGACAGCCAGATCAGAGAACTTTGGCCTGCACATGTGTATGCATAAATATGCAACATACATACTTAGAAGTAATTTTACCCCAGGGCTGTTAGACCCAGGTGACACCTCATGTCACAGATCACACCAAAAGCTATCTTCAGAGCATCTTTTTCCTCAAGCAGACTTCTCCTCAGTGCCTTCCTAGGCAATGTAACCGTTTCCAACTTGGCCAGGAACTTGGGGGCAGAAAGCACGTAAGGGCCATTTCTAGAGCGTGTGGTGCAAGGTCATGTGCATGTCTGGCCTATGTGAGAATCAGAGGGTTGAAACCTCTTTAATCAGTGCTAGGAAATCCTGGGGCTTGAAGGCAGAGGGAAAGCGGGCAAGCTGTAGTGCTGAAAGCAACTTCCACGCTCAGCCCAGACAGCTGCCAAACACTTATCTTATCTGAAGGGCTTTCAGTGCACAGAGGGAGCGAGCACTGATGTCAGGATGACTTTAAACATTTGCAAACCCTAGGGTAAATCAGTATCACTGTCCTTTCTTTGTGAAGTGTAACAATTCCCTAAACAAACGTTTTGAGCTTCCCCTGTAGATCACTGTATCAGCTCTACCAAGCTGAAGGAAGCAATGGGCAAGTAGAAACTATACTTATGGAGGGATAATAACATCCATTCTGCCCGCAAACTGGTCTGCAAATTCCAGTCTGAAAGAATAAAAAAATAAATAAAAATCAAATTCCCCATCAAGTACCAGTGTAGTTAGAGGGTATCGACTTTGCTAATAACAAAGTTCACAGAGGTACAGAGCCAGTCAAGCCAATGCCTAGCTTTATTCTCCCTCCAGTGTCCTGAAAGAGGGTGGGAGCCAGCAGTGTGTGCTCAAGCCAAATCTCCTTTGCACCAGTTAGAGAGGGAAAAATTCCTGTCAGCTTAGTTCTGAGTTCTGCAGGATGGACCCCTAGAGCTCACCGAGGATCTGTGCTGCAGATAGCACGGACCCCTCTGGTGCTGGGCAGCCTGCAAAGCCAAATGGCAGCTCCTACTGGGCATTTTGGGCCTGGGTTCCTGGTGCAGACCACACCTTTTGTGATGGTCTGGAAATAGCTCCCAAGCTTTATTCCAAACGCTCAGGTCTTTTCCCCATATTGCAGCATAAATAGATCCAATCACAATTCTGAAACTCCAAGGGGAAAAGATGCAGATAAATATTTTTACAAATACCTTATCAACAGGAAAACAATGTGTAAAGCATACTACAGGTTTAATATATGTAGAGGCACATGCACTTCTTCTCCTAATGCTCTTGGTGCACAGATATTAAAGGTTTCAGAGGATTAATCAATCCGAATAGCAAAAAGCAGCCACAATCATCATTTACAATTTCCACTGACTTCAGTAGAAGATTTTGTTCTGGTGATCTCAGAAATGAGACTGAAAACTAAACTAATATTTCATTTGGATGAATTTCCATTTCAGACATGGCAAACTGCATTTGAAGTTATTTCCACTAATAGCATAAAATCACAAATGTCTATTATGATATAAATTTTCATTGCCCTTTGCTATACAATACTGCAGAAACGAACAAAGTAGTTTTGCAAAAACACTGCACGCAGTACCACCTTCTTATACAACAGCGGTATATGTCATTTTGACTAACACAGCCAATAATCTCTAAATATTTGTTTTTGCAAACAACAATCCACTACTGTGATAGATGTAAAATCCGTGCAATAAAATGCAGGGGTCGGACACATCTCTTAGCACTGCTCTCTAGACAATCCACTCCAAATAACACTTTCAAGGGTCTCTAGAGTACAACTGAGCAGCTCGCTGCCTCTGTCCCCTCTCTCCTTGTAATCTTGTTAGAGAGTAACCATGCCACTTGGAGAACGATCTTTGGAATTAACAGAGTAGAACCAGGATGATACAGGATCAAGCAATCAGCATTTTCCGGCTCAAAAAAAAAAAAAAAAAAAGGACAAAAAAAAATAAAAAAAAAAAAAAAAGAAAACAGTTTGCTCTTTAAATCAGCTAATCTCTCCACTACTTTGGTTTCTGAGAAAACACATCTAACGAGCTAATAGTTCTGTTCTCTCACTGCCACTCTGTAGTCGCAGGCCTCATGCTTTTAAAAACAGTCTAAAACACGTCTTTTTGTGTGTGTGTGTGTGTGTCATGATGAGACATTTATCATTGCAGAGCTGGAATAATTCTCATTACAAAGGACAACTGGGATTTTGTGCTAGGAAAACCAGGTAAGCAGATTTAAATGGTTTTCTAAACAAAGATCCAAATCCCCGAACAGCAGATTCAGCGGTTCTGACTTCTACCTTTCTACTTTGAGTTACCACATTTAAGAATTTCGGCTCAAAATCTTTTCCCTTAGCTGTTACCTTCTACTGAAAATTTCTTGTAGAACCGAGCAAGCAAGGAGATAATTAAGTGATTTGCCTTGAGCTGTCAAGCTGGACAACAGCCCAGCTTCCTCCCCATTCCTATTCTTGCTCAGGTCTGTTTCAGCAACTCAACTTTTTTCATTTTTCAAAAGAAAGGAACGCTTGGCTTATTTAAAAACAAAATGCATAGGTGTTCTTGCACAGCATTGCCAAGGTGGCTTTCATTTCCCAACAGCTGAAAATTAGGATAACCTTTAAGCGTTCCCGCTTCGCTCAGCAGATGAAACAAATATGAAAAAAAAAAAAAAAATGCGCTTTCTCATTTTACAAACTTCCAAGTGTGACATATGCTGGGTACCGACACATGCCATTTTCCTGAGTCACCAACATGTGGCATCCTGCTGCTCCGACATACTGCGGCTGAGGGATGATGGAATGTGTCTGCTGGTCGCAGCAATAGTCTGGTACCCTTAGCAACATTTGGCAAATCGTGAACCTTTGCTTACATCAGGCCAGATCAATACAGCCATTACCAAGGGACATAAACAGAATAAAAAGCTGTCTCTATTGCATGAGTTAACTGCGGCAAGAGGAGAACAACCAAGTCCTGAAGGGCAGGTGCACAAAAGGAGCACAGGCAATAATGTTTCCATAGACTACAAGTCATCTGAGAGGATTAAATCTACTCCTGCTGAGATTTAATTCTACAGTGAGAACCCTGTTTGGGAGAAGTCATAAAACACCATAAATTCCCTAGCAGAAGACCAATACTAAGATTGAGGTGGTTTATTTTCAAAAAATACAAAACAATAGATTAGTTGAACTCAGAACAGAAAAAAAAATCTCTACTTAAGTAAACAGCGTTCAAATATTGCTGTGCTGATGGGGTCTTTTCCAGAGATGACTATATTTCAGGAGAGCATAAACCAATATCTAACTTGCTTTAGAACTCTGGATTTAAGATATAATTAGAGAGGACAGAATCTCAGAAGTTACTTTTGAAAATTCAGACTGAAATGCAAGGTCCGTAAATAAAAACATTCAAAGCAACGATCTATTTACCATAACAAAATGGAATGTTAACAGTATTAGGTATTCTGCAGCGATACTATTGAGCTAAACCATCACAGAATCACAGAATCACCAAGGTTGGAAAAGACCTTCAAGATCATCCAGTCCAACCATCCACCTATCACCAA
>JAOWBP010004015.1:20091040-20129576 GCA_028571105.1 Tragopan temminckii
CCCTGTCCTGTCCCTATTCACTCCCAGATGAATCCTGCCTTTAACAGCATTACCAGCAATAAAAGTGCCTTAGTAACAAAGCCCATTTTGACTCCAGGTTATTGTGGCTATATATCCTGCACTGACACACCAAGGTCTCCCTGGGACCACCATGTCATAGCTGTGGGATGGAAATGAACGCTCCTCCGTGGGCCGGTTCACTTGGACTCCAGGCCCCTCTTCCTCCCCTTGGGAGTACCATGAAACATACTATAGCCATCACATTTTAAACCACTTTTGAAGAAAAGATGGAAGTACTCACTGTTAATAACACTGCACGGCGGTTAGGATGTGAAAAGCCTGGAGAAGGTTAAAAATCCCCATGGGGTTGTGACCCTTTACTCCACCACATCCAAACTTCCAGGCATGGGCTGTGTAGGGAGGTAAGGGCACCCTGTGAATCACAGTGCCATGAAGATGAAAGAATCATAGAATAATTGAGTTGGAAGGGATCTCAAAACCCATCTACTTCCAACCCCAGCTATGGGTTGGGTGCCCTCAGCACATCAGACTGCCCAGGGCCCCAACAGCCTGATCTTGGGCACCTCCAGAAATCAAGTTACCAGCTGCAATTAATAACTGGGTGATGTCTAATAATAATGGACGCATTTCTAATACTCAGGCTTGCACCTCCTCGTCTGAGGCAGAGGTGCTGAGTGCTCCTGAGCCACAGAGCAGCAGCCCCCAGCAGCGCTTAGCTTGATGCCTTTTATTGTTTTTTTTTGGACCATATTTGGAACATATTGGACCATTTTGGAACATATCCTGTAAGCTATCAGAAATGCACCACAGAACAGGATGAGGGGCAAGAGGCAGTTCTTAAAAGCATTTGAGATTGTTCTTTTCCCCTAAGAAAAATGCTACTTTTGCAGAGATTAGAAGTAGAGCTTACAAAGCCTTTTATTTTTAACAATACAAACAATTCCACAATCCAGGGACTTCATGCCCTGACTCTTCCCTTCCTCATCTCACCCACAGATCTTGGAGGACAGTGCTTCCCCTAAAACAACGATGCCTGTGTCAGTTAAAGCAAAATACTTCAAGTGATGTGACTGCATCCCTTAGCTTGGCCACAGAAGGAAGGGAAAGATTCTATTTCCCTTCTTGGTTGAAGACTGGAGATGAGGAGAGTTCCCTTTCTATGCTAGTCCTCATTTCAGTCCCTCTGCTCCTTCCTTCTGCCTACACCCACGTGAGCTTCCTTTGTATCTCCAGCCCCCCCATTCCAGCCTTGGTCACCACCCCGTGGGTCACACCTGAGCTGCATGGAATGAGCACATTCATGAGGTCAGGAGACTTTTAGCACCACCCCCAGGAGATGTGCATGGTGAGGCAGAGCCCAGCCATGCCACAATCATGGTCAGGCAGCCGCAGCTCTGTGCTTCCCTGGGAGCAGGCTGTCATCACTGCAGAACACGGCAGCCTCTCTCCTCACCGTGCTGATGGATTGCAATATCCTAACGGGAACACATCACTTTCAGGGCTGTAACCAATATACAAGTCCATTGGCAGCAGATGTTATTAACGATGCCAATACATATTTTCTTATTAATCTTCCATACTAGGCTTGTGTCTATCTGCAAATGATTATCATTCATTTTCCTGACAAATCTATCAAGATCATTTATTACTGTTCAGCAAAGGATCTTCTTTTATACAAAGATTAATAACATTGCATTTTATCTGGCTGGCTGAGCCAAAGGAAATGAAATTAACAATGAACCCTACAAACGTGTCATCACTTTAATTTACCAGAAAATATTTTAAAATGTTATTTAAAAGAATATATGCTACAGTAGGCACAGTTTATTACAAAGGAAAGAAATGAAATGCCATACATACATTTTAGCAGGACGGAGAGTAAGTTAGCAAGCAGGGCTGTGTTGTCTCTGGTTCCTTGTGCTCATTTTCTGGCCAGAGGGAGCAGGGCACGCAGGCATCAGTGCCCAGGTGAACCACAGCTAGAAGTTGCTTCTGGGCTCTGTGGTGCTACCCAGGATCTCAAGCTCTGATCCCTGCAGACAGCATTGCCCTCCTGTATTCTTATGAGAGGAAACTTCATCGGGATAAAACTTACAGAGGTCTGAGGGAGAGAAGGGGACATGGGCAGGTATGGAGAACTCTCATGGTTGCTACTACAAAAACAAACACACCTGTGAGCTTACATGGCCATGCCTTTTTTTTTTTTTTCTTTTTCTTTCTCTGCTGCTGGGTAGGGTTATTCCCTTTCTTACATTTGAAAGAAATCAAAACACATGATACTATACGCCAAAGAACGTATCATATATTGCCTACTTTTACTGCAAGCAATAACAAAAAAGCTTAATGTCACAGTTGCTTTTGCACTGTTTTATTTGTTTTACGAATCTCAACTCAGAACCCAGCTCTGGTGGAGCCCCCACTACCATGGGACATTCCTCAAGTTCTCAGTGCTGGGCTGAGGCATCCCAGGCAATGGGATCCCACAAATATCACAGCTCATGTGTTCATTTTCCACCAGCCAGCACTTCCAACAGCAGCATATTACTCCTCTTCCTTGTTGGGTAGGGAGAAGATTGCTTAAAATAATTTTGGATTACATAGTCAAGAAGCGTTTCTCCAACACACAATAAGAAGCCAACTTCTTACCTTCAGTGCATTCATCTTATCACACCAAATATAGGGGCAGAAGCAATGTTTTAGACACCAGACAAGAGAACAACCCTGCTAACCTCAAGCTTTAGCAGTTTTAAAATGCTGACGTATTGGCAGGAGGATTTCTCAGTGTGCATTTGTGCATCTCCAGGGAGCAGCACAACCACACGTGCTAAACCTGCTGGCGTTTAACCAAACGCTTTATCACTACATAAAAAAGTCTTCCTGAGTCTTTTTAATTAAAAAAAAAATCATCAATATTGTGAGAGTCTAAATAAAATTTTAACATGTGAGAAAAATATTTGCCATTGCCCAAGTGCACCTCAGCCCCCAAAGCCATGCATTTTTTCCTCCCCGATGAGTTTTGAAACTCCTGGAGTTGGAAAATGATTCTGCCCCTGAACATACACCAAGCACTGGGCACACTTCAGAGACTTTTAAAGGTTTCAAATCACTCAAGTGCAGCAGGGCAACCAGCAGCTCTTCAATTCCTGACCGAAAATCCCACATCACGCCTTCCCTCCCCGTCTCTAAGTTTCCAGCACCTCTGTCTATTTATCTCCATCACAGTGGATGGGAGATGCTATTTCAGCAGGTGCCATCTGGTCAAAGGCTGGCACCAAGGTAGCGGTGTGCCGCTCAGGCAGCCCAAGGTGTCAGAAGCAAGAACTGAAATATCACGCAGCACAGTATTACTGATAAGCTGTCCAAGCAAGACCAGATGGCACCACCGCGCCAAGGACAACGAGCAAAGATATTAAGATGTCACAGTATGAACCAAGTCAATGTGAGCTGCTAAGTCTGTGCCATTTGCATGCACAGTTTCTGCAAAAGAAGCTGTCCAGAAGCCTAGGGCAGAAATGCTCCTAGGTAGGGCACATGAATGCCCCAGGATGTCCCATTGGCACATGGAGCACTCAGCTCCTGCTCCATGGGACTACTGGCAAGCTGGGCTAGAAGCACTCAGCCCTGACTTGGGGGCAATTCCTCTGGCTGCTTTCTAGTTTAGAATAAGCAAGAAAGCAGGCTCTACTTTTAGGTCTGGGGGGAACAAACACAGCCACCATTTTAAGAACCCCATCTTTTTTGTTGTGTTCGTTCCAAACAGGAACACTGTAGAAAACATTCAGCTCTCACTCCTTCCCATAGCTTCCACAAAAGAAGCATTCCATTTAATATGTGAGACTTATAACCAACTCACGCAGTGCAATAGTTCACATCAGTTTGAAGGAAAAACATTCTGCTGGAAGCACAGGCAAGTAGCAGTGTCAATTTTTCATTAACCTACAGCCACTGTCTCTGTAGACTTCCAGCTCTAAGTAAGATTACTGTTATAATTTCTTCTAGTCCCAGAGGGAAGGGGAAAAAACTTCACAAAACTTTTAAGGTCATTAAAAAAAAAACCAAACAAACCACCTTTAAATTGGAGGTAGTTTCAGTTTACTTTCATATTTCAAAATCAAATCTTAGCTTCAGCCGCACATCACAGCAGAAATGTCAGCTGCTTTGTTTCGACATCTTCCACGAAAGAAGTTCCGGCTCATGCATGAGCTGAATGCCAACTAAATAGATTTTCCTGGGGAACAAAGGCAGCTTTTCTGTTTGTTTTAAACGTATGTAAATAAGAGTCCCAGGAGCGGGGCTGCCTGTCACTTCCACCAGGTTTGCTCTCCTGCCACCCGGGCAGCAGCCCCGGCCCTCGGCCTCAGACCTCAGCAAAAGGAGAACAGTTTAATACATTCCTTTTTCTTGCTTAGCAAGTTTTTCTTTTTCTGCTTTTTGATTTTCAAGTCCTAGTTAAAGAAGGGAATTGCAGAACTACTTTGGCCCTCTGTCACAGTCACTGCAGCGGTGCTGAAAAGCGTTTGGCAGATAAGATCAGCATCTGACAATGTACGACTGCTATCAATAAACAGTCAGGGCTGTGCTCCCACATACCGGTGCTGTATTAAAGACTGATTGTACCTGCTAGCTTATAGTGGGAAGGGAAGAAACTGAAATAGATCGGTAAGAAAAATGACATTAAAAAAAAGAACAACAACAAAAAAAACTCCAAACTGAAAAAAAGCCCCACAAGGACACCATCAGGATTTCTGTCTTTTCAGTACCTGCCATCTAAACAGGCTGGAGTTATTTCCCACAAAGTCAGGAGACAGCAAGGAGGAGCACAATCCCTTCACGTACCCATCTGCTATTACTCACATTTGTTTAAATTTAATACTAACAGATCAGTGCAAAATTAAGAGAGCTTACAATGCCTGTCACTGCCAAATGGCTCGCGTTGTATCTTAATCTCCAGCACTCATTCTGGGTGTAACACAGGCGAGCACTGAGGGCTGTGTCACTTTAAAGGCCGTGCATAAGCCACCATTAAGGAAAATCCCCAAGTACACAAGCAGCCTCAATTTTGATTGGCTGTGTTGCCGTAACTTATTGATCATTCAAATCACTCAAGTATTATTCCGTGTTTTCTTCTTCCTGCTTTTTTCATCTCTTGACAAGTTTACAAAGACAAGAATGGAGCAGAGCTTAGCTGCCTTACATGCAATATGCTGCCTACACGGACGCCAGAGAAGCAAAATGAACCCCAGAACATATGGCGCTCTGCTGACAGAGCTCAGAAAGCAGTTCTGCATGAGCAACAAGGAACATCTTGAAACGCACAAGACATATGTGTTTTAGGAGGAAGATTGAAGTGTTTCATAATAAAACAGGACAAAGTGAAATACAAGCGCTGTATAAAATTTTAATTAAAAACCGGTTTTACCCCTCAACGTGAGTATACAATATGCTTCACAGATGGATTTCATATTTAAGTATTATCCGAACCAAAAACGTAAATGAGACAAATAAAGCCTTCAAAAATGGCACAGAGGCTAAAATGTATGTAAACAGTAGATGGCTGTGGTGAAAACAAGGCAGACAGGGAAAGCAACCTCTTAGCAAACGTTCACTGGTGGAGCGCTCAGCGGGACAGTTCATGCAACTGCAGTCATAGTAACAACGCCATCGGCGCAACATCCAAACAGAAATTGAAGTCAGTGCAATCATACAAACATATCTGTGTCAGAATTCAGCAGTGTGAGTGCTGCTTTTGTTACTTCAACATCTATTTATAGGTTTCACAGTTGTTTTGTAGAGTGGTATACAAGTGCAGAAAGCACAGAAAGCCCTTCCCCAAAGCACTCCTAGATCTCATTCCTGCCCCATCCAGTTCCATGCTGTCACACCAATGTTTGACCAAATAAGTTTTCATAGGAGGAGGAAATCCTTATGAACCAAAGGGGACCTTGTTTAGTAACAGCAAACACCTTCCCCTGAGGAGATGAGAAGGCAGCTCAGACGTACACACCTCACCTGTAGAGAGTTCTCTGTCAGAAGCAATCACCCAGAGCTGCATGGAAACAAAGAAAAAGTGCAGTCTCCACACTGATCAAGAAAGGAGAAGGATTGCAGTTCCTCCATGGTGTCAGACAGACAAATTATCACTGCACTTCAGAGAATTTCTCTGAAGACAAACACAAGGAACAAATCACGTCTTTGGCAAGCCAACATTGTTAACAGAAGGAACTACAGCCACCACTTTTTAAGTGTTTTGGTTGATGATGCTTCAATTCCATGGGCAAGCAGCAGAAATCAAGAACAACATTCAGGTTTGTGCTTAATATTCCCTATTAGATGCTCTTCATCACTTCCCACAACACTAATTTATGGACGTTCAAAGGAACTGGGCAAAGACCAGCTCTCCGTCGCTACTGGAGACCATCACCAAAACCATTTTTGTCACTGAAATAGCTCATTAATATAACCCACAGAAATGCTACTGTCTATTAGATTCAATTATTTTCACTGCAGCGAAGCAGTGAAGAAGTTCCACCAAGTTTCCTCAAAATTTCTTGCCTCCTAAAAGCTCTCTCGATACATTGTCAGCATCCTGATAACAATCACTCTGTGACAGCAAAGTAATTAGCTTAATAGTTAGATTTTCTATGACCCAGAGATTCCACATTACAAGATTCATACAATTAAGTAGCCACTGCTAAAAAGCTAAAAATTTTGCTGCATAGTTCAGTGTTCCAGAAAACACTTTTAAGTTTAAAAATCAGGAAGATCAGCACTATATAACAGGCTATCCCTTACACCACATAACCTTTCCCATTGCCAAGTTGCACACATCACTGCACCCCCTTACTTCTTGGGGAGGGGATGAAAACAATGTGATAGATGTTAGCAGTGCTCGTTAGCATACCTTGAAGTACGAGTGTGATGAACCCAGATCATCCAAGAGACATAAATTGCATAAAATGTCCACTGTGGGAAGGTTTGTAGTAAAGATCTGTGATAAAGCATTGTCTTTTTCAATAGTCTTATGAATGTGTAAGGTTTCTACCTTGATAAGTTTAAGACTTGCTTAATAACTGTCTTATTAAAACATAATAAATCTAGAAACATTGGAATAAGGCCTTTTTAGTAACCTGGAGATGAGATGGAAATTTTCAGCCAGGCTTCCACAAGAAAATTACAGTAACATTCACTTCAGGATCCCAAAACACTTTACAGTCATTTAATTAAGCTTCAATAGAGCACAAACTTCCCATTTTACAGCTGAGGTAATAGTGAAAGGGAATTTAGCACAGACTATTTAATACTGAGCAGAGCTAAAACTTCTGTTATTTTATCCCCCTAAATAGGTTCCCAACCCCAACAGGTAGATTTCTTTCCATTTTGGCAACCTACTAAGTAACACTAAAGATTGTACATCATGTTTGAACTAAATAACAGCCCTCATCTTCAAAGCCTCTTCAGATCTGGCATACAAACATGCCACCCATCTATCTCGTAAGACTGTTCCTTACTCCATCCATCCCTTTGCCTCCTGTCTCCAGCAGACCAACTTAAGCTTCCCTGCTTCTTGTTGAAAACTTTGATAAGGCAAATCATTAATAAGTCGGACATTTTTTGCATTTAACCCACAACAGGTCAACGACTAAGTGATTTCCAAAGCAACTGCTACTCAGCAAAGGATTTGGGATTCAGCCCAATAAGTAGACAAACTATATGCCTAGTGAGCCATCCCAAGGTCCTAAGCTATATCAAGTTCTTCATAGGAAAGGGAGCATGCTGGAAGTTAGCTCTGATTTATTAAAATGAAAGTGATTAAAATATTACACTGATTAGACTGCACACTGCAAGCAATACTGGATGCTGAAAAACATTTGGCAATAATACACATGGGCTATAATAGCTCAGGGAGGGCAAGAGAAAGAGATAGACTGTACAAAAAAAAACACTAATTCTCTCTTAATCTACCACATTATTTCTAGATTTGAGTAGGCAGCTTCCCTTTAGGAGGTAAAATGATGGAGGTGGAATGATGCCATCCCGATGTCACTAACAGACCACTTTGTGGATGGCAAAAGATAAGGAATGAGCATAGAAAATGCTATTTAAAGCTCCACTCAGGAACCTAGAAATTTGCATTTGATAGAAGGGATTTAAATTGTATTAGAAGGCAAGGTGCACTAAACAATTACAGTTTATTACTATGTTGGTTCGCTGCCTGAACCCATACTTATCGCATGCTGCAGTAGCAAAGGAGCAGCAGTGCTCAGTGCACTTGAGCTGTATGCATATTAATTGGAGGGTTAGCTGAGCAAACAGGGAAGGGGCCAAAAGCTTTTAAAAAACAAGTGGCTTGCAGATTTTATGGACAGATAGAGTACTTTGGGTTTTAAGTCACATTTCATAGAAAAGCCTTCCATTAACCAAACTGGATTTCCAGCACAGTGCTTGGAAGAGAACTGTGCAGTATCACAGCATATAAGCTGTGGAATGACTCTGACCCAAGAGAGAAACATATCCTGCAGCAGCTGATGCAGAAAGACATACACACCATCTCTCTCTGCAGCTGGAGCAGGGCCAGTGACACTCAGAGCCTATCTGCTTCACTTGTTATGCTGCACACAAAGGCTTCAGTGAGAATGTTCATACTGGTCAGAATTCAGTATGTGACACTTCCTATTTCTCCCATCTAGTTTTAGTCCCTGATGAAAAATCAAAAGTTGTCATTTTACCGTATGCTGTGATTATTCAGTTACATCCTCTGGATCTCTCCAAAATCTTATCCTGGCTTTTCCATAGTGGCCTCCAACCCCTCTCATCCCCTGCTTGTGCCCTGAACTTATTTTCCAGGAGCAGCAAGACAGAAACTATTCCTTTCTGGACTAATCTGGGGTCATGGGACTAATGACAGAATACCAAGTACTGGTATAACACAATACTCCATGGCCACTACATCTTCAGTGGCATGGCTCAGGTAAGGTTTTCTTTTCACATCTGCAAAAAAAAAAAAAAAAAAAGCATACTACTTCTTTACAGAGCGCCTCAACAGTTATCCTCAGAGTAAGGCTGTGCAGCTAATACCCTTTGAAAGCTCTAATGTGTTAAATGGCAGCAGGGACAGGAAGTGATCAGTGTTAATCCACTTCAACTTGCTTAACTGTTACAAGGAATAGAAATGTCTGCATGGAAGACACTTCCTCTGAGCGTCCCCCTTCCTGAAGCAGAAGCACACAACCCTTCCGCATGCTTTCCCACCAGCATAATTGCTCACCAACTGCTTTCTCAAATCAATTACGTTGTCTCAGCATTAAAGGATGGAAGGAAAAGTAGACCAACTTTTTGTTTATCTAGGCATGCTGGCAGGTAACAGTCATATGTTCTGCCATCTGTACTGCAAGCTTTATCTTTTATCCAATCATAACAGGTAAAATGGCATCGGTGTAACTGAATCTGTTCACTTAGTAAGGGAAGGAGCCAGAATATGCATGTGTTTACCCCCTCTCCCCCCGTTCTAAAAGGGAAGCAGGAGATGGACACTCTTGCCCTTTTAAAGCATTCGGCTTTACAATAGATGGGCAACTTGCCCTGGCTTACTAATGTGGGATCTGTTCAATGCAAGGCTGAAAAGGTTCCATCCCTCGGGATAGCACTGAACCACTGATGAACATTTGGTGGCCTTTAGCAGAAAGGATGTGATATCTGCCAACAGGATCCCAGCAGGCTGGCAAGGACAGGCTCCAAATTAGGTGGGATTGTGATGCAGGCACTTCAGAAGGCCTGTACTGGATACATGAGCTTGCTGACTACCTTGCTCCAGTCTTCCCCCCTCCCCACTCCTTTTCCATTTGTATTTTTAAAAACTACAACTATATTTGCAAATGTCAGGACTGCATTCAGGAAAACCTGGAAACTTTCAAACACGCAGGGTACAGAAAGAAAGCCTTTCTTCCAATACAAAGACCGCTGATCTGGGTAGGTTTCTTCTAAAATTTGACATTATTTGAAAATTTGTGACTAAAAGTACTTGAAACCTCTTTCAAAGCATGCCTGTAGGTCACTATTGGAGTCGCCTTCCTGCCCTTCTCAAAAACAGTCCAAAGCTAGTTTTCTAGAAAACAATTCAAATTCTCTCTTTCCCAGAGCAGACCATTTATATTATCAACACTCACACCCTCCCCTTTAGACACCCTCACTGAACACTAGGACTTATTGCTTCTTATGTTACTACATAGATTTAATTATTTAAATCACAACTGACTGCAGCTGAAACCTGACCTACGTCAGGCAGGAACATCCAGCAGACATATTAGTCTTTAAAATGGCTATCTTCAGAGAGTCTCAAAGGAGCAACATCATTCTCAGCGACTATGGAGGGGCTTAGGGGTTTTTTCGCTGTTGTTTGTTAGGTTGTTTTTTTTTGTTTTTTTTTTTTAATTTAGAGCAGAGGTGGTGTGGTGGTGGGGGTGCTGCTAATAGCATTCATTTGGCAACCCAGACTAAAATTCCATTTCTCCAAAATCCTGCCCAGCCATAATTACATCTTAAAAATAGAGTACAAATATTTGTCATATAAAAAAAGTTTTGCTAAGAAATATCAACACTGTGTACTGTGCATTTCCAGCTGAATTGCCATCAGGAGTATGCTTTTTGGTCTGAAATGGTGCCAGAAGCTTTTTGGTACATGTTTCTATATATTTTCCCAAGACTGTCTTCAAAGATTGCTCTGTGAGGTTTCCCTTTGTATACAGCTGCACGGTTAGACCAGAATTCACCATTATCCAAGTGAACAGTGATGTTCTGCTGCACTGGTGAACTGTCAACAGAAAAAAAGATAAGAAATAATGATCAAAGGAGATAAATGAGAGGAATCAGAAGTACAAAGCAACAGAAATCCAAGTGTAAAGCTGCTAACCACAGATTATCTTCCACAAATAGAAACAAAATCTGCACTGCAGCTACTCCTCAGAAATGGAAGCCCACCCCACATTATTAATTCACACAAAGTCTCCCTTACCTGACCATGTGCACTTGATAATACCTCCCAAAAAGAAGGAATTAATTCTCAAAGAGCATGCGGTCATTATGCTGTATTTTGATAGGCAGTGTGACTAGGCACTGAGCCCATGCAAGAGCAACACAGTTGGATTTCTGTGTCCTTTGAAGGTCAAAATGTAACTACAAGCAGCTATTTCAATATGAAGACAATCTATCAGGGGTATATTAAATTACTGTGGTTGCAGCAGTAAAGTGCTCTATCGGAAGCATCTTGGATTAAGTATTCTACCAAACACATTATGACATAATGGCAATCAAGCGCTCCCTTCCCCACCCCATCTTATTTGTCACCATTTCAATACCAAACGCAGTCTGTTTACTTTGAGAAATTATTTCCCTTATCTACGAAATAAAATTTATTCTCTGAAAATCATTACAAAACACTGACAAATCCAAAGCATGTATATCTAAACTTCATGACTGTGTGCCTTTTCTTGAGACTCTCAAAACAAAGGATCATGTTATATAATGAAGTGAGCCATTTTCCTGTAATACAGCATGAAACAAATAGATGAAAAATCAGCAGAAAATAACTACTGAGGTGACATTTGTCACATATGCTCAGATATTTAGGCACTAACGACACTTAAAAATTAGGACTGAGTTTCTTTCAGCCTTTCAGTAAGATTCGCAGTCTAGGAAAATAAATGGGAAAAGTGAAGCTTGTGGCAACCATTCTCACTTGGGAAATGGCTTACATTTCACAGGGAAGTTTCAGACTGTGTTATATACGTATAATTTCTTGATCTACTATTGTCAAGCCAATTGTCAAAACTTTGTACTCAAGTTTATACCAGTAAGCATATATGATAGAATTAGAAGATTGCTTGTGTCACAGGACTCACAAATACTTGTAGATAGCTGTATTAAATCATAAGGTTTTCAATTTAAGAAAGGAAAATGTGAGCCAAGAAGAGAAAGATCAGTAGTATGAGTTTTTTTTAAACTCACATATCTAAGCTTCTCTTCACCCAAAGAAAACAAAAGTAGTATTATGCTGATATCAACCCATACCTCATTTAAAAAGATTTCTATAAGCCTGCAATATTAGAGGAGGAGGAAAGGTCAGCTTCCCACTTTTGCAGATAAAGCCTGAACATTTTAAGTCAGCCAACAGCACAAGGAAAATTTAAACCTACTCATCATCCTGGAAAGGGTGATCTGCTCACTACTGTTTGGAAGCAATGAAACCAACCTACCAAACGGTAAAATCAATAGAAAAGTTATATTGGCCTACGTTAAATGTAGACAAGTCAATGCTCTGGGCACCCATCAACAACTGAACTTTTACCCCCTCCTTTCCCCAGTCTGGGTCACCTCAGTTCTGACACAGAATTCTCAATCCAACAAATAAGGATGGAACTTGCAAATATACAATAAACAGCTCTGGCATCATTTTCCTTGGAGACCAGCTCCTGTAGTCAGCTTTGTACTTTCATTTTCATCTACTGAAAGCTTAATCTACAGAGAGACACTCAAAATCCAACCAATTAAACTGCAGTAAAAGAAAGTCTAAGAACAACAGCAACTTCCACAAACTCCTTATTCTGCTTCTGACAAAGAATTGAAAGCATGCATGCTTTAGCTTTGTTTTAGTCCTTGCACACCAGATGCTTAGTACTGGTGTGGACACAGAGCCAACCTAGAGAAGAGTTCCTCCTCTGTCTTGACTGGAAACAAACTGACAACCTGAGCTAAACAGTCTGGGAATTACACTCACAAATCATATTAACAGAAGGATTTCTGCACGCAACTCCCTGCTCTGAAATACCTGTCAGATGCTTTTGTTCCGTCATACATCTCCTTTAAGAGTCCCAGAAGTTCTTTTCTGAGTGAATCATATACTAAATATTTCACAAAACATGGACCTCTTCCTTACTCCCAGCGGTTCTGAATCACCTGCTTTACTGCCAACGTTTGTTTGACAGAACCATGTCCTTCTGTGAACTCTGTCTCTGTCCTTGTATCCTGTTTATGAGCACCGTGGTGAACGCTCAGCAATCAGACTGTCCTCGAGTCCTTTTATGTCTCGTCCTTCAGTGAATAGGATTAGTGCTGCTGGCCTCTAAACCCAAGGAATGGTCTTTTCCCAAGCTGAGTGCCACATTTCATAACCCATCACTTCTTGATTCTCTAGTATTAGGATTTGTTTCTTCTGTTGTTTCATAGTCTGCAGTCTCAGCATCAATCTCAAACTCCCAAAGCTGCCTCAGAACAAAAACTTGCTCTTTCTCTCTCAGAAACACATCCTACACAATTTAATTGCAGCATCTCTCTGTACAAAGGATAAGGAGGGAAAAAGGCTACACGCAGAATACAAGAGCGAGCTCAGGTGCAGAAATACTAACAACTTCTGCAGCAGCTCTACATCCACGTGAAAATCCAAGACTAACTAGACCCCTTGCATGGAAGAAGCTGTAAATGATGGGAATTAAAAATCCAATAAGTAAATGAACTTTTTAAAGCATACTCATCATAAGTCAAAAGTTACTACTAGCTTGACAGTGAACTAACCCTCCTTTTCATGGAATACAGAGAGGACTTGCGAAGCCTATGTTAAAAAATTCGCACTGCATTTAATTAGCAAAGTAAACCTCTCTTTTTCCCTCTTAAGTGTCAAGCTCTTTCAAATTCAGCACCACGGTTCTAGGAGTTTTGTCATAAAGAAAAACAGAATCCACACAACCCTAAAAACACTGTGCATTACTTCATAGCTTTTCTTCAGCAAGTACACAAACAGTTATACAAAATACTGTGCACATACATAGAGATTATCAGTACTGAGAACTTATACTACAGAAGTGGACAAAAAGCCCAACAAATTAACTGGTGCCTTTTAAGTAATATTTTCAAAAGAAAACCTAATTATAAATGTGAGGGCAGCACACAATAATTAACCTATAGAAGCAAAGTGTTCAAAATGTCTTCTGAAATATGACACACTGAATCACTAGACCACATTCTATGTATTTGCACTTTTTTTTTTTTTTTTTTTAAGATGCTCTCTTCCAAGCATTTGGAAAAGTTTTGGAAAAAAAAAACAAAAAAACAAAAATTATCCACAAGCCTTGTCAGCAAATAAAGCTTAGAATTACTTTTGCACTCCTGTAAGTTTAAGAAAAGATAACCAAACAGCTATTTTTTAAGTTACAGTTATTTACTCATCCACTGATAAAATCCAACAGCTTCTGCCCATGGATCATTTTTATGACCAAATCCAGTAATAAAAATCAGAATTTAATGAAGATTATACTGACACAAAGCCAAACAGAATGAATGGTATAATGATAGTTAAGTGTATTTTTCTTTTAGACAAAAAACCATGGTAAATCTAATAACACAGCTCAAAATAGGAAGAGAATTTTTTTTATTATTTAAGGGGCAATATAATGATGGTTCAACCCCATACCTGCTCTGCAGATCACTTAAGGATAAGTGTGCTTTATGTGAAGATTGTCTTGTCTTAGTCAAGTTTCCTTTTGATGAGTTACTTTCATCCTAAAAAAAAAAAAAACAGAAATCAAATTCTCATTACCTTGGTTTCTGATTACAATGATCTCATTTCAAAAATACTTTCTTTCCACTTAGAAAACTATTAAAGTGCTTACATTTCTTGGGGGGAAAAAGGGACAAAGTGTAATGAGCCAAATGCTATTTATGAACACTTTTAATTAAGTTCAGCACAACACAGCTAATAATTCTCAGGTAATAAACTGGAAAGAATTTCTAGACATTGTAGATCTAAAGAACCACACAGACAGCATAAGCTTCAGTAACCCAAAAACATGTGGATTAAATGCTATGAAACCTACTGCTAACTGCTTTACTTTTGTTTCTTGTAAAAGATGGGAGAAAGAACAAAAAACTTACTGTTAACAGCTTTGCCAGTAAGCTACCATTATTCATATAATGTATTTTAACAGACAGAAGTATTCTACGCATCTGTATATTTCCCATTCCATACACAGGGCAGAGAACATGCTTAAATGACTTTTTTTTAAAATACTTCTAATACACATAAGGATCCTTGAGTGGATTTCTTAGGAGATGCCAGAAAGCAATCTTACCTTCCAAATGCTGTCTAGACTTATATAAACCCTTATTTACCCCTCTCAGGTACGTATGAGACAGAATATCTCTTTTGAAATAAGCTAGCTGCCCACCTGAGGTAGGATGGGAGAAATTGCATCCACACAAATACAACCATGTTCACTCTGCTCTGAGAGGCAGGGATGCTACTGAAGAGAAGGCATTCAGTGATGTTTGTAGCAGAAGCTAATTGATGCAAAGATTAGTAAACAAAATTACCTTTCACACTACATAAAAAAATAACTTGAAAACAAGATTGTGAAGTTAAAATAATCAAACTCGTTGGTAACACAAGCTTAGGAAAAAAGACAATAAATACAGTAGTAGGCAGCAAGAAGATGCAGAACTAGCTGAATGGCAGGAGTGTTGATGTGGAAAAATCTAACACAGTTTATTGCATTGCAATACAGGTAATAAGCATGTTTGTAAACAGGAAAACTCTTCCTTCAGCAGTCACAGGCTACACAGTACTGAGTAGAGAGAATGGGGCACAGCAGTAAATAAAACTCTTCAGCATTTGCCAGAGGCAAACTATGTTCTGGAAAGCAAAAAAAGGAAAAAAAAAAAAAGGAAATATTATGATACTGCCAGAATGTCACAGTGGAAAGCTACAGCAGACACCCTAAGGAACCTGCAGCAGAGCTTCAGTCACATTACTTTCACAGAGCACTATGGAAACAAAATTTTGGAAAACACAGATGGATGCTTTTGGGAATGGTTGTTTAGCATTACATTCTTTGGAATAAAACAGAGTAAGAGATTTTTTAACCTTTCAAAGTTTGGAAGAGCACCCAAACAGGAGCCAGAAATCCACTTACCCCATTGCAAGTGCATAGAATCACCAAGGTCAGAAAAGACATCTAAGATCATCCAGTCCAACCATCCACCTACCACCAGTATTTCCCACTAAAACACGTCCGCCAGTACAACATCTAAACATTTCCCTACGCTTCCTCTGCTAAGTCCTCACTTTCAAGATGAGCCGTTTACCTCATCCATCCACTACATAACAGCGCAGTCTAGATTTTTGTCAGCTCACAATATCATCATTTTCAGATATGAACTGAAGAAGGCACAACACGAACTGGATCAAACAACCTTAGCTTGCATGAGAAAAAACCTTTTACATGGTTGAAAATGAAAAGCGCATCAACTAAACTGAAAATAAAGATAGACCAGAAATGAGAAAATAATCAGATTGAGACAGCACGCGAGCAACGCAAGTCACTGCCCACGATGGCTACAGCTGGGGAAATAAGTAAATATATCAAGACTTCAGAGCCAAGGCAGATGTTCTTCAGTACATCATGCAGCAGCAAATTAAGACAACCTTGGGGTTTTTTTGTCCCAGCCCTCTGCCAGGAGTTAGTGGTAGTTATTGCATCTCAGTCAGCAGAGTTCAATTGTTGGTGCACTACTGGTACACCTACCTTTTCTTCATTGAAACGTGAGGTGGGGAGACCAAGGCTCTCCCATTCTTTATCATGCCTCCCATAGACACAATAAACTCTGGCACAGGAGTGAGGTGGACAGCTGGGGACAACAGCAGCCTAAAACTTCAGCAAAGCAGATTTCTGTCAACACTCCTTTTTCTAAGCTTAGGCAAAAAAAAAAAAAAAAAAAAAGAGATCTTTCCCGACTTAGAGAGGTTCATCTCTTTGAACCAATCAATAACATCAGTGTGGTAGATTGTCAGACAAAAAAAATAATTTCATCAGAGCTCCTTATCTCTATCTTACCTACTCTCACCCTTATATCCTTTTACCTTTCCTTTACCTCATCTCAGACTTAAGACCCCTACGTTTTCTGCAGATGAACAGTATTTTACAAATGCTTTGCTGAGGGAAGTCCTGTGCCATGAGTGGGTTTCTCAAAATTGCAGTGGCAAAAAATGACTATCTGGCTAAAATCAGCCTTCAAAATTTCATCAGAATCAAGGACAAAATATTCTGATCCCAGGTTTAGTATCGTTATATTTCATTTAGAGCCAGGTAATTAAAGGGAGGAAAAAATCCACACACAATTGGAGAATAATATTAGCTCTACAAACAGCTGGACACCAGCAGCTGCTTATGTGCAGATGCACAACATGTTAAGCCACGGTGTTCTGTAATAGATCGCTAACATTTTTTGCTTACGCTGAAAGGATAGGAATCAGATATAAAGAAAATTTAATTGTCCTCTATACCCTTATGAGGTTGCCACCTGTCTACAAGAGCCTCACATAAGGAGGTTACTGAAAACAGTGAGAAAGAGTTCAGCTTACTTATTAAATTCACATTTCTACAATCAAGTGTGCCTCAAAAGACAACATCATAATAAATTCAAGAGTATAAGCACAATTGTCTTCCTCAGTCATCTTGGAAAGAAAGGACTTAGTATGCAAACTTACAAACACTAGGCGCTGTCTAGCACTGTGCGTCCTTAAAATATTTTTCACTCTTTTATGGATCTCATCTCCATTTGCTGGTGGAGGCCAACCAGAGTTAAATCTGCAAGAGGAAAAAAACACAAAGAGAAGAAATATTTGCAATTTGAAAAGCTCTAACAAGCTTTTCCTTCAGATTTTTATTTTATTTTCTAAAAATTACAAAGCATGCATAGCTTCCTTCTATTTGGAATGTACGCAACATTTAGATGTGATTTTTTTATTTTCTTCTGGAGTACAAGGAAATAAACATTTTGAAGCACTGCATAAACATGCATCTACAGTTCCAGCACAGGATACAAAGCACAGAAAATGTTGATGATTTTGTAACAAGTAACATTTCTGCAATGTCTGTTTGTCCCTACAGAAGAGAAAAGCTATACAGTTATGCTATTCCCAGTGATCAGATTTCATTTTTCTCTTTTTAAAGCAAATATTACGCACATGAAATTCTTTCCACTGGAATAAATCAACAGAAAGATAACCCCAAAGCAAATAGAAAAGCCCACAGAGTTCAAAAATTGCAAATTCACAATCCTGATTTCTTAGGATGGAACTGCATCTTCAGTTGCCTTTTTTTTTTTTTTTAAACATCAAAAATAAAAATAGTTTGCTTGATATGGGCAACTTAAATCCCACAGTCACTTTTGGATCTACTTTTATGTTTTGCAGAACTTTTCTTCCCAGTTTATTCCAGAAAGAAAAAAATAAGGTTCTCATCCTTCTCAGCAAGTTCAGAAGCTGGCAAAAATTTCACAAGTTATTCTCAGACTATCAGAGGATGCAATCAAAATATTAAGAATAGGGTTATTTACACACCAACCTCCAGACTTTAGTACACTCAAACATGTATTAAAACCAACCGACAAACAAACGAGAAAACACCAAGAATGAATTCACTGGGGAAAAATGAGTTAGGAGACTGTGTAAGTGAAAACATCAGAGCAAATAGAAACAGGGTGCCAAATCAGGACTGTGCATGTACATTTCATTGTTTCCTAACATCCAAGAACCTGACTTGCACAAAGAAAATAAAACAAAAACTCAATGCTAAATATGAATATGGGTCACCAGCCAAGCAGCCACCTGTAGATCAGCTGGATTGGGGCTATGAGCCTTTCTGTCCACTTCTCATATCTTCTGTTATTATACAACAATACAGTAAGAAAGTGAGCAGTTCTCTGCTTTTGCTTCTTTTATTGTCTCGTGTATAATTAACGCAGACTCAGTTATTGTTTTCTTCTCCAAAATCTCTCTATTCTAAACAGCCCCAATATTTTCAGCCCATTTATGAGTTTCCTTAAATCAAATCATTCATTTCTGAACACTTCTATTTTTCTCCAAGAAAGGGTGCCGATAAATGACACAATATTGTGAGGATGAATCATATCATCTATAGGGGGGATATATTTTCTGTATTTGTAATGACATCCAACGTTGTTTATCTTTGGTTCATTACAGGCTGGCTATAACAACATCCATATTAGCATCCTAAACATTTACAATTAATTTCAAATCCAGCATTACATATGGCAAATCCATATAGCTCAATTACTTTACATATAGAACACAAGGATCTGTTGTATTAAAAACCCTCACATAATTTTTCCTAAAAGAAAGCAAAGTAGTATGTGTGAATTTTGTTAAGAAAGTATTGCCTTTAAAGAAAATAGAGGTCTAAGTCATTTAGGCAGGCAGAAACATTCACTTGGTTAACACAGTCAAACTCATTTTGACGGACAGCATTACAAGGCGTGTGCTGTATCACTAGCAGCGTCTTGAACAAAACCCCAACCCCATAGTCATGCTAAAGCACATTACTTTGAATGAATCAGATCATGCAGGAGTGAAGAAGCTCTTAAAAACATCTCCTGGCTTGCAATTAGCCCTTACAAACACCAATATTATAGAACATCAAAGTGCATGTTTAAAAATCTGCATTCTAGATGCAGTGAGTCTTTTCCATTTAAGAAATAAAAGCTAGAGTCATGAAGTCATGGCATTTCCCTCGTATTTATACAGTGGCTGCTGTTCTTCCAAATCCAGGTTGCTGGCAGTGAGAAGTTGGAGTAGATTACCTTGGGGAAATAAATTTTATGAAATTCCTATGTAAGATTTCACATCATTGTTATTAATCTCAAATTTACAAATATCCTTGGAGATATGTGCATTTACTTTTGAAAAAAGAAAACACAGTTTGCTACTATGTTCACTTAGAAAATATCTGGCTACGTCTGCAAGAAGAAAATCAAATTACTTAAATCAAGAACTATTAGATTTCCTTCTCCAGGTGATTTCATTGATCAATCCACTAGTGTGCGCTGTGGTATAAGAAATGTTGGCCACTCACATACATCCCAAACTTAATTTATCAAGGGAAAAATGGAATCAAAACCTTAAGTATGATTAAAAGCAGTATCAGCTTATTTTAATTAGCTTTGCTAGTATTGTCATTGTCTAATTTTAGTACTAACTACTGAGTCTAAACCACATTTAAAGTCATAACGTTAATATTTACATCCACCAAAATGCAAACTGAAATAAATTCCCGCCTTGAAATGTAACGCCCATAATCTGAAGTGAAACCTTTTTATGATACGGTAACTCTCCTTCCGGAAACATTTTAAAAACAGGCATTAGAGCACATCTTCTTAAGCCATAAACAACAAGATTCCATTTGCCTAACATGACTAATACCGTGTTTCTAAAAAGACTGCTTACTTATTTATGTGATTAAGGTGTCAGTATTGTACTGCAACACTGAAAGGAAAGTCATTTCACTTCGATGACTGTTTGTCCTGATAAACAAAATAAACTTCTATAGCTGTATTCTTTGTCATACTTTCAATTTTCCCTGGGACTTGCAAACATTCTGCAGTTACATCAGTTTAAATTGTTTATTGATTCCAATAGATTGTATAAACACTTTGGAAATATAGCTCAGTGACCTAGAAAAAGCCAGATCAATCAGAGAACTTCTCAAGATTAATTTCAAAGATGTTGTGTTGAGTACGATCAAGGAAACAGAACCATTTTCCCTTGTAATGTGACTAAAGGCATTTATACTCTTTATGAGATAAGGTTGTTTTTTTTTTTTAAGGTCACGCAGACATCTACCTTGATAGAAGAAAAAAGAAGCCAAACACAGTTTAGATCTTGTGTTAAAGATTAAAGCTGTTTTTTGCATATAATTTTATCCATTAGGACGAAATACTCCATTAGAAATACAAACAGAATACATCCATCCACATACTCTAGTAAAACAGCAGCTTGCAAACTTGAGAGCAGTAATAGGAATTTTCAAATGTCAGACAATGCAATCATTCATTTGCACAAAGCGAAAATGTTAATATCACATTTCAGCAGGAGATACTAATACATTTCAGATCGGTAGAATTAATGCAAAAGCCTGCTGCAGAATATTTGCAATGCCTATCGTGACCCCTTCCTTCACCATCACACCTCCCAGCCTTGTGAACAACTCTGTGCATCTGGCCTCCATGAAGAATTCATCAGCTTCAAAGACACAGACTTCATGCTGAGCAAAACCACATACAAGGACAAACTATCAGAGGACAGAAATCAATGAAGTACTGTGGTACCAGATTCACAATTGGAGAGGATGTTACTGTAATTGGGGGGGAAGGGAGAAAAGAAATAACTCTTAAGCTAAATATAACCTTGAAAATAACAATCTTACAAGAATTTGTGCACGGAGCAGAAGAGATTCTCAGAAAACCCAAATATATTTAACTCTGAAACGGATAAAAAGAGTCACAGATTTTACAATCAGGACGTTTATGAGCGTGCACAGAAAGTGGAGAAGTTACTTTATACTCACTCAGAAGGACATGAAGTAGTAATCTTGCAAGATGAACTTGGTTATCAATATATACTGGTCTGCAATGGAGGCACAACAGAATGGCTGAGCTGCACTTAACAGTTCTACTGGTCTACTTCATAAAGGATACAATTTTGTTTTGCCTTTTCTTAAAATACCTGATGGCTATAAACCTTAGTACAGATGCAGCTGTACAAGTGCAAAAGTGTTTCAGAGACTATATTGGTACATACTCTTTTATGAATTGTAATGAAAGTGTAACAATATGAAAATCCTTACATTCTCACAATATTTGAAGTGAAGGAAGGATGTTGCTTACACAACGCTAGGATACCTACTATAAAGCAGAAACAACTACACACAGCCAATGCCTTAAATCAAAGAACAGCTTCAGCATTTTGAAGCAGAAGCTGACAGTTGCTCTTCTTCTACAGTAAGAAATTAAAGAAAAAAACAAAAATCACCAACAGAAAAAAAAAAATGCAACTCCTTCTAAAGTGTTTCTCTCATTTCCAGAAGACCGTTTACTGTTGCAACTTCAGTGCAGAGATGTAAAATTTACAGATGCTTTCTTTTCCTCTCCTAAGCTTCAGCTCTAGCCTTTAAAACTGGGACAAGATAAATCATCCTCATGCATTACATGAGTTCCAAAAGGCAAACAGCTTCCAAGCTCAACACTGCAGCTCAAGACCTCAACCACAGGCCCAATAATCTCCCCAGAAGTTCTAGGCATTCTTGTCCTACATGTTTAGGATGTCAGTAATGGGCTGCACTTTCTTGTACTCTTTGTCAGCTTTCCCACTTCTCTAAATATGTTTATTCATACATAAAAGTTTTGACATCACTCACATTCAAATTCATCTACTGAGCAATGAAGTTGATAAATAGTATAGAAGTTGGTTAAAAACATTAAACAAGGCTTCTGTACCACACAGTCTTTGCAGTGTATGGTATAGAATAACTGATCCATGAGCGCTCCCAGAATTCAACTTAGAGAACGCAAAATAATGAAAGCTTCTTCAAAAGGTGAGGATGATAAACCCAAAACATTTGAGAACCACTTTACTGAGAAACTGAATTCCAAAACTTTCAAAATATTTGGCTAAAGTCAACCTGGAGACTGAGTTGCAGTCTCTTCCCAGAGCAAGCCACCTTCTGAAAAAAGTCTGCTAAATTATTTAGAGTTCCAATTTGTAGCAGAAAGCTCTCAGAACTTAAGCATTCATTCTCACAGAAGTAAACCTTAGGTTGGGATGCATTCTGCTTTCTAAAACACAAGGTAAACTACCTGCGGTCAGGATTTAGTAGGATCCAGTATGGCATTTCATGCTGATATTTTCCTAGTACTAGGAAAAAGACGATAGAAAAAGATGGTAGAAAACCAGTATAGGAATATTACAGAAGCTACCTGATCCAAGCAGTTAACCTCTTGCCTTTCTTCAAACAGAACTTAGATTTCTGTTAGATTTTACAGTAGGTAAGATCACATTTCACCAGAGCAACCAGAACCTCAAAAAGACATTGGAATGGCCTTTGCTCTGGAAGTGATTACTCTTCAGATCAATAAAAAAAAATCCCTTGATCTCAAATGCATGAGAAATAGCTTTGTTTCTCAACATAGGAGAAATGATCAAATACTGCTATGACTGCTGTAGTCTCTTGAGAAAAGAATTTCTTTTGTGCCATCATATAGCTCCATTCAGAGGACTTCTACCACTAGCTTACTTTTCTTTACAGAAGGATGACTAGCTTTGTATTTTGCTGCAGATTTCAGTGCTGCAAGAAAGTCTAAGCTTACAAATCCCCAAGAAAACCACCACCCTCTAGGCATGCATGACAATATACAGGCACTATGAAAGCAAGGACTAAAGTCAAATTTTCCTCTTCTGCAGCAGTTCTAATGCTTTCACAAAGCATCTATGCACAAACAACCAGCCTGTGGGGGCAAATAACACTTTAACCACATTGATTGAAGCTGGGCAGACATCATAAGCAGGAAAGAACCATGCATGCATCACTGCTCTGTATAGGAAATAAAATCAAAATAGGGCACGAAGACGCACAGCCTCATCACTCTATTTTGATTCAGTTTGCAACACAGCAAATGCTTTCCTGCAGTGACCTAAATAACAAAAAATGTAAAAATAAAATATGAAAAATAAATATTCAAAACTTTGGAGCCTTGTCCAACAGTAAAATTGTTTACAATTCTGCTTCTGGCTCAACTTCAGTGGAAAAGGGGAAAGCATTGATTTGAGATCTCTCAAAAAGGCCCACATGAAAGAAATGGAAACAGCTACAAAGGATGCAAAATTTCTGAGAGGACATTACGCAAGACCCCAAACTTCCTTATCACCAAAAAGTCTTGCAGTGGCTTAACAACTATTCAGCAGGTTTCTGGGAAAGTACTCCCAAAATGACAGACACTTACTTCATACTCACTTCAAAACAAAAACAAAAAGAGGAAGAAATAAAGAAAGGCTGAGGTAAGTTGTCAAGTTTTGTATTGACCATGGATTGATCAGATGAATAAGTAGTACGTATATGTGAAGCTATTTGTCTTTGTAATTCAAAATAAGATTGAGGAAATAACCATCAAATCACTGTCAGATAAGACATCATCTTGCAAATACTCTAAAACTGCCATACGTCCAATAGTTCTGATTTTCTCTGTATTTCTATAATCTACAGAACAGCATTTGCATGCATTTCCAAACATCGACCTCTGATCCATGCTTGTCATTCTAACTACAAGTCTCTGCATACAGTCAGCTAAATCCATTGTTATCTCAGCAGCATGAACACAAAGACTGAACTTTCCAGAATATACCTTTACTTCCTTTGTTTTTTTTTGTTTTTTTTTTTAAATGTCAGAAGTAAATACTCAGGTCTTTAACATAAAAAGATGCTACATCTCGGAAGAGCTAAGAATATTTGTTCTAAAAAGAAAAGATAACTTCAAAAATCACTTATCTCTTCTGGAGAGAGGGGCTGGTAATGAGAGAAGGCAAGAACATTCAGATGGTTTTAAGATGACTTGGAGAATGACTAACTTGCTGAGTAACAGTGGCTCACAACATGCAAGATTTCCTGCTATCAATACAAAAGACTTCGTCATCTTTAAATATAGTCATTAAATAAGCAAATAAACAATCACTATTACAGTCTCTTACCCAGACGTTGTTAACTAGTGCACAATGTCAGAAGGGGAGATAGACCACATGAGAGAATGTGAGGAGGTAGACAAGGTGATAAAAAAAAAAAAGCACACCACACTTTCTCCAAACCCAAACACATCCTGATTCTCACATAACAGCTCACAGGAAATACTACTACACAGAAGAACAACCAAACAAGTTTTCAAGCAGAGAAAGATGTTAAACCACCAACTTGATCTGAGTACTAAAAAAATTCAAACCCCACCTTCCACCTGTCATTTTCCTTTTTAAAGAGAAAACCGAGATAGTTCTCCTTTTTTGAAAAAAAAAAAAAAAAAAGTATTAGAGTGTGTGTAGGCTACGAAATACACCCTTTGAGCACTCACTAAATGAAGTACCAATGGTAACAAGGAGAAAAGAGTTTGAAATGAGTGTGAACATGCTGTCAAAATACATACACGAGTATGGCTTTAGATAAATACTTCAGAATCAAGGGACAGGACATTAGTTTAATCCCAAGCATCTTCAAATTGTTTCAGGTACTTCGTTATTCAGGCCCAGACTTGCATACAACTTTTCTACCTCCAGAAAGTCATCTAGTAACCTATTAAGCCAAATGTATAGCAGGAACATCGTGTACCCAGGACACATTCTACTCAGCAGGAAGTAGGGAATATTCTCCTTGAAGGACTGGAGTACTTAAACATGAAAAGCTGCTCGTTGAAATTTCTTCTGTTTCACCCTCACAAGACACTGGAACTTTTATGCTTGCCCTACATATTCACCTAAGGATTGAAATCCACCAAATTAAGGGATATTGATATTAGAGCACTATAAGAAAAGAAAAATGAATATATACAGAAATGAATATACACAGAACTACTACAGAGGCCAATACTTCAGCTTAAAACAAAACAGAAGAATCATCTCAGTCTGTAAACATACTAATTATATTAAAGCTGACCCATGGATATTACTCAAACTAGTCACATATTTGACTATAGCACAACCAGAAGTACATACTTACAAACACTAAGGTGAAAATGGACAGAAGGAAAAAAGACTTCCAAATAGCTCTAAAACATACTGCTTGACACATATCTATGTTTGTATTCCTGATAGCCTAATGCCCTCTGAAACATTAATTATTTACCTATTTAAGTTTTCCCTAGTTAAGATTTGGTGGATACTGAGGACATGTAATCAGAAGCTTTATTGTTTCAGGGGAGGTCAGCTACAGAGAGGTCAAGCATCCTCTTCATTGCCATGTTATTTGTATTGTATTCATTAAGCAGAGAGGTGATGGTGAACACAGCTCCTGATAAAAAGTCAAATACAAGATAGTTGACAGGGAAAGATTTCCTGTCTTTTCATCCTGCATACCTCCAAACACAGAACCTATGGTCATGCAAGTACTGTTATGATCTGCTCTTTTTAATGATTCCAGAATTTCGCAAACAAAAACAAGTTATTACCTTTCCCTTAGAGAAGATCGATTTAGTACAGAACTTAGAGAATGCTTCTGAAATGCTAAAGGTGCTGAATGCACTAATGAACCACCAGAACTGGCCAGCCTGTTGGGTGAACCGAAGATCACGTCCTCACTACAAACATCAGAAGAACTGTCACGGTCTTCTCCATGAGTAGATCTTGCCTGTTAAAAGCAACAAGAAAAAAACATCAAACCTTGCTAAAATGCATTATAAATATCAAGAGGTACAGTTTTGTTTTTTAAACTGAAGGGTTACAGGCTTTCCATAAATGCAGGAATATCCACCTGCTGAAGAAGAGCAAAGATCCCCATTTTACAAAAGGAGCCCTAGTTTGAACTAGGAAGTGTTCCCTGCTGGTATCTAACACGCTGTATTACAGCAAAGCCTGGTTTTCAGGCTATCATCTTATTCTGACTGCACAGTATAAAGTCTCCCAGTTCACAGGATCCTCAGAGATTCAGAGTGATGCCCAATAGTCTACACCAATAAACCTCAGACCTCTGCTCAGACTGGAACCCTTGTTTAGACTTTTTTTCCCCATGACTTTTTCTTCCTCCACGAAAGACTCTGGTCTATCTGCTCATCTCCTAGTCAACCTTAACTCTTCCAAATACTCCTTTCTTAGCATTTCTTAATCTGAAATACACCGTGCAGATGGTCTGCATGGGTTGCCCTGGTTTACAATAGAACAAGATAGAACCCTGACATTATCTTTAGATTCACTTTTTATAAATCAGCTAAAATCTTAACGATTAAATGTGAAATGACAAAATAGTGGCTTGCCATTTGTACTTGAGCTACCTTTGCATAATATTCTGGAAAAAAGTTTGATCTCAGAATGACCGGGAAGATTACTATAAGCCACTTCTAAAGGCTCTTCTACAGTCTTACCACAAGCCTTAATGCCAAGGAGAAGTCCTTTACCTACAGACATGAACGTATCACAGAGTATTGTTTCACATTTGTATTTCAAAATAACCCATCAGCAGGGATAAACAGAGTTATATCAGATTTTAAATATTCTTCATCTTGTTTGTGCAGTAGATAGTTACAAAAATACCCACACAGAACAAACCTCCTCACTCGGAGCTTCCCCCCAAAACCAGTTTGTAAACAACAGCACTACAGAGTACTCACTTTAGCTTTCTTGGGTCGATAGCTGCCAAGAAGAGAAAGATCTGGAGAAAGAAAAAAATTGTATACTTGAAGAAATTCTAAAGAAAATTTGAATGCCTTGAGTTTTATAAAATCTTTTACAAAATAGCTCACCACTCCTCTCAAGCATTAATAAACCAAGTTATTATTACAGACTGTGAAATTCTAAATAGTCTTCCCAGTAATTTTTCCACTATCTTCACATGAAAACAATGACTTCACATTTTACTCAATACAATGTTAATAACATTAAATCAGTGCAAGCACAATCTTCTACGTAGACAGAAGTAGCACATTTTGCTAAGCTATTACTTGTCTAAATCAATAAAAAGTAAAGCCCTATCAGTCTGAAAAAAAAAATCTCATTTACATTACTCTACCTTCCCACTTTTTGGAACAAGCTTCCCTACAGCCACCTCTTTCTCCTCTGATCACTTCCTCATTCCTTCCCTCACCAGTGGCTCACAAGCACAAGTTATGAAGACCACAGAAGCAACAGTGGAGGAACTATTAAATCCACACCAGCTCAGGGTGTCCGACCACTGTAAGTATGCATCTCACCCGAAAGAGAATGACAATTAATTATGTCTGCCTTCTTCATCAGTTGTATCAGTCTGTACTGAGCAGCCCTCATACTGTGACTCAAGCCCAAAGAGGTACTTCTATGCCACAAAAGCAAAGTGAAGACAACCCATTATCATCTACCTGCACAAAAGCAAAACCAGACTAAATTGTACTGTAATCACAGGAATTTATGCTTTATAAAAATTAGAGTTAAGCTTCAATATATAGAAACGTGACTAGTAAACCATATGGATATTAGTAGTGAGGCAGGTTTCATTCTCCTAACCACTGGCTAGATACCATCAACTCATTTGTAAGTACATAATGATTATCAGATGACAATAGGTCTATTACATTACCTTGCTACAACAGATTGATATGCACGATCCCAACAAGAATGAGTAACCTTTGATATCCTGCACCCAGTACTATTACGAAGAAAAAATGTAATATTTAGATTTCTTGTCCTGCACTCTTTATGAAACTCAGTTACTGTTGCCAGTAAAAGAGGAAGGAGACACACGCATGCATCCTGGATGCTCATTAACAATTGTAAGCCACAGATTCACTTAAAAAAAAGTGGATATAAACATTATTCATTTTTGGAGCAACAGAGCTCTTGAATTTCACAATGATCAACATCCCAGGCTTGACTAACACACCCACTGACTGAAGTGAAGATTTGTTCCTCTATGTAACTAATCAAAACAGGCGGACTGGAACAGAGTGCGTGGACCCTGGTATTTTCTGCTCCTACTTTCCTATCATGTAGAACTATGTTCCAAGTTTCCTGAGGTAAAGAAATATGCAAACCCACCTTTTGCAACAGTAGGGTTATTCAGAGCTCTTATTCTTCCTATCAAAGAGGAGCAGGTTTTTCTGTTAGAGACTGTTTCAAACCAAAACAAAAAACCCACCTGACTAAACTACTGGAGAAGAAAAAAAAAAAAAAGCATTAATGAGAGATAACAATATTAAATACTGACCAGGGGTTACCTTGGACCAAGCTTCCATTGCACCTTCTCGCAGGGTACAGCAGGCATAAAGCTCAGCACCAGGACTTGGTTGTTCTACCTGAAGCAAAACTACTGTTAAGAGGTGCAATATCAGATGTTTCAATCTCTATACATATTTTTAATTGGTTTTGTTCATAAGACCACATCCAGTCCTTTCTGAAATCATTTATTCTTATCCAAACACTATTTAAAAATGTGTTCTTAACACTTACATTATTAGCATTATTGCATATAAACAAAACAGTTCTAGAAAGGTCTAGAAAGCTCCAAATGTCATGTTGTTCAAAGGAATAAAAATACAGATAGTTTCTCCTTCATCTATAACGTCTTTTCGAAGACATCTTTTTAAAGACTACATGGTACCACATTTATTCCGAATTGTTCAGACTTTACAAAGTGCTGCTGTTCCTAATTTTTAAAATATAACTTTTTAAACAATTTAATTTTAATTGTCATGTAATGTAGTACTGCCAAACCAAGAGACCTCAGCAGTAAAGAAGCTCTAAAAGGAATATTCTCATTCTAGAAAGGCCATGATGTCAGGAAGGGATGCATTAAGAGACAAGAATTTTCCTTCCTATACAAATATAACAGAGCAACTAAAATCAATAATCAGTATTTACAGATGTTGTAATTAAACTGTGAACTTCAGCTATAGATCAAAAACCAGAAAAAAAATTGATTAACAGGAGATAAAAGAAAAATAAGAGAGAGATAAATAGAAGGTCGATGAATAATTAATGGATCAATAAGACTAATTTGAATTCCTAAAAAAAAAAAAAGTACCTACAAGTAGAAGAAAACTTGTGAAAGATTTTTAGAATTTGATAAGCTATTACTATTCATACATAAACAAGAAAAATGAAATAATGTGAGAGGCAAACTAATTAAATGCTAAATTATCTCAGTGGCTGTGACAAATGTTCAAAATTGTAGACAAATCATGTCACAGCACAGAGTCAGAACAATTCCATCTTGGCCCCTACACCTTTTCAGCAATATTCTTAAAAAAAGAGGATGGCTGAATTGTAACAAAGCAATTTGCAGGAGAACACATTCATCCAAGCGGCTGGGCAACCTGGACCTGCAGCAAAGCACTTAAATGAAGTTTCTTTAAGTAACTACTTAATTTCAGAAGGCTTTTTCCGCATACAGTTCTCGTGAAAGTGCTAAATACAGGCTGGTTATCAGCTGTAAGCCAAAGCATCAGAGATGCAGCTTTGAGTAAAGCAAGTGTTTCAAAGATCATAGGATGCTAACAAAGTTGAAAGAGGCAGTGTACGTGTTCTTAATGTGACTAGACACTTCTTTAAAGTCTTATTCAGGATTTTTTAATACTAATATCAGTTACTTCCAAGTTGAATTTATACAGCTATTATCCTGTCTAGCGTGTTGGAAAAAAACAAATGGGGCCTCAGAGAATTTAACCGAGATATTCATGAAAGAATTTGATCTTTGTCTATTACTAACAGATAAAATTAACTAAAATAAAATTCTTTTATATTTAAATAACTATGTGACAGACTGGGAAGGAGAGAAATTATTCATCTAAGCTAACAGATGAATGAATTTTTGGAGCAGTATTCAATGAAAGAACAATGTTTGATCTCAGCTTAAGCTAGAAGCACTTTGTGGAGAATACAAACCCGTCTAACTACAAATGGAGGTTTATCAGTTTCTCTTCTGAATTCGTAAGGACCAAGGTTTAAGTGGGCCAGTCGTTGCCTGGCTTCTTCTGACAGCTCACACATTCGTCTTTTTGTGTACGGAGATGGAGAACGTGACTTGGAAGCTATCGTAGGCTGCTCATAGCTCTTTCTTGCTACACTGTGCCTGCTTTTCTCAGGTGAAAGCATGTTTTTCTTTGGTAACTTTGTTTGCAGTTTTCCATTTGGAGTTGAGTGATGCACCCAATTCAAATCATCCTAAAGTGAAAAAGAGAAATTATCTGCTTTGACAGCATGCAGAACAAAGACCACTGACAGTAACAGAAACAGGGAACTAATAATTTTAACAGAAGAAATTGATGCTATATGTCAGCTGAAATTTCTCTCAGAAGACTATAATCAGACAGCAATTTAAAAAGCAACAATGTATTTACCATTTTGTCAGAATCCAAAAGGAGGTTAAAACACACATTACTACACGTTGGAAGTTAAGTGTCTAATACTTCACTCGATTAGTTTGCTCATTCTTTAGCATACAGAGACTGCAAAAAAAACAAATTGAGTTTTGTACCGAGTTCATTTAACACAAGCTTTATCTGCATTGGACATAGAAAATTGTGCAGCTTTTTCCATCTGTTTAAAACTTCTAAAATACATATCTTAAAACTCTTCTCCATTAAAAGTTGCCTAAAATTCACAAGAAGCGTAATTGTACTCTGAAATTTCTATTTTCTTGGAACACAGTGAATTTACTACTTGCATAGAATGTCTTACTCAAGAACGTTTTGTATAAGTAACAAACAACAACAAAAAAACCAGACCATCTTCCCAAGATCAACTTCAATCAGGTGAATACTTTCGCAAAAGAAGAAAAATAGGTGTTTGTTTGTACCGCTGCCAGTTTACATCTCAAGTATGTATTTTTTCGGCCAAAATTTACCAAAATCACACCATTTTCAAATACTGCTTTAGAAGTTTATCTCCAAGTTGATACTGCTTTTAAAATACTCCCATTTAACAGAATGGAGGAAAGTTGGGAAACAATCACCCTCACCAGCTCCCTGTGCACAGTACAGTACATGATTATTTTGTTTGCTTGCTTGTTTTTCACTGGCAAAGCCTACTTAACAATTCAGATTAGCTCCTCGTCCAAATAATTATCAAGTTTTCAGTGACCAATTTAAAAGTCTGCAAAACTCACTCCAACACTGAAGTTTTATTTAAAATAGATTATAATTCCTTTGCAATTCTTGGCATTAAATGCACATTTAATTACTCTGGAAGCATTACAGGTCAAGGAATTCTAGATTATACAATTCTTATCTGACTACTAAGTCAGTGGAATGTTTTAACTTTGAATACCATAGTATGAATAATTAGGCTTTTTAAGCCAAATTTTGCCCAAATTCCCATGTTATAGAACCTCAAAAATAAAAGCATGGCAAGATTTTTTTTTTTCCAGTTAGAAATTACTTTTCAAGCTTGAGGAAGTTGACATTATTCTTAAATATGGATGTTGCATGCATTATTTTAGTTCACAAGAACCTAGGAATAAAGTGCCCAGCTTACCTTTGTGTCTTCCCTTCCATATATAACAATGGAAAAAAGATGAGGTTGAGAGTTCTGTGCTAGCATAGCATGAATCTGGCATCACAAACACAGTTCACATTGCTTTCTTTTGCCTGTACTAGCACTCGTGCAGCTGGTAGTGAGCCACAGTGTGAAACTGTCCCAAACAAAAAAGAACCTAACTCTCTAAAAATAATTTCAACTTCAACAGAAGGCGACTATACATTTTCCTGGCTTAAATTAGTGGTGAAATTAAATCCTCACTGTAGTCCATGAAAATTTAATCAAAATTTTGTAACATATTAGATACTTTTAAGGTCATTCTTTAGTTTCAAATCAAGCTGCTCTTACTGAAGTCCCCTTCAATGAGTTTAGTTTTCTATCAACACTAATTTTCACTTTTTTTTTTTAAAGAAATTCTTTAAGTGTCTCAGTAAATATGTTTTCCTAGAAATGAATTTTCTCAGTGAACTAATGAACATGAATGGATCAAAGTCACCTCGTCTTTTTTGCACATGTACCTTCTTAACAATTCCATTTGAGTGATGCTGCACCATTTGCAATAAACGAGAAAAGGAGGAGCATGTAAGAGTAACTTTGTGTGACAGTCTGTCCCAGGAAACTATGACACAAACCAGCAAGATCAGAGAAGAGTGATACAAATTGAGCTAACACATCAGAGAGGGTATTTCTCCCCAGTCTCTTCTGCTACTATTTCAACTTCACTCACCAAAGCAGTAGCACTTCCAGATTAATATTAGTGATAGGGTTTGCAACAGAAATCTTCGTTTTGATTGCTGTTACTGACATCATTATGGAAAGCAATTAACTGGTTTGTTTTTTATAAAGTACCTTCTCTGACTTCACTAAGTTTCATCGTCCCACCTTAATTCTAAGTGTCAGTAAGAAACAGGGGGAAGGTATCTTCCCACCTACAATACACCAGGGATTAACACTTCAGCTGATCATAGAAAATAACAGGTGATAATTGTTTCAGATTCAAGGAACTCTCAGCATTTACTGTCATGCACCAGACCCCACTCTTTACTCATACTCGATTAAAAATTTAATCAAGTTGTCAAGCACCCATGACAACTGCTTTAACCACAACAAGAGAATGAGAAAAGTTTGAAGTGAGCAGCATATGCAAAAAACTGAAGTAAAGGCTATCAATATTAAATCTAGAAATTAAATTGCAAACAATTAAATTAGGCTAACCTGTACGTGACTCCTTCCTGAGCTTAACAGACTTTCAGTAATAAGGGAGCTCGTAGAAAATCTCAATTTTGGTGCAATTCCCTAGAAGAGAGACAATAATTGAACATCAAGCCCCAACTCAAGATAAAGGGTATCAAAGAAGTAAATGTCACCTAATGTAACAAACCATCCCTAATTTCCAGCCATTTCCTTTGTTAATTTCAGCCCTTAATAAAGATAATTAGAAAAGACAGAACAGCAATGGTAAATGTCAAGATGCTAACATTTGCATTTCTGACAATTCAATTACAGATGATTATATTGCTTTCGTACAACAATTAAGGTCTGACTTTCATTTCAATACATTTCTTAGTCAAAAGCAATTTTAAAGATTTTTCATGCCATGCTGTATAGCATCAATAAAAATTCCAGTTGTGATCTGGAAGTTTCAATAATGCTAACTTCAGAAATTTATTTATAGTCTCAATTGTCACCTTTTTTGTAAAAATATTTTAAAAATCCATCAATTACACTGCAAATAACTATTCACTTGTAACAGTGTCACTAGGAGTCCCCTTTGTTCTGTAACTCCCAGAGCAACAATGGATTCCTGTGGGTTGTCTCCTATAATCTGCTTCTTTTCAATGATCTCTTAAGCAGGTGGCTGGCAAGAGGCAGGCGTAGTTTGACTGATCTGGAGGCAGTGGAATTCAGCTGGACCTCCTGGTCAACCAGCACATGTGTACTAATGGACTGGCAGGCCCCTGCATCTCTGAGACCTTTATCTCCTGCTAAATTTAGCATCTGCCAATGTATACAAAATGTACTGGGCATATGTGGCAGAGAATTTTACACACATCCCAAAACAGCAAAACTGAAAAACACACAGAAGAACACAAGGTCGCAAATACCACAGACAAGGGAGAGTAATCCAAGAGCATCTACCACAGCTCTATAGTAGCAAACAGGGATTCAAGTGTCCCTAGAACTTCCTACTCTCTCTTCTTTCAACACAGAGAGTTTGCTGTACAGCCCCAGGCATCTGTATGCAAACACATTTGTACAACTGAACACAAAATTACTGTGAACCAAAAAGGAGCTCCTCATTTTGTGATCCTGTCCCACAGCTGAGAATTAGCAGGAACTTCCTGAGTGAAGGTTACTACTGAACCAAAGGATTCCCTATCACCTGCTTAAACACACATTCGTTTCCCACAAGGGTGTACGATCCAGCCCCAGGTTAGATTATGAAAATGAAATGACAAAAATGCCAAGAAAGCTCAGTTAAGCAATTAGGAGGAGTCTGGCATTCAATTAAGTCAAGTTATGGCATATAAAAAGATTTTAGAGCTGACCATCTTTAATCAACTCATTTTTATTACTAATGAATTGTCAAGTGCTATCAACAATTTAAGAAAGGCCACATCAGAATTAGCAAGTCTATAAAAAGCAGAGCACCTCCTGCTCTTACAGAGAATGAAAACAGTTGCTACATGCTTACAGATAAAAATCATATAAGACCACAGTTCTTCAGATAAATGGCTCATGGAGAGCACATATGGGATAGCACTTGCATACACAGGAGTGGATATGTCATAAGTAACTTATAGATCAACAGAAAAAAGGAGTTTTTCCTGTTATATTCATATATAATGCTATATATTCAATATAGCATTATGTAAAGACCATTATATAGCTCTAAACACTTTCTATAAGTGAAAATCCAGTTAGAAAGTTTGGTGGCTCTATTTCCCTGCCACTGTGTTAGTGGTGCCAGTGGAAGACTTGTTAGTGCTCTTGCACCAGGCACTGAACAGATATGACATTGATATAATATTAACTTCCTCATAGGAAAACTGTTAAGGTAGATCATATTCACTGGAAACTAAGTCTAATACATGCTTTTAAAGAGCATAAGAACATATCAGAGCTTAAAAAGTATATGTACATAACAGAACATCTTCTGTCGGTATGCTAATGAAAGACAACAAAACTGAAAAGAACATGTTGTAAGTAATGTAGCAAATACTGTATGAAGGTGGGGAATGGAGATAAGAATGTCTGTCAGAAGTCACCACCAGTTGAGGTTTAAACATATTCTGAAAGGCAAGGGCTGCAGAGAAACATAGAAGAGCCAGCAAAAGCCTCAGCTGGGCAGCACTGGACCAGGAGAGATAACTTGAGGCATATCTGGTATGCATATTGTGTTTGTAAGCTTCAGAAGACATTTAGCCAGAGACATTATCAGCCAAGTGCCAGATTTCTGGAGGAGTCCTGATCCTCTCAACTTGGGATTCCTTCCAACTGGCAGATTAGCAGTGTTCATCAGACGCTGCTTGTCACTGCCTATCTGAACTCCACAACTGTAACCTCGCTGTTGCTACCTTTACTTTTTAAATAAAAGACAGTTATTGGGAATCAAAGTGCCAGAGAAGCACAGCTGTCAGTCTAAAATACTCAACATCTCAGCTAACCATAAATAACTTTCTATGCAGGAATAACTCAGCTTGAATAGCACATGAATAGTGTGAGTGATTTTTGTCCGCAGGACCTTGTTTAACACTTGGCCTTTTGTTTAGTGTCTACACTCAGTGCTTGGTGCTGACAGGAGACACTTGCCAGTATAGTTTAGGGAATACTAGAAGATGGAGGCATTTGAGACTTCACAACTTCTGGAGATACAAATCCTCTCATTGCAATCCCATTTGGCAACCAAAGAAAGGAGCCACAAGTAGCTATTTGAGAGACTTCCTCCAATTGCATCAAACACAGCTTCGTTATTACTCCTGAAAATGGGGTCAGTATGCCAAAAATCCTCTCTTTGAGCTGTTCTGACTTACTCTAATGGAGATGCAATAGAGTATAACTGATGCTTCTGCAGTCCTCAATTCAGGGCAGAGACGTATTTCATTTATGCTGCTCCTGAGGACAAGGAAGGACATTTCTGTCTATCATCAGTCAACATTTAAAAGCTACCACAGTATCATCATTCAGTTACACATTCAAATGACTCTGAGCACATCTGCTCACAGCTCACAAAGTATGACACCTTATTTTGCTAGAGAATACGTAATTTTTTCTATTAAATAACTGAATCCAGCAAACAAAAACAATGCGCAAACTGCTCTACGTATTTCTAATCACTGAGAAATTTCTCACTAACTCACAACACCAGAACAACTGTATTTGTGGCTGTATTGAGAACTCTGCATTTAAAGTCATCTTTGTAGCGTGGTTTTGCTGACAAACATATATTTTTAAACACTTAGTTCTCTGAACTAGTGTGTAGTGTGGTTGCACTCAGAGAAAATGAAGTGATGGGAAAAGAATGAACAGCAGGATACAGTACTGTGACTGAAGGCTGGATACAAAACTACAGCAACTTAAAAGCCATATAAGTGGAGGCTGTTGTGGCTCCCTCCCTCCCTTTAGCCACCAAAAACATTCATAGGATAAGTTTGATATATCAAAGAGATGCCATGACAAAAAATGCCTTTTTCTTTCTTAGGGACAGTTTAAGCTACTGCAGAACAATATACTTGGTATCACAAAATCACAGCTTTAATTCATTGAAATGTAGCACAGCATTAGACACCAAATTAGCACTTCTAATTGCAAGTGACAGGGCAATTTCCAGGCTGCCCTTGCAGAGGAAAGATTATACCAGCTAAACGATACCAGTGACCTTTAATCAGCCTTCCACCCACCCCAAAGTGTTTTTTAATCCAATCACAACAGGTAGGGCAACTGAGTCCTAATTCAAACATTCTGTCACTCCACTAGTACAACTTAAATTCCAAAACACATCCCCTATGCCAACAGCAACATCCTCAAAGTGCCTTTCTGAGGTACTCCACTGACATCAAAGATCCAACAGTCTTAAACTCTCTGATAGGGTAGTGAGATGAATTCATTTCCACTCAATGTGTACTCGAGCCCACATCTCCAAGAAGTTTACACTAATCCATTGCACTTGTTCTGCCAATTAGTTGTCATTTATCATAGTTTTCATAAAATTGTAGAAAAGGCAGTTATTAAGAGAGCTGAATATGAATAGGCTGAACAGATCTTGAAGAACAGGCTTCGTAACTGAAAAATAATCATATAGCACTAAGCTAAATTTCAGTCACTTATTATTTTAGTGGTGACTTTGGACCTCAGAGAGGCCCACAGAACAGATGTCATAGAATTGTATACAACTGTAGTGACTGTCACAGTCTTAAGCATTACAATACATGAAAACAAAATGCTAAACAGGGAGATTAGAGAGGAAGGTTATATGGTTTATTTGTTGAGAATTGAGAATTTGATACAAAATCCCTCTCTTCAACTACTGCATGATGGATTAAACTGAAATAGAGATGTGTCATAGAATCACATGCAAACCACATGGAAATTAACTTCTTCACATTAAACACTTTTACGAAGCATTTTGAAAAAAAACCACAAATACCTTCACTGAAGGTGCAACTGTGGATTTGTACATTCAACACCTGAACGGGCAAAATCTGTCAGAAGAAATCGGTTTTCATTTTGAAATAGTTCAAAGAATTTCTCCACTGAAACACTGTACCATAAACACAATCCAAAGACATTCACTCACAGTAAAATAAGATGACCTCTTCATTAAAATCTCACGATCTATACCGTGGTGCCGACAGGTAAGCTTAGGGTCAGGGAACAGGAAATCTCTTGTATTCTCTTCATAAGTAGCAAGAATTTCTCCAACTAAAAAGAAAACACACTTTAATTAGAAATTTGAATTAGCAGCAAGGCTCTATAACTCATATCACAGTAGGGAAATAATGTCATCAATTAAATCAGCAGCAGAAATATTCAGAAACTGGCCTAAAAGCATGGTTCACTTATTTAAAAAGTATATAGAGAACAGTTGAGGCAAATCTTCATTAGCAGCCATAGGAATTTCCTCAAGGTAATCCCTTCAATAACTTCCTCCTTCTCTACTTTCCATGACACAGAAGAAACCAGCAGTTTTTAGCCAATACGTCGTGAAAAACTTTCATCTCATAATACAGAATGTTGATGCTTCTTAAATAGAAAATAGTTGTCACAAAGAAATGCAAGCAACATCAGAATTAGTACCTCAAGATTCTTCAAGTATTGTGGTGTGCTACTTTCTTTTAAAATATTTTCTTTAGGGAAAACCTATGAAAGCATGTTTTTATAAAAAAAAAATTAAGTTGTGCTATTACAGTTATTTTTTCAGCTTCCACTGGGATGTATCACATCTACCTTCGAGTCCTGAAATTATTGAAGTCAGAATCTTTT
>JAOWBP010004015.1:20129676-20218450 GCA_028571105.1 Tragopan temminckii
CCCATCTCTTTCTTGCAAATATACATCTGGAATGCCCTGCAATGGATAAACTGCAAACCAATCACCATAAACATAATTGGAATAATTCACTCACTTCAGCAGTCTTGGGCATTTGAAGTTTCCCTTTTGATTCAAGATCTGGAAAATTAGGTCCCAGATGCAAGTGATTACACGTGTCATCAGCCAAAGGCATAGAGAGGTCACAGGACGCTAATTTCAAACCTTTAAGCATGTGTGGGGCAAATCTTACTGCCTTAACAATTATCTTCTTTATTTCTCTTCTTAACATGATAGGCTATTAGAGCATTATTAAGTCAACCCTTTGTTAATGAACATGACAAATCCTGAAGTGAAAGAGGGATGCTGTTGGACTGACTGGCCTTGGATCTTGCAGTTATAAACAGAACTATTTCAATTTTTTGTGACATTTTTCAATGAAAAGATGGATTTGTAGGCAGGCATGAGCTGGGGCTGTACGTTACAACATATCTATGGAAGTTTTAGCTTTATGCCTTCGCATGCCTAAGAAGTCATTTTAAAGGCGGCGTTAGCCTTTACGATTCCCACACAAATCTGTAGCTGCAGAGACATCCGTGGCTCTTTGATGAAGGCCTGAAAGTCCAGGCAGGGCAGAAGGAGCTTCAACACAATTTCTGTTCCTGAAGGTGTCACTGACTCTGGCCGTGTCACTGAAGATCGCCAGGCTCCAGTTTTCCTTATAAAATTGACCTGGTGAGGTCTGGAGTCTTTTAATGTTTTGTGAAGACTTATAGAAAAGTCTGGCTAAATGACTTCCTTGGGAAGCACAAAGAAGTGCTTTGGATCAGCACTAAATTATGGGACTCCCTGCATCCATGCCTTTGTCATTCCCCTAGGCTTGTTAGTGAAAAGGGCATCACAAAGGGCTCAAAGTCCTGCTGAAGCTCGTGTAAAACCTGACATGAGGAAACTTAGTGGCCCCTTCTCTGTCCTTGTCCCTGCCTTCTGCTTCTTCTACCTCCCCTCCTGAGCTCAATCCATGCTGTCCTCTGTGCAATGAGAACCAGGTCTTTTACACTGACCAAATACTTAAGAAATCCAGGCCTCTAATCATATGCCTATTAGTATTGTTTCCAATCAATGCAATCAAATTCCCTTTAATTTCTGAATTTAGGACTTAGTATTTATTACATGGCAACAGTTTGAGCATCCAGAAGTTCAACTCCTTAGACAGATGGGAACTGTCCCAAGATTTTTATCTTCCAAACTTTGGAAAATAATAATAAGACCAAATATGAGAATACTTGGGATTAGTTCTGGGAAGATACATTGACAGGTCACCAGGATAAGCCCATCACCCCCTCAGTCCCGAAACAGTAGAGCACTTCTAAACAAATTAAGAAAGTCTTGAAAATATCTGGAGTCTTTCTAGATTTGCTTCAGTCCTTATATTACCTCATCTTCACCCAATCAGCCCTCTCATTAAGTAGTGCTGAGAATTTTAGTAGGAACTTAGGATGTGATAGACCTCTATTGTTTTGCTTTTCCTTTTATAATAAAAAAAAGCGACATGGCAGTACCAAGGATGAAAAGATACAGACATTTTGCCATGTGATTAGAAGGCCTGAAGCGAAATATACATGCATTTACACAACATATCTGCAAACCAGGCTGTGATTTACTGCTAGACTTAGAAATGCTTTAAAGACTTTTAAGCACAGGAAGAAATACGCTGTAAGTAAAGCTTCTGTGTTATCAGCCCAGCTAAATAATGATGTGCTATGTGTCACGTGTAAAGAATATATTAATACTTGGATAAATATTTTCCTAATGTCTGTTTAGTTAATAACTCCTTGGCATATAACCCATGGATAGTAAATAACACTCACATTTCTGTTTACTTAGGGTCTATTTTTTCCTCTTGTCTTTTACATTGGCAATAGTTTGGGGGCTAGAGGGGAGGAAAAGGGAGAGGGAACTGGAGCTCTATAAAATGTTTGTTTTCCTTACTGATTTCAAGAGAAATAAACCGTTTATGTTTTAGTGTTTTACTGCCATGGAAATGTTAGATGATTGTGTGACTGTCAAAGTGCTTAATGCATAGCCAAGCAGTAGCATTATGAAGAGTGGGAGGGGAAAGAAAATGAGAAACTGTAGAAACAATGAAAAACAAATGAGTCCGCTTTACCTTGGGGCTCCTAACACATTATTTTTCCTTGCTTGTGGGCATGACTTAATGTTGGTTACTTCCTTTGGCTTCAATCCGCATTCATTTTAATCATCTGTTTTGACAACCTCTTCCCCCCTCAGGCTTGTCTCTAATTGAATTTGTCATACAATCCTCACCTCCTCTAAAATTGTTTGTATGGGAGGGAGGCTGGGAGACAGCTGGACCCAGGTTGGTTTCTGAGGTGTTACCTCCAGTAATCTGCTCATTCCAGCCTTCCTTTTGCAGCTGAGAGGACTGACATTTAGTAGAATTTCCCACAAAAATGGAAAAATCTGGCTGCCATGCTACCAGACTTCATCTAGGACCTTTATATAGGACTCGGTGGACATCTAGTTCAGATCACTACCAGCTTCTTTCCCCTGCCCCCCACTGTCTTCTATATCATAGGGTAGGTACACTCTTAAAGAGCTATTTATATATTGAGAATTTCTCCTTGCAATCCCCAAAATACAACTTCTCAGCTCAGTTTTATCCTTAATAATCCCCTTCTATATTGAGGGATGTCATTAGGATGCACATAGTGTGCAAGCAGGGATGCAGACCTGAAATCTATAGCATCACAGACCTCATGCCATCAGTGTACAAATATAGCATAATTTGATCTTCAGTGAAGCACCAGCTGCAATTTTTGATAGGGATCAAAATGGAATACAGAAATATCTCTTAATATTTTCCCTCACTCTAAATGTCCTCAAGCTTTTCAGTCTCAAATACTGTGCTTTTATTCTTAACAAAGGAAAGTAACATTTTATAAAACAAAATCAGACAAAAGTACACTTAGCCTGAAGGCAAGTTCTCATGCACACACACATTTTCTGTATGTAAGAGCTTGCTACCTTTTTTCACTGTAGTTCCACAACAACAAGATGAAATGCTTTTTTGTACTTAATGCAAGGCTCACTTGCTTTTTAATATTTGTATTGCTGAATTCATCTGAGCAGCTCCATCTTGGTAGCTCAAGTTGATAGCATTACGCATTAGAGGGATTAGCATAAGAACACTCATCTTACTCCTTGGCATAAGTGGAACCATCACGCTGTCTTCATCTACTCAAAAGCGTAGTGTCAACATGTCCCTGCAACAAGACTCTTCATGGCGTCTAGATAACACGTGTCACATGTTTGACACATATCTATGTTATCTCATCTGGTCAAACACTAAAGATAAACAATGTCATGGAAACACACGTGCTTCAGACAAAGTCTGTGATCAACTCAAATCTACAACATTTGTGTCTGACTACAGCATAAACAAAAATATTGCAAACTTACATAGCCTACATTTTAAAGATAACTTATATTATAAAATAAGAAGTGTTAACGCTTAGGAAGTCTAGCCATCAGAAACTTCAGGGTTTCCTACTGAGTGCTTAAGTACAACATATATGCTTTCTATTATTTTAATTAGATGCTAGTAAAATAACTTACTTTCCTTCCTAGAGACACACTGATTCTAAAGTACGTGTCTAAAATTCATCATTTTATTCCATTGTTTTCTACAGAGTGCTTGCTCCAAGCAGCAAGCCTTCCATCCCTCTCTGTGGCCCCACTCCCCACCCAGTCCCAACCCCAAACAATTCCTCTTTTTCTTTGTATTATAAGACTAGAGTAAGCACTCTCAACCCTTCAAGACGCTGTTGTTTCTGTGATTCACCAATGAATCACAGAATTCAGTAATGGCTAAAGTAGTTACTTTTCCTACATCAATGCAATCTTCAGTAGATGATAAGTCAAACTATGTGTGACATTACCATTGTAAAGTGGGTAAGTATTTCCAGATAGCAGATTCTAATTTGAATTATCATTGTCTTTCTCTTACATGCAGATGTGAAGGCCTTGCAAGTAAAGGATGTAATATCAGGGATGAAGGTAGGAAGTAAAAATTAGTTTCCTCTTCTTCCATCTTAACCACTCAGGTATAAGTTAATTTTGTGTGTTCCGTCTGAGCTTACAGAAGGGAGAATACTAGAAAGCTTACTTCTTGTAGAAGCCCATTGCCAGATGAAATAGAAGAAACAAAAATTAATAACAAATACTGAATTTGAATTAGAGGGGAAAAAAAACTAATATCCTCTTCAGATATCAGCTCTTACCCCCTTGGCATCTTTATTTACCAACTCATAAGGAAATAACTTCTCAATATTTTCTCAAATATAAACAGACGGATACAATTCCTCCTCAGTTTGAAGTGATATGAGAAAAGTCTGTTAGAGTCTATTTGGCATTTTCTTTTGTTACATTTTGTTTTTAATCGACATTTTTCTCTTCCTTCCCACAAATAATCTCAGTGAGATACACCCAAGTTCCTTAGCAGCAAGGAAACAGAAACTGCTTTTAGACATATGTCCTAGTCCACAGCCTCAGAAATGACCCAGGTTCAACACATCAATGTTGTGTATTATAACATGATGGAACATACAATAACGGCAGAGCAGCAAGGCCCCAGGCTGTAGCAAGTAAGGATTTGCTCAAACACAACAGCAATAGACACAGAAATAAGAGAAAGAGACAGCTTACCTTCAGAAAGCCTCAAGCATGCAGGAACCCCAAAAAGATACCCTTGCCTCCATTGCAAACCTTTAAATGAAGTCTAGAAAAGGGTGGAGCCAGGATCCACCCCTTCCGGTCACTCAGCTACATTGCATGCACCTGAGCTTTGCTGGGTTGGCCCTACTTTCCCACTAGGTGCTCAATCACTGCTTCAAGTTGTGACTTAGCATTTCCACTACATACATTATCTTTTGCATGTTGGTGACAGTCCTTTATATTTAACATAAATAGTAGTGCATAGGCAGGGATATATGAGCTTAACCAAGATACAAGACTGAAAGGCATGGCTAACTGGTATGATATGTACACCATGGTGCAAAAGATCTGAAGCTTGTGGGGTCCCGTGGTTGTAACTGGCAGGATATCTCACAGAAAGCTAGCCAGTCCTGCTTTGAAGGCCTAGCCTCGTTCTCTTCATCCTCTTGGCCCACTTGCATGAAACTCTGGGTGAGGTTTATGGACTTGTTTTTGCAGGAGGTCAAATAAGAGGCTTGTAAGTCCCCAGTGGTCTTGAAATCCTGTAGAGCCAGACTGGATCTGATTCTCATGGGTCTGCTTACTGACTGTTCTGCAAATGAAGTCCAGAGTCTCCTAGCATGAAAAAAAGATGTCTTTTACCTTATGTCTAGTTTGGATGAGAATATGAGTTCAGAGGCTTGCATTTTCTCCAGAGCTTGGATACACCTTTTTCCAGGTGGAAATGAAGTGATTTCACCAGAGATCAGCTCTTCTTAGAGGGACATGGAGAGGAGCATGCATCAGTACACTTAGTATCAGTACACTGTGTATCTGTCTGAATCCCAAACTGTGGGGTGTGATGAGGTGATTCTGTTCTAACAGTGTAATCAGTGCACAGTGACCCTTACCAGTTATTTCCTGTGCGATGAAATACCCACCGCTAGCGATCAAAACCTATCACTTAATCACATTGTGTTTTTCTTGGAGATATGCATTTGCTTTGAGCTTTCATGTTTTTCAGCACATCTGTGTTGAGGATCAGGCAGGATGCCTCTAGTTCCCCAAGACGATGAATCTAGTAACTCTGACAAGTGATTTACCCCACAGAAAAGATCACAAATTAGGCACCAAACCAACAAAAAGAAACTGTATCCAACCTTTGTGTCTTTCCACTTTCAGCCTTCATAACACATTAAGCCAACAGGCCAAGGGACCTCAGTAGAGAACATGTACAAAGGGGCCAAAAATTTGCCTGTATCTCTCTTTCTGTCCCTGCTGTAGAGTGGGATGATGAAACTCTGATGAGAGAAGAAGGGACAGGACAAAATGTGTCAGTGCTTCTGTTTCACAAGGAAGGACAAAAGTCACTGGTTAAAGCAAATCAGCCATGTGGCTAAGTGACAAAGTGGGGTAAGGCACTGAATTTGGGGTGAGGGAATCAGCTGGAAAGGAGTGGGGCTATTTATGAAAGAAAGTGTGGACGGAAGGAGGATGGTTAGTATGGATCCTTAAGCTCCAGGTGTCATGTTCAGCTGGTGAGAGCTAGGTAGTAAAGTTGTGCCTGGCTGCAGATTCAAGCACAAACTACTGAGAAAATGAGGAGAGTGGATATGATCACAAACACAAAGCCCTACCCTAATGCAAAAACACAGCAGTCCTAACTGAGCAGGATCATAGGGCTGACTCCTCTGGTGTCTCTAATAACATGCATACTCTGAAGTTTTTTCCACAACTGGGGCATCTGCACTTCTCTCAGAAGACAGGTGTTGTCTGAGATTGCACTGGAAGTATACTCTCAGGGAAGGCATTAAGCACCTTCTATTTTCTCTGTCTGCCTTATTTTTGTGAGAGGTGGCAACATAATATGCACAAGGCTTCTCCCATGCATCAAGTTTTGTTGAAATTGGCCCTGGTGTCCAGAAGTTGTAAGAGATGGAGTGGAGAAAGAGAAGGAGAGACCATATTGATTCATTAAAAATGAAGCTGCAATATAATGCTAATTGTACCATCCCTTACTGCCATAAGACTGAGTTTCCATTAGCAAATTAAATCCATTCCCAGATGAGATACACCACAGATGAGATTCAGCCACAGCCCTGCTCCCTCTCTCTCTCTCTCTCTCTCTCGAGCTTTATGAATATTGCTCTTTTCATTTCCCTTGCTGACAGGACCTCAAATGGCAAGGCCGGCAATTGCAGAAGACACTGTAAAAGCCCGTTGACAGGTGATTAACAGCTCCTGGATGCTGTGATCCTGACCGCACTTCTGACCATGGGAGCGGTTAAACAAATTAGCAGCAGAGCAGTTTTGTGGTTAACTAACCTTTTTCTCTAAACAAGGCTATTAATGACATTCCCAGGCCTGGCACCCCTATACACTTATAAGCCAGCCACTGAGACATAGTGTTTCTCTCATTTATCATACTCCTTTAAAACACAACAATAACAACAGGAAGACCAAACTGGAGAGCAAAAATAATTGGTATTCCAGAAGAAACAAGTCAGAATCCCAGAAGTTGGCTGAGCCCTAAACATGTGCAGCAGTTGACCAAATGCTTCCCATTGCTGCTTGTCCTAAGCTACTGTCCAAGCAGTGAAGGGACAGGAGGATCACACCGTTGGCCAGGTGGGAGAGGAATCACCCTTCAGCACTGCGAAGTGTTGAATATACAAGAGAGGGAAGGAAGGGTCTACTTAACCTGTTCCAGGTTCATCACAGGCTTTGCAGAGTAGTGGGTGCAGAGGGTTTCACGATAAGCATCTCAAGCCATATTTGATCACAAGTAAAAGTCACTGCTCTGGCAGGAAAAGGAGCCAGGGAAACATCAGATAGCAAGATGCTCCAGAGCTGTCTCTGCTTGTTGTTTGAACTATACTCGGAATCTGGCATGCTTTTATTGCTGAAGATGATTCAGTTTTGAGGCTGGAAGTCTTCTCCCAGCTGGTTGACTTGCAGCTGTACCGAAGGGTGTATCAATAAGATTCTCCTACATGGTACTCCACACAATGGGTGTTTGTGTCTGCCATTCCCCAAGCACCATAGGGATTTGTTCTTGCTCTCAGGCATGAGGAGAGCCCCTGTACTTGAAGACGTCACTCAGGCTCCAAGTCTGCCTTATAGCATTATGGAAACAGACTTCCGTCTACCTTGGATGCCTCCCTGCTGTATCAGACTCACTTAGAGTTGAAGGGATCTAAGGAGGTTCCATGACCTGGGATGGGGACATCACCATTGTGGTCTTGCAGAGTCCTTCAGTTTCTGTGACAGTTTCTCATGTGAGAAAGGAGGTGCTTAGGGCAAATTGCAGTCTTTGCACTTCGTTTAGCGATCTTTGGATAAAATGGAACATATGAAGACAGAGGACACAAAATATCCTTTAGACTTTAAAGTTTTAGTTATGAACGTGCTGTGACATTTTGAAGATTCCTGTCACAGTGTGTTTTAGAGCTACTCCTTAGGAAGATGCAGTGATCTGAGGTACAGATGCAGACTAAGTCTTCTGAAGATCTAAGGGGAAAGGAGAGCTTTCCTTTTCAGAAAGGAGCTCCAGGACTCCTCCCATGCTTCCTGGGCTTAGCCTTTTCCTGACACTGTTGGGAGAATAGGGCAATTGCTCCAGAGACCTTGAGATCAAGCCTTGAGGGCACAGAGATGAATATGTTATGTGCCATCCTGGTTGCATTTGCTTTCAGAGGACAGGAATTACCAGGAGAGATGCAAAGTTATAATGACCCAGGTAGCATATCCATTCTCATTGTACCTTCTCTTTTGTCTTTCCCCCTCTCTTGTTACATTGGTAGGCAAAGAATCCTTGTTATGATGATCAATTCAATAGCTCTCTAAGGAATAAGAGCAGATGGTTTCACACTCTTACACAGTGAATTGTGTAAATGAGAAAGGAGTCATTAAGTGCAATCATTGGTGAGAGGTTCTCAGCTCCACTAACTCACTGAGGTGTGTGCAGAGTGCATAGAGATGGAGTGCTTATCATATTTAGACAGATAGAATTTGCAGTAAAAAACATTATGCAAACCTACTTTTATTCCTCACAGCTAATGGAAGCAGTTGGATATCCAAAGTCCAAGCCTGAAGTGCTTTTTTGCTTTGGAGACTTTAGGGTACAACACTTTCTCTCTCTCCTTAATGCATGGATGAGAAGTTAGGGCTGCTCACAACCTGTGAGCATACTTAACCCTGCTGAAAGCACTGGCTACATTGGTTAAGAATTGAGAAGGAGGAAGAAAACAAAGCTTACGTTATACTCAGGTGCTTCTAAGCCTCTTCTGCTGTGGCCTGCCATTTTCATTTGAGAGAAAGCGTGTTACGCTTTCAAAGGACGTAAATAATGTGATTTTGAACTCATTCAGTGACTTATGCAATTTATATTATGTCTCAAATAGCTTTTTCTTTTAACAACAGTTATCATTGTTGGTCTAAATTGCTTTTATATTCTGAAAAACAACTACAACAACAACTTGCCTTTTTTTTGAATGCTTTCTTTCCACCACAGAATTCAAACCCCGGGATTATAAAATACCCAAATCTACCCCCAGAATGTTTCCTCCAAGTAGGATCAACTAGTAAGAAATATTCCCTTTCCTGCCCCAATCCAAAAATCAGCCATAGGATAGATGGGCACAGGATCTCCTTATTGGGACGGACATTTGTTTCTGTTAGGCAGTAAATCTCACCTGGGCTCTCTCTTTTTGATTTAAAAGCAAACACCTGAAGGATAAATCACTTGTTCACCTAAGAGAATTCTCATGAGATTTTCAAGCCTGCTGTTGGCCACCCTCCCCTTTGCAGAGGGGAATCCAAGACTGATAGGGCCAAGAGAGAAGTGGTCTTGTGCTATAGCAGAACTGCAGGTATACAAAAACTACTAAATCTGAAGAAGAAACTGGCAGGTTCAGACATACACATATTTAATTGCCTGTAGAATTTTTGGACTGCAGTTTTTGCCTAAGTACCTAAATTCTATTTTAGGTACTTTCACTATTATTTTTCCCCCCTTTTTGTAAATAATTCTAAGTCCCCAGTTGGAAGCTGGATGAAGCTTGAATTTACATTATGAATAAGCAGTTAGCAAAAGGAACAAGGAGCTATCTTCTACTGTATGGCCTATGCAACTGTTACAGAATCACAAAACTGTAACTGAACAGCAGCTGTAGTTTTATATGAGTTGCAGCAGCTCTGCAGTCTCCATTAGAGTCTTTCTTCTCTCCAATACTCCCAAAAATATGCCTTCCCTTCCCATTTCGCCATGTGTATCATCTTCTGCCATGAGGCCTCCTTTGCAAGAGACATTGCAGGTGCCCTTCAGATAAACGTGGGTCTCCTCTGAGTATTCTGGATGACTGCCTGTCCTGTGAGGATGTTTTGGATGCTGTGGGAAAGCTAGAATGTCCAGTTATCTGAATAATTCAGAACTAGTCTGGTGCTTTTTCCTCCAATCACAGAGTTGTAACGTGATTAGTTAGTGTTGGAATGAACCTTGGTATTTACATACAAATTATCCCAAAAGAGGCCAGGTGTGCTTGCCTGCAGGATTCGCTGCAAAGGGCACTGCTAGAAGACAAGGTGTTCTTTAAAGAGACAGAAATTTGGCTTCCAAAGAGGATTGATTTCTCTACAGCAAAACCAACACAAAAGTCCACCGAAGTCTGGTGACAGTTTTAAGTGGTGAATATGCTTTTTTTTGTTGTTGTTTAAGGTGCTTTTTTTCCTTAATGGCTGAAGCAAGAATAACGTGCCAATGCATAACTAATAGCACACATTCTGAATAAGGCTTTTCAAAGCAAAGAAAAAATAATGTCAAGAAGTGTAAGATTTTTTTTCCCTGAGTTTTCCTGCTCTCTGATATGTTGTTAAGACTTTTGTTTTTACTATGTACTCAGAGCCATGAGTTAGTTTTGCCAAGAAAAATCTACACGTTCATATGTTTCCATGCAGCAGTCAGAGCAAATTTCTCTGATGTAGCTTGCTTTCGTGGAGAGATTTGTCAGCAAAAGTTCTCTCTGTACCATAGAAGGACCATGAACCAACAGCATTTCTGGATTAAACATGTGTTTCTTTCAAATCAGCCATATAAAGATGAGGTCACTTGCAGGTGAGCCGATCAGTCAAAAATGCACAAAGGATGGATTTTTCCCCCCAGTGGTCATAAGGAGAAATTAGGGCAGGAAGGGAGACAATTGTATTTTGTCAGCCCAAATCAGAATGTTTTGGGTCATTTGCTGAAACGAGGAAAATAAAATCAGTCAATTTCATCACTCCATTTCACTTTTAGGTTATTTAACTCTGAAACTAATGGCAACAGTTTTCAAAGAATGATCTCAGAACTAGCAGAGCAGACGTGAGACTTTAAATTCACATAAATGAAGAGGGAAAAAACTCCTGCCTGGTCAACTCACGCCTGTGTCTTGGAGACTCAGTGTGATTTTAAGGGCAAAACCTCTCCATACCCAACATCATACTGTTACATTTTGGGAAATGCTGAATTACATCATTTAAATCAAGTGTTTGTGTTTCAGATACAGTACCATTTTTTGTCTCCATCTGGCCCACTGCTCAGTGCTTTGGTTTGCTTATTTCTGGGTAGCAGATAATGAAGCTCCTCATCCTACACTTGCCAGCACAGCTGGTGATGAGGTGCTTGGACCAGTGTCCAAATGAGAGAAAAATGTATTTCAGTCAGTGCTGAGCTGTGAGATATGTGCGTGGCACAGAAGCTGCATCATCCATAGACATCTAAGGGAAATCTTTATTGAAATCTCTGCTGAACTGCTGCATGCCATATTTCCAGATCCACAGACTGTCATAGGCAGTCTTTGAATTTCCTGTTTTACAAGTACTCATAAAATGAATGACATACCTTATAGACAGCTATCAAATGTGTTTAAATGCTACTACTTGCTCCTGGGCAGCACTGACAGTGCTTTTGCAAGCAGCATGAATCTCTTTGTTAGAAGCTTTGCACCAATGAGGGACATCTGATAGGCACCGTCTTTATCTGTGCTTGCTGCTGTTTCCTCCAATAGGGCAAAGGCAAACCTTTGACACTTTTACTGGCCATCCTCAGTTAGACTGAGAAGGACTTATGAGCCTCAGGAAGAATAAATGTCCTGCCTGGAATGGGGACAGCAGGTGCTCTTCCCAAAGGACTCTGTCTGGGAAAATGGCCTCTTCCCGATTCTTCCACCTATGCACCAAACTAGCCCAACATTTTTCTGGTGCTAAGTCCTTAAGAGAAAACCTACTGCACTGCAATGCCAATGCAGAAAATAGAGAAGCTACAGCAGGAGTGTTTGCCACCCTCATGCACTTCGAGTTTATCAATATTGCTTGCTCATTCCCATTTTACATGCAATAAGCTGTGCTTATGGCATTTCACTGCTCACAGTCCAGAAATCCACAGCTCTGGGAATCTACACATTTGTGCTTGACTGCAGCAGATTAAGCTCTGGTTACAAGTCAGTGGCCAGTCTGTTTTCCCAGGTACGTTTTCTAGGAATTTTCTTCCTCTCCCCAGTCCAAACACCCCTGAAGCCTTTGCAAAATATTCCTTTTTGGCTTTTGACAATCTTAGTTTCAGATTCTTTTTGCCAGCTAAAGGATTTCTGGGCAGGTTGACAGATATAACATCTCCTTCTTTTCAAAACAGACCAGATGCTGGAGTGATGGGTTGGGAGCTATGTTTGCCTTAACTCAAATTGCAGATCTATCACTCAAGCTGGGAAGATCTCCCTCTTTCAGTTCTTTCTGAAATAAAATACCATTTGCTTTCAACTCTGTCCAGGTTACTTTAAAGTTCCTTCTGCACTGTCAGGAATTCAAGAAAGCCTTATCACAAAGTGTAAATTCCAGAAAACATACCAATGGCAAAGAGACGAAAAAAATCACTGAGAGAATATTTACAGGCCTTGAGTCAGTAGGGCCACCTTTCTGAGTGATTTGATTTGGGCAAATAATTTGAGTCTTGTATAACTGCAACGAGATTTTTGTTACTAATTTCCTGGACAGGTCCAAGTAGCTCAAAAGGCCTGGTAGGTACTTGCATGAGATGGTTCATGAAGTGTTTCATAAGACTTTGAATGCTTTAAGCAAAATAAACTAGTACCGGGGATGGGATACCAGAAGAGCTTTGTTTCCACTTACTGTAAATGATCATAAATTCTGCTGCTACTTTATTGTGGTGGCTGTAGTTCTTGGAAAAGCAGAAGGGGTGGGGAACCAGTTCCCAGTCAGTTTTATAAAGTACGAGGTTGCTTGTATTGGTACCAAGTCCAAAGTGCAGTATTTCAACTATGAATGATTGGACGTTTTCCCAGCTTCCTATAAAGTCATTAAACACAGTGTAGAGGGTCACCCATAACATAACCAAAAGATCCTTGCATGCAGAACTGGAGCAGATTGTCAAGACAGCTCTGTTTTTCAAGAAGGTGAATACACACTTTCAACTGTATAGCCTTGGAGGTAGCCATGGTTGTGAAAATGGGCCTTGTAAAATGTTCTCCAGTAAAGTCGTTTTTATAGCACACTGTGGCTTCTCCATATATATCTTATAAAAGCAGCAGCCAAGAGCCCTTCCATCCTGAGGGAACTTACTCATGTGGAACTTCTCTTTGGAGAAATCTTCCCTTAATGCGAGATCCAATCTTGGACCAATTCCCAATGATCTTCCAAAACTGAGAAAACTGAGCAACTCTCATTCTTTTTGAATGTTTACATGGCAAAGTCCCATCTAACAGATTAAGGATGATACCCAGAGGATCTACATGCTATTTTAGAAATCTCCACTGAGATATCAGGGAGTTGCATTGTCATTTGTGTTTATTGAACCATTCAGCTGAATTTCATTGCTGTAATGTGATTTTTCTATTAAGCAAACTAGAGGGGAAATCATTATTTTCCAGCCTGTTCTGGGATGAAAACCACTAGTGACAGCTGGAGGTATTCTGCCTGCAAAAACAATGCTCCTACAGAAAAAAACCTACAAGAAAAACTGAGGAGATGTGTCATTAGCCAGAGAGGACACTGTTAAGCACTGAGACGTGCGCAGCATCTCAATGGATTATTGAAGTTACAGCTTTCTGCTGAATTTCAGCAGTGAAGGGTCTCTCTCAATGTCCCACAGGTCCGAGGATGCTGCCTCAGCAGAAGACTTGGCTTCCAGTGGCGTGGGAAGGAAAAGATGAGATTGGGAATCAGTTTCTGGTTTCTCTTGTAGCAATACAAAGCAATACCATTGGAGAAATGTGGACCACCATGCAGATTTAAATGTTCTCAAGGAGTTTTTTTCTTTTTCTTCAGGAAGTACTCTGTTTGGAATGCAAAATAAACTCCTTTAATTTTCTTTTTGACCTCTGCTATATAAACAGATCTTGTGGCAGAGGTGCCACAAAAGGCACTTCCAAATTGAGGTAGAAAATTTTGGTCCATCTGTGACAAACAATAGCCAATACGGCCTGTGTCTTACTTGCTTTGGGCAGCAACAGACATGGAAGCAGAAAATGGATGCAGGATTGAACTTTTCACAATCCTGGGTGTGTTTGAATAAGAGCTTTGGCTCACTTTGTTGTGCCAGCATGCAACCAGGCCATGAATCTGAATTTTTCCAAAGTTCAAATGCAGTCATATTCATACTCCTCAGACCCTTGTTTATTTGGCATGTTGTGACATTTACACACACACACACAGGGACTCATTTAAGCCATCCAACTCAAATCCTCCTACAGCCTCAAACACATAAAATTTGAATGCCTTTTTTTTTTTTTTTTCCGGACATTTTGGCTGAAATGAAGCTTTTTCTTACAGTAATAAATAACAGAATAATTATTTTTACTTCCTACACAGGAACTAAAATGTTTGATTGATTTTGCTCTTTCTGGCAGAGCTGATAGGTCTGAAATAGTTTTCCCTGGCATGTCAGAAATAACGACTCCTATTAACCCTGAAGAGTTCTGATGACCTAAAATCAACTTCAAGATATTTGGTTTCTCCTTCTCCCACCTACCCACGTGGGAATGCAAGAGGAAATGTAACACACCATAGTAGTTATTGGTACCTAACTTTTCCTGTCTTCATCTCTAACATCCAGACAAATGCTCAAGGTAACTTAATAACTGTCTTTTCATAGACATGTTTTCTACTTGTCTGTTTTGTTTGTTTGTTTGTTTGTTTGTTGTTTGTTGTGAAATCTGAAGATTTTTTATAGGTGCCTAGAATTTCCTTATCCAGCAGAGAGCTACTGAGCAGCATTCAAAGGAAATAAATAGGTCATACCTCTGTTACACCTGAAAATCCCAACCATTTCTGATACCCACAGCTCTGTGCTTCCTGGAAACACCAGAGAGACTGTGCCTGCACTGTACAGAAGATCCATCAGCATTCAACAAGCCCACTGCAAACCAAAGATATTGGTCTTAAGGGCCTGTGTTGCATAGCTGCATGGCTTGACACTTCCCAGAAACCTCAGGCTGTGTGTGTGTGTGCAGCACACACTGTCTGCACACATACTTTTGTCTGAGAAATGCCAGGTTCCACTCACCATTGGCAAATGCTTATGTTCAGTGAGAACTAGTGCGCTGACAGATCTTTGGCTTCTTCAGTTACATGTGAACGGTAAAGACATCATTGTTCTCTCTGCTGTGCCTAGCCCCACATGCGTGCCTGCACTGACTTGTTCTGTGCCACTCGAGTTCTGGTGGCTGTTGTGGAAGGAGACAAAGGCACTGCACACTTCACTCATATGAGGAAGGCAGAAAGATATGTATTGATATAAATAGATACAAGATGGCAATTTGAACAATGATAACAGTGACTTAACGAGATTCGAACTGGCTAGATATTCTTGACTATTTGCTACATAGAGTGTAGGGAGTGCATAATGAATCAAAGATCAAATCTTGGCTTCAAAACAATAAATCACTGAGGATCTGTCGGCAAGGCATCACCACATCCCGGGTGAATCTCTGTGCACCTTGAGAGATGCCCCTACACAAGGGGAGGTTTTGGTGTGCAGCCAGCTGCTTGCATGAAGAACTCTCCAAGGGGTTCTTAGGCTGCTTGCTATTTCGGGGGTAAGATGATTGACTTAGAATTTGTTCTGTTGAACCAGGTGTCTGTTATCAGGTGTCTGAGCACAGGTGATGAAACCTTAATTGCTGTTAGTCCCAAGGATAATGTCTTTTGCACCTCATTGTATACACTAGGCCCTGCGCATAAAGAACAGGCAGTGTTCCTGTTTCTCTGATCTGGAATAATTAAAGAGCAAACAATGTTCTTTGCACTGAATGAAATCCCTCTTCCTACTGTACTGAAATGTACAGCACAGTAAGCACTTAATTAAATTACTGTCCCACCAAAGTGTATGTTTTTCCAGATCCTATACCATCTGCCAACACAGTCTCTCTCTGCAAGCTTTGCAGTTTGAACTTTTTAAAATAAAGGCGTAGACACCATTTATTTGTCTTCTCAAGTGCTCTAGAAAAGTTGTATGAAAGGAAGCAATAACAAGCATGTGTCCGCTGATACAAATTAGCCTTGTAGGTTGGGATCCTTGCAGAGAAGGTAAAGTTGTAAGGAAATCTGGAAAACAAATTCTCTTATTGTTGCAACTTTAACTTTGGTCATAGGTATGTTGACATCAGCTGCCGGAACTTCTGTGCTCTCCTGGTTCTGCAGGAAGCTAATAGAAGTTCTTGGAAGGTTCTGTTTTCCCCTGGCCGTCCAAATCTTCAGTGGGACTAGACACATTCTGGACATACCAGTCTTTCTTCACTAACCTCATGGACCCAGGGTAACACTGGCACTATCTGCGCCGAGGTGAGTGTATCTGCATATCAGCCTGTCACAATGGGAGTGTCACTGCTTTACCTGTGTGGCAGCTGTAAGGATAAATACGTTATTGGAGAGGTTCTGAAGTGGAGAGCTGGAGAAGTGTAGATAAAAGAGGAGTTTTCGTGTACAAGTACGGGATTGTGTGTGTGTGTGTGTGTGTGTGTGTGTACAAAATCTCACTCAAATTGTGAAGCCAGCATCCAGCATCTGAGATTCATTTTCTCTGAGGATCATAGCTGTAAAGCTTAACTAAATAAATATTGAAAGACATTATATAAAGCTCCCACATGGAGCCCTGCAACCTGAGGCATAAAACATATATGCAGCATATTCTGCTCATTGCAAAACTATGCCAGGAGTATAGGAGTATCTTTTTATATAGATTGGCTTGCATCCCATTCCAGCATCAGAGACACGATGCCCCAGTAAACATTCATGGATTGTTTGGAAATCACAGGCATCTATGAGTTGTCTTGCCTGTCCTTCTCCATTTTTCAGATGAACCTTTTGTGCTGAGCTGTTATGGCCACCCATCCCTTCATTGTTCTCATCTTCTTAATTCCATTAAGTCATTCATATGGTGCAGTTTTGTCAACTGAATCATTTTTAAATAGTTAAGTTCTCTTTGGGTCTTTTAAAACAGCTGGTTATAGGACTATCTCAAAGTCTAAACTCTGTCTCCTGAGAGGATACTTCTTTCTGCCACATTCTCAGTGACTACAGGATGAAATAAATACAATCATTTCAATGCTCCAGTTGTTTGCTTGGGTTCCTTCTCACAGAAGGAGTCACTATACTGGGAAAACAGCAATAAGAAGACTCCATAAATTCAGTATTATACATTCAGAACCTTGTGAAACCAACCAGAGTATGAATTCCTATGAACACCAAATGATGTTTGATTCATTGCACTCTGCAAATTCAGAAGAGTTCATCAACACATGCATGGAGTTGGGTGTCCAGACTGCTACTCTGAAAGTGATACATCTGTATAAACAGTGACTTGCACTCACATGAGATCATGATTATGAACTGTATCAGCTCATTTTGTTAGAGGAGTATTGGGAAATGCATTGGAAGAGCTGTTAAATCACTATATCTGGTGATTCTACTGGTATGAAGCCAACCCTCTTGCAGGCAAGCCTCTCATTCAAAGAGGGAAGATTGTACAAAGGGATCTCCTCTCTTCAGTAATCTGTACAAGGACACAGCACAGTTTGCTGAAGAAAAGAGATGAGAAAAGCAGCTGTACTTCATTCTGTACAGATGGACGTGACCTGTCTTCCTTCACATATCTAAGAATGAAAATTATTTCAAATCTTAGAAATTGCTCTTTAATCTGAGTAGAAAACACAGAGGTAGACAGGTCAGTTGGTTTTTGTTGGTTGTTGTTCTAAGAAACCTCAGTACAGGCAGGATATCAGGAACAGAAACTGAATCCTGAATTCATTGGCTATTGTATTGGATTTTGTTCAAAATCCATAATCTGCTTGGATCTTCTTTCTCTTGCCTTAATCGCATGCATTATCTGGGCCTATCTGTTGGAGAATTCAAGAATCTAGTCATGAGAGAACATGGTTATGCAAACCCAGCAGTAGCCCAGCCAGTACAAAGCAGTTGAATGAGTCACAGCCTTTGTGGCATACAGAGGATGCAACTGGAGATTCATGTTCACACCAAGAAATGCAGCCTTGTTCTATACTTGCTGACAACTGGAGACAGAGAAATTAAAGGCAACTGGCGTGTGTTAAACCCCCTCCACCCTTTTATATAGTTTAGTCTTGCAAACTGCGTTTGTTTAACAAAGGAAAAATGTATTAATTGTTCTGCAACTGTGACTAATGTTGGCTAGTCCCATTATTCTGTCTGGAGGAGGGCTACAGTTAACGACATTTAACTCTTGGTTGAAGTTGCCCTGTTTCATGCAAAGTTTTCACATTTGACAAGCTTCAAAGCTAGTATTGTCCATCCAAAGCACCCTGAGGTTAGCAAGAAGACCTGCTGACATACAGTGCAGCAGACTTAAGTTCAAGATCTTTTGAAGCTGGAGAAACTCAAGAGATCTGAATGCAAACCAGTTCCTTTTTAACAGAAATATCTGTTTCTCATCTAGTCTGATTGAGAATGATTGCCAACTCCTTTATCATTGTGCACTTTAGTGATTGGAACCTTCACTGTTTCTAGGCTGGGCAATCATTGGGTGACATGGCCTTTATGTCCAATCCAAAGCAGGTGGAAGCACAACATTCTGGTTCTTAGGCATGGTGACTTTAGACACGTAACATTATTCATTGCTTAGATGTTTCAGACCTGAAAGTCTGGTTTGCACAGATTATGTTGGGATCCCTCTCATTGGTCAAACTATTCTCTTTCCAATTCGGGGAATGAGGAAAAGGCATTTTCTACACTGCTGGAAATGTACAAATAATAAATGCATCTGCTGAGGGATAAGGAAATATTGGGAGTTCAAACCTATCTACAGTTTCATTTCACATTTATTTTTTTAAATCCTCCTGCTTCCATCTCTGTCTTATAATGCATTCATCACTGCAGTCGCATGGTGTGTGGCCAAGTGCACATAAATGTGGCTACGAAATGCTACATCGAAATACAATGCTGTCAACATTGATGTTTTTGGGCAGGTACATGTATGCAACTTCCCCTCAACTTAAGATTTAAAATAAAAATCCTATTAAAAAAGGAATGATTTCTTATTGTCTGAGAAAGCAGAATCGGTGCAGAAACAATGGTGACATAGTGTAACATAACAGTGCAATCTGTTGAGTGGAAAGGTCTCAGAGAAGTGGAAGACCTCTCTGCAGCCTTTGAAATAGAGATCATCAAATCACTGAAGAATACCCACCAGGGTACAAACATCTGTGATGAGCACAGAGGTGCTGGGTGAGAAAGAGATCTTTTTCCCCAGAAGTCTCTGTACAGAAAGAAAGCTGAATAAATAACAGTCTTTCTTTTCCTAGGAATTCATCTACCAAGAAGTCAGACAGACTTTGGTATGTGGAATGTGATTCCATCCTAAAGCCAGCATCAGTTTTGTTGTGTTTGTGCTTTTACATTTACTGCTGCTTCCTTTGCTTAGATTATAGGATTGAATGGAGAGCATAGAACTGCTAAATCAGAATTGACAGCCTAGGAAGCCAAACAGTCATATCCCGGCATCAGTCAAGTACTTTCTCAGGGAAAAATTTTCAAAGTAATAAGTTCCATGCCTTTTTTTTTTTTTTTTTTTTTCTTTTGGACATAGTCTGGAAGGAAGAAGCAAAAAAAAGTGTCAACGTGGACAGCATGTCTTCTGTCTGTTCTGTAGCAATGTACACATATTTTGTCAGTATCTTTTTAAGGAAAACAAAGATGCTACAGTGGATGAAAAATAAAGACCTGAAGTGAATTTTGTCTGGCTTTATAGGTGTCATGGAACTGTCGTCTCAGAAAGTCCTGAGACAATGACTCTTTCTGCTGGTCTTCTAATGGAACAGCTAGGCTAGGAAATTTAGGCAGGTTTGTGGCCCTTCTGGATATGCCATAGGCCTTCTTTTATTTTCTCATCAACTCAGCAGGCCTTGACTTTGTATCGTACATAAGCAAACTACAAAGACAACAGAACTCCAGATGATGCGTCTCTAGGGTGCAGCTTCCTTGCCATCAGGAGCACAAAGTAATTGCCAGCTTTACTGCATTTTCCAGTGATCATATTCAGAAACAGCAAATTAGAGACTGATCAGATTTTTTCAGACCTGTCTTGTTCCTAACATTTTCAGCCATTTTCCCTACACGTTAAGGAATGTGGTGAGTTCAGATCTACATGTATTTTGTCAGTGACACAGCCTTAAGTGTAGCCCAAGGCTGACAAGAATCAAATGCTTTGTACCTCACTTTCATGGCCATTGCCATGTATACTCTGTCATTCATTCATTTTGAATATTCTTACTGGAAAGGGATTAAATTAAGGGAGAGGTGATCAGAAACAGAAGGGAACTTGACTTTAGTGATCCGTACTTTTTTTTACAAAGTTTCCCCCAAACTATTCACTGATACCTTTTGATTTGCATACCTGCCTTGCAGGCTCTGAGTCAAATCAGTGATCCAGAGGAGCTCAGAGAGGAGACATTTTCCCCCTTAAAGCAGTGATATTGAAAAAAGATGTGGCCCTCTGCTGTTGTCATGGCCTTTGATATCCAGCTACATGTTGTTTCCATACCACGTAGTGAACTGTGAGACCAGATGATCTCCATAAATATTGCAGTCTTGCAATTTCCTCAATTACTGTTCCAACAGAAACTTCCTAAGGGTCAATGCACCAGGGAGCTCTCCATGAGCACATGGGGGCACCACACCTTTTGGGGTACTTTGTGAGCACAGATGAGAGATGACCCTTAGTGAGAGGCAGTCTCGACATAAACATCCAGTGCTGTACAGGGCTTTGACTCTTGGAAGCTTGGAAGTAAGCCTACAGCAGTTTGCATAATAGTATAGAGCAGGGCATCTAGAGTTTTTGCTGATCAGTCTTGTTAACACATTTCCTCTTGCTCACAGGAGTATATTTTCCATATGAGATTTTGCTCTTAGCAAGATATGTTGTGGACATTGACTATGATGACTCATTCATCATCTTTAAGTCTTCTCCTTCAGGGAAGTCCTTCAATACTCAGTACAGAAAATTCCTGGGCAGGGCTTTCTTCTACTGTGATATTGTTGCAGTTGTAACAGAAACTCTTTAAACATTTTTTCTGCTACATATGTCTGTAAGAAAAATCTTTCTTGAGAAGTATTAAATAAGAGTCTTTGCCCTATACCAAGACACTGACCATGGAAGTCAGAAGTACATATGACTTATTAACATATTTAAAACAGATAAAATTAAATCCAGCAATTTTCCCTTTCCCCATCACAACACCGTTTGTCTCCTCTACTAGCAGCTATGCATTATTTTCTAACAGTCGGACTTGTCTGGTTTCCAAAAGTTCCTCTTTCCAATGAAAGACTGCATCATCTCTAAGCAGTCTTTTCCAAGCTGTAACTGAAGGGATCCTTGAAAGACTGGGTCTTCTCAGAGGACCTAGCTGGGTCTCATGAATGGCCATGTTTTTGGATAAACAGCAGAGCAGGATGTTGAGGCAGACAGCACTGGCAGAGCTGAGCAGATGGGAAGGTGAGCTGAAACAGATCAGTTATTCACTCAGGCCCCAGCTGAAAGCTGATTATACGGAAAGCTATGTGTAAAGTATTTATAGTTGGGCCCCCAAACTCAAAATCTATTCCAAGTGGGAAGGTTTACATAGTCAAATGTATTTCCATTAATTAGCTGTATTTTCCTACTAACATGTTTTACTTAGTTGTGTTTGTTGTTGTTGTTGTTTTAACCTGCTAATTACTTTTAAACAATATCATCCCTGTGAAATGTTCTTATTGAAAGATTCAAACACTCTAAAAGGAATGAGAATTCCCACCTGAGAACAGTTTTATGTCTGCATTCAGCCCCCAGTCTTGCCTCCCACAGGCAGTTCACAACAGAAGTTGTCTCTGGGTTTCCTTCTTTCCCTTTCTGAATGCCACATGCACGTGAGTGCTTGTTGGTAGTTACACCTTTATTTTGGTGCATGGCATGATAGCATGTGGCACCATAAAACCTACCAAAAATAGCAATCCAAGTGTTGGCTGCAAAAATCACAAAGGCCCTGTAAAGCTCAGTGATGACAATTGTGAAAATCTGTAAGACATCTTACTGAAGGGTAGGCAGGTCTTCTCAGAACAAGACAGAAATTCATGTACACGTTTCCTGACATTCATGTGAGTATGCACGTGCACAAAATAGACACTGCATTCAAAACTGCTTTTTGTAGGTATTGCAGCTGCATTTAATGCAGCCTGGGAACACAGTTAAAACTGAGATGGCAGTTCTTTCTGTCCTACCCTTTCTACAGGGTTTTCCCTTTGATAATTTTCAGTCATATTTTGGCTGTGTATGTATATATGCATAAGCCTATCTGTGTATACACTAAAATATTTAATTAAAAGGGATATGTTTCTTCTATATTTTGTTTCTCACTCACACCATGGTCTCTGGAGTCCTGGGCCATATTTTCTCATGTTTGGCTCTTGTATACAGATAAACATATCATAGTAATTTCCCTGATTTTCCACATACCTAGAGCATAATTTATAATGGCTTAAGATGAGGGAAGAATGTATTTTTCTAAACATGGGTTTTGTTGAACTTTCAAGAGCAACTTTGCTGCCATGTGACTTGAGACACAGAAAATGTTGATAGCAATGAAATCTTAGCAGAGCATGCCAAGAATATCAGCATTTAGTTTACCTAGGATATCCCAGAGGAAACATACAGTTAATATTGAAGTTTAAAATATCTTAGCCCTGGAATCTTAAAACTCCATCAGCATTTGGGAGAGGGGAAAGAAAGAGTAACAAAAAATCCCATGGCAACAAGGAGGTTAAACACACACACATTCAATATGTAGCACAACTCAATGGATCACTTTTAGGGGCTACAGATTTTTCCTGACTTGGCTTTTGCTCTTGATCTCCTCATATTTGAAGCACTGCAAAAAAAAAAAAATAAATAATAATAATAATTAAGAAAACCTTCCCTTTTTGAGAGTACCTTATAATGAAAACAAGAATATTTTGAAAGAAAAGAATAGGAAATGTTGACTGGAGTGTCCTGCTGCTTTTTAAGTAGTCCAGCTCCCAAGATTTATGTCAAGAGCAACAGAAGGTTGGAAACGAAAGAATGCCCTTGAAGTTATGCTCTGTAACTCAGTCGAGAGAGATCGTTTTCTCATTTACCTTGTCGAAAACCCAACATGAAAAAAAATGGTTGGAGATAAAAATCTTGTGCTGTTACTGGAGATTTACAAACGATGTGACAAAATAAACGTGTGCCACGCATGAGAAAAAGCGCTCCATTCAATGATATAGCAGCTCCCCTGCTCAAGACAGGTGGTACATAGCTTTAAATCTTCAGAACATTGGCTTGAGCTTCTGAAGTTGTATCCTGCTCTGAAGCAGTTCTCACGCATGGGCTCACTGCAAGGATGGGGTCTAGCTTCCCTGCCAGCCTGCAGTGCTCTTCTTTTGCTGTCCTTGGTCCTCATGGATCTCACAAATGGCACAATTTGCTGCATCATGTGTCACTTTGTTTTCCAAGAAGTGGCTACTTTACTGAATCACTCAGTGTTTGTTTAATTTACTATAGAACGTTATAGAAGTATTAAAGAAGGGCAATGTCTAGTGTATGTAACTTAGACACACACAACTTATCATTTCAGCTACACTGAAACTGCCAGCTTCTTTACATAGCATGATTCAAGCCTCTGGAGTAAACACTTGTGTCTTCTGTCTGTGACAGGTGGCAGATCCCTCTGACTGCCTGCAGAGACCATTCCACCAAAATTACGTTTCTACCTCTCTCCAAGCAGTTTCTTCTACAGTAGGAGACGAATATGATATAAAGACAAATTTCCATTCAGGATCCAATTTATATCTTTCCACACTGATTCGCAAAGAGAGCTGCTTCTTGTTAAAAGATAAAGCAGTGGTAATGATCTTCTGGCCAGAATGTTTGTCCCAGAGGGTAGATATGGGAATTACCTTCAGGAAATCTGAACTAACACCGCAGGAAAAGTCTTTAAGCAACATACATCAGCATATTGAGATGAGCTTGCAGTGCTGAAGACTACTGTCACAGAATCTTAATGCCTCGTACTCTGAACAAATTCAAACCCTAGGAACTCATAGTTGTTGTACAAATTCAGTATCTGCCTCATAAAAATAGAGAAATGAGAACAGGCTAATGAGTGCCCTGAAAACACAACCAACCATGTAAAAGGCAGAGAATAGATCAGAGTTTTAATTTCTTCCCTCACTTCTGCCTCTGTAAGTAGCCAGGCCAAAAACCTTCCATTCAAACAGCCTGAACTGTGTGGAAGTTGAGATCCAAACTCTTATAAGCTGAGCCATTTCTAATTATTTTTATTGTCTCATTAAATTTATTATGTTGAACCATTTCTAGTGACCTCATGAACTCTGCAAAGAGTTTGTCATGTACAGTACTTAACAGATGTCTGATTTCAGGCATTGCAAAGTCACTCATCTGGCTCTCTCCCCAGCATGCATATACCCTTAGCAAACCAATCCTATCCTCTTCTCTCTTTCAAGAAGGATTTCATTTTCATGATGCTGTATTACTGGGAAATTTGCTGCAGTCCTGTTATGGTCCATTTTAATGCCTTCACCCTCTAAGCATGTCCTGCATATTTCTTCTCATCTGCCTTGTTTCCTTCTGCATTGATCCAGATGGGTTGTATACCAGAACTGTACTCTCTCCAGAACATCTTCTGGCTTGTCGAGTCAACCAGGGTTTGCAATGCCCCACTGGGGTTAGGTTGTAAAATCCCTCTATTATATGCGCAGCTGTGCTCAGAGACCAGATTTCACTTTGTTCTTTCTTTATCCACAATTTGGAAAGCATGATTATTAAATGCTGGGGATCTGGATCACAGCCTTGAAGGGTTGTCAGAGGGGTTTTTTGAGTCACTGTGCAGCTGAGAACAGGATGTGGTACTGACAGGATCAAGAAAGAAAGAAGGAAGCTACCATGTGAAACTGAGATGTGGCCAGGTCTCCTACCACTGGCTTGCTGGGTAGGCAGCATGTAATGCCAGACATCTGGGGATGAACACAAGAATCATTTTTGGAAAAACATATGAATTCTGTAGTCATACCCATTCCCAGATCAAGAGATTTAGACATTGCCCCAGCATGTCTCATCCCATGCACTGATATAAAAACAGGCAGGCCAAAGGTCCACCCCTTTTTCTAAAGTCAGCCGGTATTAGATGTCAAGGACAATGGACCTGAGAGCAGACATAGAGACATAGAGGTATTTTCACACAATTCCCCTATGGCTTTAGCATAGTGTGGTTCAGGAGTGTTCCTGTGCTTGTGTAATTAACATTCCTTGACAGATGTTTTTGTTTTGGTTTTCCCAAAACTTTTTAAGCTCTTGTAAACTTTTATTTTCCATAATCTCCCGTGGCATGCATTTCCATAGCTTAACTTCACGTTCTGTGAAGAACTAATCTCACCCCACGCCCCTGCCTTTATCTTCAGTTTTCCAATTTGTTTCCTACTTTCCCATTCCTATATTAGAAGAAATCAAATACCATTTTCATTTTCTGCAGATCCATCACGGTTTTATAGACATCTACTTCTCCCATTGTCAGCCATCTCTTCTAACATTGCTTCTGTATCATTGCCATGTTACCTCTGGGAGGTTAAGAAGCATAGACTGAGGATCAGGAGTATATTTCTGTAGTTTCAAGGGAGAAGGAGAAACAGGAGTTGGGGAGGAACCTGAACAGCAGGTTAGATTACACTTTTCATTGTGAATATGGTACAGCATTTCCTGAAACAAAATCTAGTTTTGCAACTTAGATTTCCTACATTTCAGAAGCTATGTGTATGCAAAGGGGAGGACAGGAATTTATGAAAAGCTTCAGTTTCCACATAAAACTTAAGCCCAGTTCTCTTCTTGCCTTTTGTAAAAGTAGATCTGTAACATGGTGTTAACCTGAATTATTGCAAGGATTAGAAGGTGAGATGGGTCCAGTTCTTAGTTCTTCTCGCTTCTTGGTTTTATGGAGGCACAGCTCTCATGGATTTATATCTGAATTAGACGAGGACAGATGGGAGGAAAGTCAAGCCTATTGTTTTTACGCTCTGCTTTTGACAGTGCTGAGAATCTTCATGCTATAAAAGTGTCTGCGCTATGCTGCCTTCCATCTGTATTGCATATATTGTATCTGTCGTGCTGGTAAGGAAGAGCCGATATTTTTGGCAAGCTTTCTTTCTTGTACAACTACAGATACAGCATCACAGCATTAAAAATAGCAGTGGATGGGAAAAAAATCTGACTCATGGGAAATTCTCATTTTATCCCATGTCAGAGCAGAAAGGAATACCAGTTTTCCCCCCCATGAAGTTAGAAGTGTTATCAGGTTTCAATTAATTCTTGACCAAATGTTAGTGTATCTGGAGACACCGGGACATTTCAGACACAGGAAGTTCAGTTTTGCCTCCTAAAACTGTAGTTGCCCAAAAGTTGTCTTCAAAAATGAATAAAAGAGAGGGATGGGCCCATCTAGAGTGAATGTTATCTCATTCTAGATGCTGCATTTCAAGTAAGACAGATCACTGCATGTTTGGAGATACTTAATTCTTTGTGTTGACTACATAATGAATCCAGGCATGCCAATTGACTTACTGCTTACCTTCTGAGCAACTAATGTTAGAAAAGACTCCTCCCTCCAAATACTTCTGTGGAGATAGTGCTCAGCTGAAGAGAAGACAAGGTCAGAACAAACTCAGAACACCAAATTCCTTGGGAACGCAGTAGCCAATACACAGTGCAGTGTTGATGGGAAATAATTTATCTTCATTTTCCTGGCAAAAAACAACTTCAAAAATCAACACTTTCCCAGGGAAGACTTTTGAGTGAGATGATGCCCTGCCTTCTCATGGAGATTTTTTTTTCACACAGAAATTAAGAAATGAGTTCAATAAATAAAAAAAATAAGTAGTAGAATGTTTCCTAATGAAACATACAAGTGAAAGCCATATTATTGAGACATTATGAGCCATATTGAGAGCCATATAATCACCTTCCATAGCCAAGATTTGTAAGGGCCTTTTCTTTCACACTGGCACTGACTTCAGCCATGTAAAATCTAGACATCCAATCTAAGTAGTGTTTGAGCTCCTTCTGTGCCCAATGTGGAGACTCAGACATGTCTAGATGGAGACATCTCATTGATTCTGTAACTGTGTATTGAAAGTTGAAGAATGTGGATATCTGTGAGGAAGAAAGAGGTATCTCACAATATATACGCACCATTTAAACTGCACAAAAAAACTTGCATCATTCTCACTATCAGCTTATAAAGATGATAGTATGGATCATCTACCTAGCACAAGATTTGTTTTCTGCCTCATGAAATGATGGGGAACAGTTCTTTATGCCCAAAGATTTTCCCATAAAAAGAGGACCCATAAATTTCCCCATAAAAAGGAGTGGCAGAGTGAGAGAGAGACTTAAAAAGGTTCTTGATTAGATCCACTAACATCAGCTGATTGAAAAGTCTGTAAATATAATATCTGAACATTCATAGAATCATAGAATTATTAAGGTTGGAAAAGACCTTTAAAATCATCTAGTCCAACCACCAGCCTATCACCACCATGCCCACTAAGCCATGTACCCTTTTCTTGAACACTTTCAGAGACAGTGACTCCCTTGCTTCCATGGGCAGTCTGTTCCAATGCATGATCACTCTTTTTGAGTGTTCTGATAGTTCTTCCTAATGTTCAACCCTGAAATTGCTATGTTAAAAAAAAAAAAACAACAACAACCCAAAACCTTACAAAAAAAACCACCAGCTTCCAGCTGCAGATCTATCTTTGTCCTAATTTTCTTTGATCAAATATCTAGGAATTTCCACGTGACAACAAAAGGCTACACCAAAAGCCAAATTTTTGGCCAACTTTCAAGCTTTATTTTGAAAGTAAGAATTCATTAGGACTATGGAGAAGAAATGACTTCAGTTGAAATACTGAGTGTTTGGAAAAGTCATCAGCAACAGGTTGGTGAATATTGTGATGGGAAAAAAACCACCATCAGCAGTACCAATGCCAACCTCTTAATGGTAATAGTGTAGAGGCTGAACAGTGTTTCCTGGTGGCAGTAAGGGTTCACAGTTTCTCTGAACTCATCTCTATCTAAAGTTTTCTAAGACTTCTCCTGAGCATGGGGGTAGGGAAATGGTGTGAGGGAAAGTAACGTGACTTGTGAGCTTGTAGACCCATTTCATAGACTAGAATCATAGAATCGTTTGAGTTGGAACCAAACTCAATTGAAATGAACAAGGACGCCTACAGATAAGTCAGGTTGCTCACAGCCTGGTCCAGCTTGACCTTGAATGTCTCCATAGGCAGATCATCCACCACAGTTTGTAGCATGCCAAAGAGTAGTAAGGTAGGAATAAAGTAAAATAGTAACACAGTTGGCATTTAACTCCAGTTACCGTAAATGCTTCATGGTGGCAAGCAGAAACAGATGAAGAAATACCCCCAGATCACTGTTGATCCATCAAAGGAGCTAGCGTACCGCACCACGTGCTCCCATTTTATTAGCATGGGAAGTAAGAACCTGTGGGATATTGTGTCCTTCACCATGAGTTTTCAGTAAATACTGATTGCTACTCTACAGGAAAGATTAAGAGCTTTCACCCTCAGTGACCCATAAATGTATGCCCTAGGACCTTTCCCCAGAGAATTTCAAATGACTTTACCAACTGACTTAGGTCAGTGGAGCAGTCTTTCTCCTTCAAAGCCTAGGAGTACATTTCCTACCCAAAGCACAAGGTTCAGACACTGTTTATCCTGTTCTGCCCAGGACTTGCTCTTTTTGTTTTGTACAGAATTTCTTTTCTGTTAGACATTGTTCGTGAGCCAAAGTTTTCTTTGGAACTCAGAATGGGAAAGGACCACCTGGGTTAGGAATTCCTGTCTTTTGGAATTACAGGCTGCTGTGCCAGTTTCATCATTTTTTCTCAGAAAATAGGTATTTAGTGCTGGCTGAGAATATATACTATTTGGGTATGGACACAGAGGATACTTTCCATGCAAAACAAGCTGTATTACAAAAAACAGCAATAAATTAGTTAACAGTAGATCCACATAATCATGGCAAGGCTAGGAGGTAAGCTCCACAAAAGGCAGCAGAGTCAGTATGGTATTCAGCCAGTTTTCTGTAATCTCAAGGAAAGAAGGCAGGTGTGAGGGAGGAGTAGGTTAGAGTAGCACGGTGCCATCCAACAAACCACTCCTGCTGGGCATATGCAGAGGGGACGAGATGCCCATGTGAGCTGTCATGGTCATGTCTGTGTCTTGTCAGAGCCAACAAGTGAGGTTACAGCACAGGCATGTCAAACACATTGTCAGAAGGTGCTGAAGTGGCTGCGTTTTATTTTAATCTGGAAATGTGGCCCTTGCTGCCTTTTATGATGTGCCAGTCTAAGCTGCCTCTGGCAGCTGTGAGAATATTGGTTTTGGCAAACAGCTGCAAGGAGCAGCAGACTGGAAGGAGTCAGCAGCAAATGTGATAAAAGGGGAAAATTGCTGACGCCAGGAGGAAAAGTGCAAGGTCCTGCTGATTACAGAAACCCTTTTGGAGCTGAGAGGATGAGGAGGTCTCCTCAGACACTGGGATGGATGGACAGCAGAAGATTAGCTTACTCCTCTTGACTTCAGCTGAATTGCTCCACTGTGCTTTTCAGATGCCCCACTGGCTGGAGGGGAAGGATGCTCCAAAGAACAAGGGCAGAATTGACAGAAGATGCCAGGGAAAGATTTCTCTCCTTGTCTGCCACTTGGCCTAACTAAGCCTCTTTGATAAAAAGAACTGGGCCCAGGTCACCCATGGTGGAATACAAATGAGAGCTGAAGGTGTCCAAACTGAAGGCCAAAACTCTGTGGGTAAATTGCTCTGTTCTACATTAACAGGTGCAGTATTTCCCAGCACTGGAACTTGATTGCAAAACAAACCACCTCTGTCTTATAACTCTCCTATTCTGTGATTACAGCAATGGGCTTTTTTTTGCCAACTAGATAACAAGCACTTTGGGACCACAATCTTTTCATGTGCTTTTTGCTCACAAAGAGGGTGGTGTGTGTAAAAAGTCCCAAGTCCTTGTGAATGCTATGCATTGATGATAATAATATGAAATATCACATTTCCTTCTCTAATCTGACGGCTGTTATGAGAAAGCTCGTCAAAGATGATCTCCAAGAGCAGGTCCCTAGAAGAAAGATTAATTTCTATGCCATCTCAAGGATACAGTCAACTTGTTATCATTGCATTTTCCATTTACATCCAAAAATGCAGAATGCCTAGGTGAGGGGCTGCTTATTTTGTGGCTGCCCATTTTTTGTTGGAGTGTCCAAGACCTGGATGAACACAGCAGCAAAAAGTATCAGCTATCCATAAGCTCACTGTAGCACATCCTGCAGAGCTTGTCACAGAGACCCCTCTGTGCATGATCTCTTGCACAAGGACAGACTTCACCGAAACTTTCCTAAATGGATCCTTGGCGCTTGGGTTTGACTAAGACAAGTCCATTGGGACACTTTGCCCATAACTCCACACGTTTCCAAAAAATGTTCTCTTTTTATATGCAGTAGTAGTTCAATTTTCTCCGTATTGTGTTTCCTATTTCTGATCTGGGCCAGCAAGTGAAAATGCTGGAGGAACCATCTGAAATGCTGTTCTACTGTTTTCAGTGTAAGTGTTGGGAAACCTTTAGTGCAGTTTTGCAAATGGAAGCTCTTTAGGGGAGAGTCAGATCTCTGAAGCATGCGTAGCTTGTCCTAAACAAAAGCATGCTTTGAACCCAACTGAGATACAGCTGTGACTAGCTTTCAGAGAGGAATTTACAAGCCTGGAGCCATTTATAGCCAAGAAAACTTTCGAAGAATTGAATGTAGGAATAAATATTTACCTCTTTTCACCAAATATCCATGCTAACACTTGTGCTGAAATAATTATCTTCCCATTATTCAAAGATCTATGTGACTTGAAAAAACAGCCCAGATTTAAATAATAGACATCTTGTGCTTTTGTGTACCATTTTAGTCAGCATCTTACGTCTGCCACTTCATGGAAAGTGTATTTGGAAATAAAATAGTTGTGGTGAAGTATGTTGCTTGTGATACTAGATCAGAGTAGTTTGGAGTTTTGTGTTTTTAATGATCTAGATGGAAATAACATTCATGCAACAAACCGAAGACCTGGTTGCTGATGATCATATATTTAGGCACACTAGCCAGACCTCCTATTATCCCCAGTAATTTTAGACTTGAGAACTGTTGATTTAAATGAAACAAAAAAACACTATTTTGAGTTGAAAGGAAAGGTGTGTCCCTGATATTTTCCAAAAACAAGTGACTTCCTGAGAAATTTCCTACATTTCAGTGATGTTCTGCCTGTAGACCTCATTCAAACATTTTTTAAAATTATAATTCTTCTTCAAAAATGAAATAATGAGAATAATAAAGATAGTATACACAAAGAAAAGCAGAGAAAAAAAAAAAGAAAAAAAAGGAAGAGGTTTAATCCTGACCTGGCTGTTGTTACATATTTTTTCCATATTTCGATGCAGAACCTGATGTGCATGGCTAAGTTGAAGTGAATAACATCTAGTGATCTGGTTCATGGTGTGCTGTTGTTATTTACTCAGGTTATTATAGCAATGCCAAGCCACAGCAAGTCTGAATTGTGCCAGCTGGTACACATGTGCCTGGAGAAAAGTCAGCCCAGCTGCAACACTGCAATCAGAAATTGACAGAGGGAAATCAATGTGAAGGTGGCTACATAAAAGAGAATCCATCAGAAAAGGACAAAGATGATGAGAAAGACTGAAAATATAATTTCTGTGTATAAGATTGACAGAACTTGGATTGTTTAGTCTAGAGGAAAGACAACTGTGAGACAGTTGTGATAACAGTCTTCAAATATGTTGAAGATTGCCACAAAGAGGGAGGTGATGAATTCCTCTCTATATCCACTGGGGATAAGGCAAGGAGGGAAGGGCTTAAATTGCAGTAGTGGTGGTTTGGGTTAGGCAGGAGGAAAATCTTTTCAAGGAGAAGGAAAAAAAAAACATAGGGATAGATTTCCTAGGAAGCGTTCAGAGTCTCTGGCACCGTAGATCTTTTAAAGCAGGATGGAGGAAGATGTGGTTGGTAGTCTCTCAAGGTTTAATTTAACTCTATAGCATGCTTTATTATTTTCCCTATTGAGAACTAAAGCATAGAGAACTGGAGTGACTTGCACAATGGGTAACCTAGGGCAGGAGTACAAATCAATGACCCTGAGTTATCTGCTTACTGAGTGAAAAGAGAAGAGTCTGGGAATAATAATAAAAATAATTAACAAATGGCACGATATCAAATAATAAAATAATAAGAATGAATTAAATCAAATGTTCACATTTTGGAGGTTTAGAAAGTTTTTCTTAATTGTGTTCTCACTGAAGATGAGCTAAGCATCCAAAATTTTCCAGTCTGTAAAGAATTCCAGTATTTTTAAATGTCTTTATTCAGAATCAACTTTCAAATAATATGTTCTGTTCAGTGCTGAAGCACAATGTTAAGTATGTAAAAAAAAGTACGCACTGATATACATAACATCAGATATTGCAGTACAAGTTTAAACAGCAAATCAGAACATTATCACTGACACATAACATTTTAGCATTTCAAGAACAAAAAGAAAGAAATCAAAATGATTAATCATTATTCCTTTCATGCAAAAAATGTAGTTATTAGTATCAGAATGCTTTGTTGAGCTGAGCTGGATTGAAATCTGCCTATTTCTAACACAAAACTGTGCACTGAAGTTTTTGAGCAGCTCTGTACATTCCTTTATTACTATTTTATATCGTTGCTTGAACAAAATTGAAAGGGCCAGAAAAAACACAGGAAAAAAGCTGCTTTAGCTGGAAGCAGGGTTACCTGATATAACCCCAAAGGACCTGCTCCCTTGACATTTCCAATCAGCAAAATTACTCAGTTGTCATCTGTTTATTTTTGCATCAACAAGTTCAACGTAATAAAGTCAGCTTACCCTTCTGAAAAGCCATAGAGCTGTGTTGGCATCCACTGAATATTCAGTTTTAGAACACATGCAGGAAACATGATAGTATGAGCAGAAATATTTTTGTATGAATGGCTCATTCTTATTTATCTGAGTGTGCTTCGTGCTATACATGTCTGTAGTACCTTGACTGTAACAGAACAAAATCTAGCGCACTACTGAAGTAGCATTTTGTCTTTATCTGACCACCTCCACAACCAGATGTGACTGTCAGCAGTTTAAACCCCAATTTAAGAGAGATGATTTGAGTCATGTACCAAAGACTGATATGTGCTGGGCTTAGGAAAAAGTTCCGAGATGACCAATGTCTGGAGGACCATAGAGAGGCACAGGTGGGATGGAGTCAGCATCAGTGTGACTCAGTGACATCGCTGTGGTTGCTTCTTCATCACGCAGCCCAGATTGCACAGACCATTGTGAGGACCACAGTTCCTTGCCTGCACTGGCGAGGAGGAAATCCACTCCTGCTTGAGAAGGATTCTCTCGAGCAGCCCACAGCAGAGGTTAAGAGTGGGAGAGCCTGAGAATCAAAATTAATGCGTCTTGCCTGGAGAAACCTTTCACTGGCTTTGTCTGTGCAGTGGTTACTTTGCAGAATAATTTCATTCCTCAGCCATCATCTTCCCCAGCCATTAAATCTACTTCAGAATGATTCCATTATAAAGCATGTACTCCACAAGTGGCACAAAATGTACAACGTGCACAAGTCCTAAGTTGCCATTAGTGCTTCAAGGGCCTGGCTGGCATACTGTCAAACAGTTTACAATCTAGCAAGTTGCCAAATACCTTCTAATTAAACAAACCCTTTCTTGCATAATGCCAAACAATTAAACAGGTTTATAGTTTTTAATCTAACACTGCATCTAGTTTAAAGGTCTGTTTTAAATATCAAAGCCTTTTGATCATCTAATGACAGTTGAGAGCTGATGATGGAGCATTTCACCTATCCATGCCAGCGTGTCTAAAGAATTCATATTCCTTCTATTTTTTCCTCCCCCTCATAGAATTCACAGCAAATTGTGTACAAAACCCTTTACCACCCTTCATTTTTGAGAATCGCCTCTGGTACCCAATATAAATTAAGGTTAATTTATCTCTGCAGTTTCTCTCCAAGAATTCAGAATGGGAGAAGGATTTGGTAGGCCACCGTCTTGAGCAACTGCAGGCACCCATGGTCATTTTAAAGGACCAGATTAAAGCCTCACACAACTAAACTAAGCTTGAAAATCTTTCTGCGTGTAAGATGATTTGTTTTAATGTCCAAGGCAATCCATCTCATTCCCAGATTCTACCACACCACCTTTTGTCACATCTGGACCAGATCCCACAGAAGGGAAAGAGAAGAGTCTCAGAAGATCAGTGGGGAGCTGATGTGAAGAAAAAATGTCAGAGTGATTCTGGATGAAAGCTGAAGACTGGCTTTCACCTGAGCTATGAATGGAAGTGTTCATCTGGATCTCAGACTCATAGTGCTCAGTAACATCTGAGGCCCACTGACACTGTTTTCATAAATTATAGCAAATTTCTCAATAGCCAGTGGAGAAGCTGAAAAAAGTTACTTTTCGTGTCTGTGGCAATCAGATTCAATAGCATATTTACTCAGTGAAGTTTCTCTTTGCTGTACTAAAAAACATATTGTTACCATCTTAAAACATCTTTTCACAAACACATTCGCTCAGGTAGAGATTTAAGTCAATGTGGAAGGCAAGCCAGCACACCAAACCATAAAGAAAACAATGGTTGGTATAACAGCTGGGCAAGTAACTAGAATAGACAATGTCTCTATAGCCAGCCAGGCCCAGCTCTATTTATGCAGGTGTAAAGGAGTTCTTGCCATTGGAAATAGTGCACTCTCATTGTATTACACATTCTTTCCTCCATCAGCATCCTGTTTAAACAGGCTCAGTGTGAAGGGGGCGTCTGCTATTCATTTGCAGATGCCTTGTGATGATATGAAACATAATTGTATAATTTATGCAGAATAAACCCAGAAATGGCTGCTGTTCAAGGGAGCTAGCAAGGCCCCAAAGTGCTTGAAATATTGGAGCAGGCAGAAAAGATAACAAAGCATATTCTTTTTGCTACTCCATTCTGGTACAGGAGGAGAGGAAACTTAATGAAAGAATGTGATTCAGATGTGCTTGGTTATTGCTGGAAGAGAAAGCACCACAATGGCTTTGCAAACCTATTGAGTAACTTCACCAAAGCCAATGTACTTGCCCTGGGAATGAATATTGGCCCTTAGACTCTTCTTTCTGTGCAGTGCAGCTCTTCAGATGTTTGTCAAAATGAATGTTCAATTGTTTGTTTGTTTAGAGCCAACAATGTCAGGCTGCATATTATGGCCCCGCTGTGCTTGGCTTGTTCATGACTTCTCTGCCTGAAATCGCTTTGATTTTATTTAGCTGGAGGAAGTAGAAGGACGCTGGGGACTTTGTTTCATTTTGTAATGGATGATTCAAGACTTGAATGTTAAATTTGGGGCTTGGCTCTGAGGTAGGTCAAAAGAGAATAGCTTGGAATAAACTGCTGATGCGGAGTCTTGTTTTCTACGTAACGGCAGGATGTTTTCATGCTATGAACCTATGAACAAGTCATCTAGAATTACTACGCTGTTACCTTCCAGAGAGATTTTCTGGCTTAAGACTAAGACCTCTTGATTCTGACTTCCTGCTCAGTAATGCTATCACTACATCAAGGTAATAAACTCCCAGGCTTTTCATGTCAGTATTCTGATTCAGTTTACAAGAAATTTTAAGCTGCAAGAAAATACAAAGAAATGAACAAGCAAAAAGCAAAGTGTTTCAAACCTTTCTTGATACACTACGTTTCTCACACACTAGTTCCAGTCTCATGAGACATAACTCACTATTTTTCTTCTTGTTCAACAGCTTTCTTTAGAAAACACAGCTTGTTCAGTGTTTTTCCATTAGCTGATTTCAACTTAATCACTGTTCAATGTTTGTAATAACACAGTGTTGGCTTAAGATGCATTTTCAGAGATGAGCATAATATTAGGGGTTTAAAAAAAGAAGTATCTAGCATCCCCATTAGAGAAGGTAAAGAAGAGATGTGCAAGAGTCACCAAACCCACTGCCTGGTTCAATAAAGTTCCAGTCTGAGCTCATTTCTTGGATGATGTTGGTTTTTGAATATTTAGCTCTTGTAAGTGTTAGTCAAAATAATGGTATTTATCACAAGAATAGATATGGCCTTTTCCAATCACATCCATTAGTGAAAGTCAACACAGTGTGGTGTTACTTCGCAAAATAAAACCCCATGTTCTTGCTCCAAGAGGTATACACATGTTGAAGCTGCCATTTTCAGAATACCATAAAAGAGACATTCAAAGTGTTTGGCTGTCATGAGAGATAATGACAGTAAAAATGCTGCATTTGTATTATGAAAGTACGATCACTCAAAATAATAATGCTGTTTTTTTCAGTTGTCTTAGAAGGACCCTAAAATATTCATTGTTAACCCTCTCTCTTCATGGATCTTACAGGTTTCAACAAAAAAAGAGGGCAAGATATAGTATATATTGCTTACATTGCCAAAATACAACTTAGGTCAGTAGGGAACTCTGGGGCTTTCTGGTTCAAAATACCTCTCAAAGGTTGCTTACAGTCCTATTGAGTCAGGTACTGAATACCTCCAAGAAGGGAGATTTTAAGGCTTCCTTGGCCCCCTTTTCAGTGTTTGATTACTCTCACTGTGATTTCTTTTAATTTCTTAACATATCAGATTTTCCATTCTTGCAGCTTGCACCCATTCAACTTGATCTTTTACTGCCTTGGTCTTCCCTATAGACCACACAGTAGGTTTTTGAAGACAGGAATAATGTCACCCATTAGGTTACTCTTCCTAAGACTGCACCAATTGATTTCCAAAGTTTTCTTGGAAAATATCACTAGACCCTTGCTTGCTCTGTTTGTGTTTCCTTCCCCAGGAATCTATTGCAAGCTCTACTGGGGAATGAATGGCAGCCTATGTTGACTATTGGCCTTAGCCACTATTGCACTCTTGTATCCTTGGAAAGGGCATAATGACCCTAACTTATACACTCAAAGCCTTTCCATGAGCTACAAGGTTATGATTGCAAGTATACAAGATGACTTAACTGCTACCAGTTGTTTTAAGTGTTTAAAGTTTCCAAATGTTTGAAAGCCACTGCAGTGCAGATGCTTTTAGGATCAGATTCCTTGCAGATTGAATTGCTCTGACATCTGCAAAGTGATTTGCTTCTCAGTGTCTGTTTCAAATTCAATAAACTTTACAGTAGCCATATTTGACCACAAATAGTTCATATCAACTTCTGTGCAGTCCTGAAAAAACTCCCACCTTTCCATATTTTTTTAATGTAGTTTGATTTTTACACAATCTAGGATGCTACCCAAGTATTCAGCAAATGCCACAAGGTTATGGAATGGTATTACTAGATGCCAGAAAACAAATGCAACGGAAAGAGAGAAAACTCATGACACACTTCTTCTGTTACCAGCTTCTTTCAGTCTGCAGCTGAGATAAGCATTGTAAAGAGATACTTGTTAGAACAGTTCTCTAGGTATTCTGAAAGGGGTTCGACTTGGTGAAACACTAAACTTCACTCGAAAAACAGATTCCTGCAAGGCTTCTGCCTTTTTAATGAGTTAAACAGCAGCAGTGCACTTCTGCACTTCAGCAAGTCCTATCTTCTCTGCCACGAGGACCAGCGTCACGTCCCTCATGCAAATTGCATTCAAAGCCATTCAAAAGCTATAACAATTCTGGTATAAGTACTATTGATGCAAAAAAAGCGGTCACCACTCCTGTCTAGTATCATCATCCAGAAAACTGAATCCAGAAAAATGGAGATAGGACGTAAGGCCAGGTGGATTGATAGCTATGCTACCTTGTGGCTGAAGTCATTTGTTCCCTTCCTTTCCCCTAAGATCCTGCCATTACCTGTCCTTCATTTTCTCTCTCTGAAAAAAGACCCTGGTTTTCTTTGCAGTGTACAAATGGGAATTACTGCTTATCAGTCTAATGGCTATTTTCAGCGGCTGGGAAGGAGAGGTGATAGTGGTAAGTGAAACAGGGAAAGAGCAAATGTCTCAAATCATTTTCACTGCTGACTACTCTCACTACACCTGCAGTTCCTGCAGCATTTCTCCATAAGACCAGTACCAAGAAGCAGGTGCTTTCTGCGGCACTGATTCTGGAAACGTCTATTGGTTCACTGGAGAACTGGGGCAGGAACGGCTGCTGAGAACACTCGACACCACAATTCATCCAAAGCAAAAGGGAGGAACAAAAGGGAAGGCCAGGAGATGGGAAAAAGCCCTTTTAAAGAGACTGTTCACTTTGAGGTATCTTCTCCTGGGGAAAGAGGAAATACGGAAGGGCAAAGGGAAATCTTTCTCAGCTCTGGATTTTCACTTTTGTGATAAAGATGAGCAGAAAACAGGTGAAGGAATAGATGTAGTGAGAATAGAAAGCATATGGGTAAGGGGAGTTCAGCACCCTTCTCACAAATCTTTCCCAGGAGAATGAGCTGCTGCTGATTTTGGCTGTCAGCAGTGTTGGGATTTGCAAGGTGCTGCCGGGCTTTCTCATCCTAAGTTAAAGTGCAGGGTGCAACAGCATGCCACCATCTTTGTCATGGCTTAACGAAAAGACCGAGTAACTGCCTGATGTGAGTATTTGTGGAAAAAGTGTTTGCCTGCTTTAAGTTCTATATTCTTTAAAGAAGAGAAAAGCTCACTTGGATTTGTCACTATAGGAAACTGGAGAAACTTGAATTTCTTTAGAAAAAAAGTGCTAGAAAGTATTGGGCCAGACTTGGCTTATCAGGATTTCCTTCCTCTTGTTTCTGAATTTATTAGGGCTGTTTTCACTGTGGAATAAGTAGGTGTACATATGTTTATTTATGAAGAATGCTCACACTGCACTTTTCCTGATCATAGCTGAAAATAAGCAAAAGGAGATGGCTTCTCTCATGAGGTGCTGAGCCACCTTGTGCCTGCAAAGCTTCTGATTCCTTTTCCCTGGTGGGAAGCTACCAACTCCCCCCCAAGTTGTCTTGGTACTTTGCCCATGTATCCGCTTGCTGCTTCTCTCCTTCTTCCCTTCCACTCTTCAAAAGTGTCATGGTCAGCAATGTGGACATAAGCTGAGGAGCAGGTTGGTGTTGTAAGCAGGGATCAGGAGCTGGAGATCAGTCTCCTCTCCTGGAGATCTTGTTCTAACAAAAGTCAAGGTCACTCCTGAGAGTTCCTTACTTCAGAGCACAGACCAGATTTCCCAGGGGTGAAGGGCCCAGTCACATAATTCATGCCAAATCTCTATTGTACCTTGCCTTATGTGTCAGTATTTTCTGTCATGACATGCAGGCAGCATTTTTGTTCTCTCCCTTCTCCCACAGTTGCTCCAGGAGCCCATACTGTGTGTTTCAGTCTACCCAAGAGGAACAAAGACAGATGAGGGCAGAGGGCAGAAGAGGCATCAGTGACAGAAGACATCAGAGGGGTGAGCTGAAAGGGGAGGCAAAGTAGCTCAAAGTGCTCTGAGATGCTAAGTGCCATGGGGACAAAAGAGCAGGAGGTGGCATACCATGCTGGGGCAGCAGAAAGGTTGTACAGTGTTTTGGGTGCATTGGAGCAGAAATGATGTGCCAGTTGTTTTCAGTTTCCCAGCTGTGTGGGTTTTTTTTTTTTTTAAGCTAAATCTTGAGCTTGTTGGAGTGGGGGTGCTCATCAGTATGTGTACAGCCTGCACCTCACACACCATGGCCCTCTGTAGAATAGCAGGGAGAGAAATAACAGCTTGTGTTAAAGGGAAAATAGTTTGGAGAAGAACTGAGGCACAGCTGCAGGGGTGCCTGTGATGTATGGGATGCACCAATATGTACCACCTCTTTCACTGCCTCTATTTCCTCAAAAAGGAGAGGGGAAAAAAAGCCCAGAAAACATGAGGCACCAGCATGTTGTTTTTCCTTTTTGAAAACAAATGGTCTTTTCAATTAGACTGATTTGTCCCTGAGACAATCAATCTAAGGTTTATAAAAGCAAACACTAGAGTAATTAGTTCTATCCAGGAAGAATATTAACTTTGTTTATCTTTGTGTAATTAATCACTGACCCTGCCAGCTCTACAAACCCTCCTTTGCACAGATGGGACAGCAAAGAAGGGAAGCAGAGGGCAGGAGCGAGGTGAACAACATCTGATATACAACAAGAGCATGTCAGGATGCTGTAACACACATCTTACCCCCCCACACCTACATAATTGTATGAAACCGCATTCCAGCTCCAGCGCTGTGGGGCTGCACAAGAGCTGCTATCTGAAGAAACAATAAATAACTTTTTTTTTTTTTTTAATATCCTCATTCATATTAACCTGTGAATTGTGAGGACAAGCAGCTTTTCACCATGGTTCATTTGCCTAATTGACAAAGCAGTGGCTATGTTTTCCCTGCAGCACTGCAGTAGGCCCCAGCAGCTGCCAGGTAAGCAAGCACTTCAATACCCTCAGCAAGAGGAATTGCAGCCTCTGGTTTGGCCATAGTGAACACTGCCAAGTGTCACTCCAGGGCTGGCTGTGTGTCAGTGGTGGTGTTATATGTTAGTTGTGGTTTGCTCTGATCTCAAGCCTATAGGGAATGAAGCAATTTTGAGTCTCTTCCTCTATCCCTGACCTCCAGTTTAACTTTAAGGAAATGTTTGGATTTATTCAAGTACTTTTCAACAGCATGAAACAAGATCAAGGTCTGGTTCCCCCTTCTCTTACACTTGGTATGATTGTACAGACCATCTCTCCTATGCTGCTTCAGTAAGGTTTTAGATTGACTTTACAGTAGCAGCTGAAAACACTAGAATGAAATAAAAGGCGACAAATAGGAAATGATGTGCAAATTTGTAACTAAGAAAAACTGCCTTGCTATCTTAGCCCCTCCTGGTTGCATCTGAAGAAGTTGAACCACAGGTCAGAGGAAATCTGATCGTCCTCTCCCACCTCCTGCTCTGGGTTACTATTCATCAAGGTGAGGTATAGCTTTACCTTCATGGGACACTCCTTTTACTCTTTATCAGCCCCACTGAACACTAAGCAGGTCACACATGGCCTCTGTCAGCTACACTGCAAATCTTTCGTATCTTTTAATGAAAATATTGCCAGTGTTTTTGTTCTGTTGTCATTGGAACCCAGCTGCATCTCTGTGATAAATGACATCTAACATCTATTGATGAGGGAATGTTTCAGCTAGACACTACAAGGACACTGTGCTGATCCAGAACTGCATCCAGGGGGTGTTTCCACGAGCCTCAGTGTACAACAGGGGGTTTCAGTCCCTCCCCATAGGTGGGACAACAAGAAAGCACTGCCTTTTTTTTTTCCCCCTGGATATTAGGAAGACCAAATTTCTTTCTTAATTCACCTTGTTATGATAGCTACTAAATTAGAAGAGCTTCTATCATTAACCTCAGAACACAAGCCAAACTTCTTTCTTTTTTTACAAGAATCTCAATTTTCAAACGCTAGTGTTACAATCAGAAAGATTAAAGTGGTGGAGGGTCAATACAGGAGTGAAACAGCAAAGGGACTAGTGCAAACAAAGCAGTGTTACAAAGGAAAAGTGCTCACCTGTCTCTGAAGATCTATTCTTTCAGGAAAAATTCCACAAGGGAAGAATCTCCAACCAGAAAGCCTTCTCCAGTAGCAGTCAGACCTTAAATGAGGTCTAAGAGAGGTGCAGCCAGGCTCCATCCTTTTTGGTCACGCAGTTGAATTGCCTTCACCTGTGCTCCCAGGGATGACCAGATCGTTTCCCCAGATGCTCAATCAGTGATTCAGGCTGTGACTCAACAGTTACCATACAACTAGAGGGCTTATTTCAGTTTGATAATGGGCTGCACTTCAAAGACTCAGTGGAAAAATGGGCATTATGGAAATTCAGTGAATGATTCTGCATTTGTTTTACACAGGAGTGGGACTCAATTACCCTTGTGGGTCCCCTCCAGGTCCAGATATTCAGTTATATTCCACATTTAGAGGCTGAGAGATCAGGAGAGAGAGGAGAGACTTAACAATAGTCAGTCTCTATGTCTTCTTTCACATGAGCAGACTGCTGTTCAGGGTAGTCAAATCTGAGCTCTTTCTGTTTCTCCAACTGTTACACAGGAGGGATCTGCTAATCTGCCTGTAACTCTTTCTCAACCATATTTGATTTCTGTACCTGTCTCAGATAGGCAGGGTGTTAAGGTTTGAGTTCCAGTCTCTTGATTCATATTTTCTGTACAGTACAGATACGGACCTAATGGGAATCAGTCATCACAGAATCATAGAATGGCTTGGGTTGGAAGGGACCTCAAGGATCATTAAGTTCCAACTCCCCTGCCACAGGGAAGTACACAGCTGTCTAGTGCTTTTCCACAGTCTGTTGCTGGAGTCCAGGAGGAGACACCAATTCTCCCAGTTTAGCAGGACATTGCTGCTGCCAAAGCAGCACAGTCACTCCTGTATCTTCTTGCAGTGACAGCTAGGGATATGGAGTGACTCAGACCTCCTCTTTCATCCGACAACCACTAACAAAAAGCCATTCACTCTTTCTTCTAGCCAAATCACAGAGCAAATTCATCTCCCCATGCAGCTCTGTAGTTGCTGATGGTGATACAAGGTAGGGAGTAGGTCTATATAGCCAGGAGCTGGAGAAAGGTGAGTCCTTGTAGTTTTTGTTAATGATCTTAGATTGCTTTAGAACAGCCATTAATCCTCTCTCTTTACAGAGTAATGATTTCAGTGGTGGATAATCTCAGGTCAAGCCCGAGTGGCTGTCAAGATGGGTGGTCATCACAATAAAATATGGGATATCAGGATGCAACTCAGTTTAGCAAGTAATCTGCCAAACTCAGTGACCCTGTAATTAATGTTTTAAGGAGAGGAAAAGAAAATCTTTCCTTACAGGAAGAGAAAGACATTTTAATGTCTTCAGGGGGTAACACAACTGAACAGTGTTGTCTAAGAATGGTATCTGGGGAAAGGAATTGCTCTCAATTTTCAGTTTCAATACTTCACTCACAGATGCATTAGATTTGAGAAGTCAATGAGTGTTTTCTCCAAGTCAGCCTAGTGATCATGAGTTCAAACATATACATTTTTCCATTCAGTCTGAATGGGCTTCTCTGATCTTTACTGAGAATTTATCATAGAGATCATATGGAAAGACATCATCAGATCTTGTTATTTTTCTTTTCTTTTTCCTTCTTTTGTTTCAAAAATACAGTGATTTTTCCAAAGTCACTGTGGCTGTAAACTGAAATTCTACTTGGACAGTGCCTCAAACATCCAGCACTTCTGTGTGTGTGTCTACATCCTTCATTGAAAAGGGTTTCTGGGGGACTCAAGAAAAATGATGAAATAACACACCTGTGTTTCTCTATGAAGCAAGACAGCTGGAGAGAGGCCAGGCCACAGGTCATGTTCACCTAATATCTGCATATCAGATAGGCACAGCTGAATCACAGTGCTCTGCCAGTAGGTACCAGGCCCAAAGGAAGGACAGGAGGTGATAAGAATAGGTTGAGAGGGTGAGCTGGGATGAAGAAGAGGTAGATTCCTGATTGTGTTGGTCGCTTCTCCTACTGCCAAAAGGATACTAGGAGGATGGAAAGACAACTGCTATGAATGGGAAGGACACAGGGATTAATGCAGTACGGGTCTCCTTGAGACGTCTCAATAAGCTGATTGCCAGCCACATCACCTGTACAGTTTTTAATCTCTGCACGTTGTGAGAAATCATGGCACTTTAACAGTCCTGGCATCCACAGCAGGACTATATTTTTATTTAGTTCTGATCTTTGAGGCTTTAATGATGGATGGGAACTTTGTCTTTGCTAGTGAATTTTGGCAGGTGAATAAAAAGTGGATTTATCAAGTGGTTTAAGGGAACTGGAAATACCAGTGGGACAATTCCATATCAAGGAGGGAGAGACGTTGTGCTCATGTGAGGAGCCACTGCTGTTCCCACAGAAGAGAAAAAAAGAAGAAAAAAACCCACCTCTCCCCCCCAAGCCTCTGTTCTATTACCCAACCAGCAGTGCATGAACTGCCGTGAGACTGAAATGAATCTGACCTTCAGAAAGAAGAAGGAAAAAGTTGCTTTTTATTCTGCACACAGCCTTTACGTAAGTGTCTCAGTGGTCTGTTACAGACTGGCACAAAGGAGCCATTAATGGCATGGGGAGTCCCAAGGAAGCAGCGATGCCACCTAAGAAGGCATTGCGGTCGTAATTCTCCCAGGGTGTTTTTGCTTTCTTTCCCACCTGCCCCAGATCAAAGGCCCCAAGGCAAATGGATTTTAGGAGGTGGAGGGGTTAGCTGTTGTGAGCTTGTGTGTTTTACTGCCATATCCCAGCGGCTGTGCAGCTCCAGTGAAAACCGGAGCTCTATTATTAATTCTCTTGTATCACTAGAAAGGAGCAGGGCAGTGAGGTCAAGGGAACTGAAAGAGGCCTTGCAAGGGAAGCAAAAGAAAGCATTGAGGGGAAAGTAGCGCTATCAACTCCTTGTGATGTGATAGCAACTTTCACCATCCTTGACCTCTTTCTGAAAAACTGCGCCTATCAGAGACAAATGACCGTGCTGGGAAAGCTGAGAGATTGCATTGGAGAGCAATTCAAAAGGTTTCTAAAAAGTGCTGGGGGGAAAACAGACACTATATATTTTAGATGAAAAGTGTAGGTAGAGTATAATGTCAATATTTTTTTACAAAAAGTATGTTAGATCTGTGATCGTTAGTGATGTTGAAATGAATGTACACAAAGTGACCACAAGCTGAAATGGAGCAGTCTAAAGATTCCCCAAAATAATCAAAGATGTTTGTGTGTATATATATTAACATAAGAAATTATGTATTATTTTATGTAACTGTTATCTGTAGAATTATTCATTTTTTCTCTTAGATACAATAATAATGTGCAATCTAAGCTGAAGTGTACTCTTTCATAAAATATGTTATGTAAGGCCATATCCATGGCCATGAGGCAGAGTGATAGGTTCTGATGAGGACTGGGGCCTTGGCAGTGCCCAGGGAGAAGCTCTGCAGCCTGCGGTATGATGTGCATAGACCAACAGAGCTTCTGAGATGCACCACCTTGTTTTCACTTTTAAATGCCAAAAAACTGAGTCTGTGACTCAAAGCCACTCATTGCAGTGTCTCAAAGACTCTCCCAGTTACTGATTGCTGTGAAGAAGAAAGAAATGCATGATGGCCTGAAGCATGCCCGGAGCAGTCCTGCCTGGATGCATTGCCCTTTGCATTGTAAAGAACTTGTCTGTGGAAAGCAGGGAGGTTTTTTGTTTGTTTGTTTGTTTTTAATTTCATTTTCTTAAAAAAAGAAAAGGAAAAGGAAAAAAAAAAAAAAAGGCAAATTAAAAAAAAAAAAATTACAGTTTGGGCGCAGGTTATGTCCATTGAGATTCCTGTCCCCCGGTCTCGTGCAGTCGCTGGAGCAAACACTGAAATCTTCATTACAGAAGGTCACCTGGGCGAGTATGATATGTTTCATTCCCTACACTGGCTTTTAGGGCTGCTGTTAGACTCGAGGCTATCTCTGAGGGACGAAAAGAGAGGAAGCAATCTGTTTATCCAGGTTTCTGTGAAATTGCTGTTAACCTGTGACACGATGCAAGGCTTGCTGGCTCTACCTGCTGGCTAGAGGGGAAAACACACTCCCCTCACTAGGATGTCCTTAAAGCATTAACAAACCGTTTCATGAGACAGTGGATTAGAGATAATAGAAGAAATCAAAAAGCAGCTGCTACCTGATCATTTTTGAGCTGTCAGGTATGTCAGCAGATCACGACTGATGGTCTGGAGCAGTGGGAATTGATAACATTTCTCTGCTTCCTGTCAGGCTCTCAATAACTGAGCAATGAGAAACATCAGCCCGTAATGCAGCCCCACTGCAGGAGCTTTGTCTGCTTGCAGATTAAAGCTGAGACCATCATGTGTCCTGCTGCATTTCTGAGAATTGAGGATTGACTCCATTTCACCTCAATATAATTCTGGTCTAGGGCACTGCAAAGCCACAGGCTGCAAGGAAGGTTTTCATTACTGAATTTTAGCTCCATGGTCTGAGCTCTGATGGAAAAAATGAACAGCTACAAAGGCAGAGAGGGGCTTGTCTGTGGTTTAGCTGATCCCTTTTTATTTGGTATATCGGCAGGAATGAAGTGAATGGCCTCTTCTCTCAGCTTTTGCTCCAAGTAATGATTGCCTCCAAACAGCACCTCTTATGCAACCAGTATTACAATCTTGACATTGTAATCCTTTCCTGAACACATTTTCAAAGCTGACAGTAAAGAACAGAATGCTTTTCCTCCTTAGCTGCCACCCCAGCCCAGCTCTAGTGTCAGCTGGAGCTTCTCTGCTCAAGTCTTGTCACAAGGAATGAGGTATGCCCCTTCAGGAGCTGTAGGAAGACTGGATGCCAGAGTCAGAGATGAAAATCAGTGGGTTTCCTGTGGAAAAAGTACTCAGAAATCTTATCAGCCCAATAATGTTCATTTCCAGACATGTCTAATCCTGAGGGACTTGCCACTGGATTTTACATCTGGATTGTATAAGTTTCACCGAAACACCTGTGTTAGGCTCACACTCTAGTCAGCAGAAAAGCTCAGCAGGGTTGGGAGTCCTCCTGGAGGTACTCTGCTGTGCTGGAGACTGTGGCAGGATGAGCCCGGATGCCTCAACAATGTACAAAAAGTGGCAGAGATGCACTGGAGCCAATAACATTTAAGTTAACAGACCACAGTCCAATTCCTGTCTTTCCAGAGTGAACCCTGTGTAGTCTGATTTCATCCCTCAGAGGAGCTGCTGAACTTCAGCACAGAAAAGGCCTCGGTCTCTGGAGAAGAAAAGAGTTTCATTTTAAAGCAGATCCACTTAGCAAGAGGAGAATTTTCCTCAACACCTGCCTCATATTTGCCAAATTTTGCTCCCACTGGGGTCAGGACTTAGAAGGATTAGATCACCTGAGGTTGCTTTTGTACACTTCTGCCACTGCTCGGGATATACCAACAAGTTTTACTTATCATAGATCACAAAGTTGTTTTTTTCTCTCTCTGTGCAAACAACCTAATCCCTCAAACTTTTGCCCCATGCAGACTGAAAGGGACTTGGAGAGCAGATGTCCTCCCTGAGATGTGTGCTCTTCTCCCAAAAGCAAGAAAACAGCAATGGGAGTGCTCAACCGGGTGTTTATGGTTCCCTCTGGGTACAAACTGGATAGAGATATTGCAGCTGTGCTGTCTGACTACAAAGAGCTTGGATCCCAAATTGCCTGCTCAAAATTTACCAACACCACTGCATAAAAAAAAAAGAAAAAAAGAAAAACAAGCATATAAAAAATTCACAGATCCAGAATGATCCATCCACTGTTCTGGTGGAGCTAAGCCATAATATGGTCCTTTTGTTGTTATGCAGGGTAAGTTCTGAGCACTTCCCTACTGGGAGATTCCACATGGTTTCTAAAAGACACTCTTGTCTTTCCGACTTTGTACAAGAGCAACGGCAATGACTAGGAAGATTTGCCTCTGTAATACATGCCTGCCTTAACTGATTGCATGCCATGTGGCCAGACAAGTGATGTAAGTCTTTTAGAATCTCTGAAAAGTCTGATGATATGCATGAGAAGAGAAATAGGGTTTGAAATATCTTCCAAAAGCTGCTTTGGACAAAGCGATACAAAATGCTGCACATAAATATTATGCTCACAATAGTTCTATTGAGACAAGGATGTCATAGTGCCCAGTACTGCCACAACACAATCTAAGATTACTCGTACCCCTAGTAATTTATGTTCTTAAGATGAGGAAATAGGAAAGCAAATTTTCTTCACTTTACAGGTGGAAGAGAATATGTGAATTGCTCAAGGTCACACAGGAAGTCTATAAAAGAGGCAGAAGCACGGCCCAGTTCTGCTGAGTTGTATTCTGAAGCTGTAACCACAAGGCTATTCCTCCTCTCCCAAAGCAGAAATTGGTTCTGGCTGCTACAATTTCTCAATTAGGGGATTTAACTATCATTTGGGGCTCCGTCATGGGTGGGCGGAGCTGAGACAAACCTCACCATTAAGACCATGATGGTATTTGTAGAATTGACCACGTGGATGTCCCTAAAGCCCAGAAGAAATTCATTATGCAAATGACCATCAAAATCAGCCCATCATTTCAAGTTGCTAATGGAAAACAACTCTCCCTAAACTGCGTATCCAAAACATTTCCTCCAAGCAGCAGGCTTTAAAATATATATATGCACATATATATTTTTTTATTTAATTGGTGTTGTATTTCTCTGACAGATTGGTCCAGAATGCAGAGGGAAGGGAGAAGCCACTGGAATGTGTTCTAAATTAATAGTGAATTGTGACACAATCCAGAGCACTCATAATAATCAAGTTAGTATGTTTTACATTTTCTCTCAATGTGTTTCGCATTTTTGCTGCATGGGGAAGGAGGCTTTAGATATTGAAACAACATTATGTTAAACTTAAAAAATGACAATTCAAACACTGGCTGCTTTAAATAGTTTATACCTTGATAGTCTAGTGCTCTGTGCAGTGTACATATGGCTTTGTTGGGGACCCCTCAAGTAAGTGGAGATTATTTATAGTTAATGAATGAATGCTATTACAGATAGAAAAAAACTTCTGCCTGGCTAACCACTCATCAGGGTTTTTTTTTGTTTGTTTGTTCATTTTTTCCCCATGTTGGGGTACTAACACAGCTGTAGTAAGAGAATGAATGACAATTTACATCTCTAGTTCTTATCCTTGACCTGGGACTTCTCCAAGGGCATGGAGGATATGTTCCCATCATCCCTCCAATCCTGCTTAGTGGTACCAAAGAGGTATTATTTCTTCTGTCTCCAGCATCACATCCTGCTTCCTTCTATTTTTGCTTCCCATCTATGTTAAATGTTACTCTACATTCATCTTCTTACCTAGAGGAAGATAAGGTCCTGGAGGTTTAGAAAACAGTGTCCTTCATTTCAGAAGTCAAGTAACTTTTTTTTTTAGTTCCACAGTAAGAGAGTGAAATTTGTTTCCTCTAACTTTATACAAAATATGTCTTGCTTAAAGTCATTGCAACACCTCTGTTCATTTATCTCCTCTAACTTTGTTAGGTGAATTACAGCTGAAAATGCCACTCTCTCTTCATTCCTGCACTGGAATCCTGCATCTCTAAAAATGGCATAGTTCAGAAACCAGTCTTAAAAATTACAACCTGAATTGTCTCTTTACAAGAGAGGAAAGTCCCATTTCAAGGATTATGGCTGACATGGCTGTGTAACTGGGCTCAACAAAGGGCACTTTTCCACTTTGGTGGAACTTAAGTAAGAAGAAATCCATAGTCTATTTTAGTTAGTGCTACCACTCACAGAAGTGCTTTTTCTTATTGTATATTCCTACTCCTAGATTCACATCTTGTCACCAAATACCAAATTTCAACAGCATTTTTGCCTTCAATCTGCTTGTATCAACTCTTCATTGATTTTCACATAACTTGTTATTTGTGCTGTGCAGTATCATTTTATGTTGATTTATTAATTCCTAATGCTTTTTGACTTCATAATAGCATAATATGACTCACAAATAATGAAGAACAATTAGCTGTTGAAGTCCTGGCAATGTGATCATTACCTGCAGTCTGGGTGTCGTGGTGCATCAATAGGTTTCCAGACCCATTCTGCAAACAAGTAATATGACATAATTCCTCTGAACAAATAGATTTGCCATTCATATTCACAACATAATCACAGAATCACAGAATGGGCAGGGTTGGAAGGGACCACAAGGATCATGAATCTCGAACCCCCCTGCCACATGCAGGGCCACCTACCTCCCCATAATGTCCCAAATGAGAATATTTTGTTACAATATTTTGGAGCCATTTTTACAGCACTGACTTTGGGAATGAAGTTGCTGCCCAATGAATGTGACAGCAAAAGAGGGAGTTGCAACTTTCTAAACTGAAAGTGCATGCTGCTGATGCTACTCCAGAATACTTATCCTTGTAAAACCAATCCAAATCATTCTACATCATCTTGTGTGGATATGAACCACTGAAGGTTGAGAGAAGACACTATTGACTGATATGAATGAAAATTATAAAATTTTTGTCTGAAGGTAATGGAACACAAATCATTAAGTTTTTAATGAACTGTTTTTGTGGAGGTTGTCTCAAACCTCTTGAAGCTAGAAATATATCCAGTGATAAATACACGTGGGAGAGAAGAACTGTTTAAAACAAAAGACAATGTTGACATGAAGAATAAGTTCAGGCTGAAAACTGGGAAAAAGGAAACAGTAGTCTTGTAAGAATAGGAGAAACAAGAGACAGGAGGATAAAGGGAAAGACAGCATAAAAAAAAGATGTGAAACAAGTTTCAAAACGAGCTTGATGTAATTGTACTTTGAATGAAGGTCCAGCAGGTTCTTTCAGATCTGTCATCTCCCAAAGGAGTACTCCACCAGCATGAAGAAAAAAGTCAATAATGTGACACTGGCCTGTAACTGAGAATTGTAGGGAATGCATAATGCCAATCTGTGTTTATGGCACTGTGCTTCTGGTATCTGTCATTGTTACATTAAAATCATGGTCTAATTTGTGTTAGGGCATATTTATGGAAGGTATCTTGATGCAAAAACAGTCCAAGAAGCAGATCTGGACTGTGGCAGGTTACTCCTGTGTATGTAAAACGTGGCTGGAAAACTGTATGTACACTTAGTTACTTGTCATGGCAGTTTATTTATTTTCTTTTGTCTTTAAATCCATCATTTGACTCCCCCTAAATATTAGCCTTTAGAGGCAGAAGGCATTTACAGAGGCAGGCTATTACTGTATCCACCCAGACCTCCATGCTGATTGTATGGATTATACAAACCTTTTGGTTACATTAGCACCTGAATATGATTTATGAGGGCAGATGGGAGATGGTGATTGACCTGCTTTCATGAAAGCAGCCTGTTTGCTGTGAAATAGCTTCCGGCATAAATCATTTTAGACATGCTTTTACACCAGGACTAAATAAACACTTACCCCTGGTACCTGCTAATATGTTAACAAGTAATGTCCTCAAACAGCCTTATTATTTGATTACATCCAAGATTGGGGTCTTTGTGCTGTTGCTTTCTCTCCACCTGCCAGGATCTCATGAGCCCAGACACATTAGCTCACTTGAATAAGGAGAGAAAGTGGGAGGTTTATCATTCTCCATTATCAACTCAACATAACAAAGCAGAACATAAGGGCATTTATGATCTCATGGCTGAGGCATTATAACGCAAATGTCTTAATTCTTGCTGTTCTCAATGGTGCTGTTGCCATGTCTTTGGGTCAGTAAGGTGGCGCAGGGTTAATTAAGAAAGACAAATACAGTGGAAATGAGAGAAGCTGGAGGAGTGCCTGCATCCCACTCCTGCCTGCACTCGTGACCAGCTTGCTCTTGGCCTTTGGAAGACATTCTCTGCTGCTGCAACCTCAGCAGCATGCCTCTCTTCAGCACCACTTGCTGAAGTGGACTGTGGCTGCAGGCCACATCACTCAAGACAGGGCAAGATAGAGCAGCCTAACACGGAGGAGAGGCAAAGATCCAAAAAAAAAAAAAAACAAAAAAAAAACCCCCCAAAAAAACCCCACAAAGCTCAGTTTTTTCTCCGCTGCCTTTTGTTAGCATTAGGCGGTTTCTAAAATCAGCATTTCTTGCTGTTTTTTTGGGCACTGTTATAGGAAGTTTGCTGGGATGATGGTTGGACTAGATGATCTTAGTGGTCTTTTCTGACCTTAATGACACTATGATTCTAAGTACAGGAACTCAGGTTTTATGGAGCAGGTGTGTAGGCGGGGACATTTTGGGGACAGGGAGATCCATGAAATAAGGGAGGGAAACAGCACTCTGTGAGGTACATACGAGTGAGCTTTATATCCAAAGCATGGTGGCAACCACTTACGTATCAGCCACCATAATCACCTTCAGTGATTTCATCAATGACTCCCTGACTTCCCACTGAGGTACTTTCTCAGATGGCTGCCACAGCAGCTGGGACCTTACAAGGAAATGCCATTAAATTGTTTCTATTTTCAGGATAGTTATCTGAGATAAGAATTTGAGAAAATCTCTTAAGTTATCAGTAAAGCTTTAGACATCTTTCTTTCCTCACCTTTGATGGAGTTGTGCCATGCTTTGCAGTAACACGCAGTTGTATCTTGGAAAAACTAAGGTAGATTTAACAGACTTCAGACCTTGACTCAGGAAAGCTTCCCACCATGGGAAAATTTCAGAAGTACACATAAGTCCCACTGTATTGAAAGGAACATAAACAGATCTTGAAGTCAAATGCAGGTTCGGAAAACGTATGAATCAAAGCCTAAATGCGAGCTTCAAGGACACGTTGAGTTCAGGACACTCTTTTATCTGGGACTACATATTCCACTTATTTTTGCAAAGAAAAGGTTAAAGAAGCTGATAAAGGTGAACACTGAACAGGGACTGTTTTTATTTTATTAGATTTCCTTTGCACTTCACATTTATCGTAGCTGTCCTAGCAGTGATGCTGTCCTAGCCATGATGTAATCTGCAATTAACTAGTCTCCTTTTGTCAGCCTGCATCATCAAAGCCTGTTTTTATGGAGTGTTAAGTCCAATATTTACAGTGTTAAATACTTGGACAATATTTAAATTGGTTTCATCACGTACTATATTTAGTTGGAGTGATATTGTCTGGTTAACAGCAATGAAAACAATTCCTTTCTTTTAGGTTTTACATTTTGAGTGGGTATTAGGTAACTGGAAAATATGGTCATTATATTTGTCTAACATTTCTACAAGTTGTAACGTGGCATTTCAATTTGGGCTTTAACTCATGAATTATCCGTACGCAAAACCTTTGAGAAGTTTCCAGGTTCAACATCCAAACAAGCACAGAGAGCAGTGGTGTGTCTGAAAGGAAAGCAGTTTAATAGTTATGCACATGCACAGAAAAGTATGAAGACATTTTTCAGGACCTTTTCTTTCCAGCAGTGCTGCTGTTACACAAAGGCTGCTCTAAAGGTATTTTTAATGTCAAACAGAAAATGCAATTAAGGTGTGATTTAATCACAGTCTCACAGAGACAGACATCACTACAGTTCTTGTAGATTTTATTTGTCCCTATGATTCCTGTTTGTCTCCACTTGTGGTATCTGCAGACAAACTTGCTCATATTCTCCTGAGTGATTTTGTCCTTTGGACCAAAGGTCTGTAAGACTGCAGCTGTGTTGACTTCTCATCTCCACCAACAAGGAACTTGAAGAAGTGTCTATCTTCTTCAAAACAGAAATCTTTGCTAGAAGTTTTTTCTACATTTACATAGTATAGTGACTGCTATAAGAACCTTTTATTTCAATTGCAGGGCCAATCTCACACCTTCTTTCTTAAGCTTTCCTTTCTTTTCCTAGTCCTGGCATGAAGACGTCTTGTCATCTCAGCTATGTGATTTCTAGCTATCCCACTGTGTTAGTCATTCTTCTCCTTGATCATCACAGCTATGGTCTCTTAGTCAGAACAATACCTGCTCCATGTATTGGCTTTTGTCCACCAGAAGTTTCTGCTCCAGAGACTTTTGTCTGTAGTTCTATGCAGGAAACATAACTGTAAGAGGAGCATTTTACAGAGGAGGATTTTGTCCTGAATTCTAGAAAGGACTCTGCTCACAAACCCATAGCTCTGACCCAGCTCCATAAGAGCTAAGCTCTTATGCAGGGGACTCCATTAACAAGGGAGAGCTGTAATCCCTTCAGACAGCCCTTTGAACTGCCCAGGAGATTTTTGGCAAGGCCTGGTTTAACTTCTGAAATACTGGAAACATCTAATCACCTGTTTATTTGTTCTTAGCAGATAGAGATAAGAGATTCTGGAGAAATCTACAGTCAATAGGCTGCAAGAAAGCTAAGCACACATCAAAAGATGCACAATGTTATTTTTAATTATTGCATGAAATGGAAATCAGTGCATTTCTTCCTTAAAAAGTCATAGGCTTTTAAGATTTGAAATCTGTCTGTTGTTGTCACTTCCAGAAGACAGAAAGCCTTGATGGCATTTACCTGTTTTCTTTTCTACGCACTTAGGAAAGATCTGCTCTTACAGGGGTGGACGCAGCCTTTTCTACATAGGAAATGAGGTGCTGAACGCTTCTTTCACAAACACCAATCTAATTTAAAACATGCTTGAGACTCTTAGAGAGGGTTTGTGTGGCAGAAGTTGGTATTTTCTGTTGTTTTTTATTCTGTCCTTGCTTTTGCATGTTGGACATCAGTATTCAGTGCCCAGCCAATATGTTCTTCGACTGCGGCTTGAAAACTCCTGGTAAAAAAGTCACACAATGCTATAGGCATATGGGAAGAATAAGCACCTGGGAACCCATGTCTTTTCATTGTATTTTCTGTTTTCCACATAGTCCTATGTCTTTTTTGTTTGTTTGTACATTGTTTTATGTAGGTTATATAACATTTTGCAGCTTTTATTTAGTGGGATGGACTTGCATTCCTTTTTAAGGGATAAGTCCTTTGGGCCTAACCCCCTTCCCCAGCAAGGTTCAGGACAGTTTGTGGAGCTTCCAAAATATTACTCTTTGTACAGAAACAGATTTTATTTCAAGCTCTGCTAAAGTGTTGGGCTGGTTGGGGAAAAACGAGAGGGAAATGTTTGGTTATATTCTTTAGTTACACTGTGTTTTAATTTCAAGATGTCACAAATTTTATGGCAGTCTTTATTTACTTTCACTAACCCCCAAAAAACAAATATGACTTCCAGATTTGCTACAAAATGAGTAAAAAAGCAGGAAATGTAAAACAAACTTTGATTAAGAGCCTGATTCTATTGATTAAAATCAGTGGCTATACACTTATTCACTCCAGAGATCAGATTTGAACCTTTACTACTCTGGACCGGCTCCAAACCCCACTAAAGTCAATGGGAGTTTTTCTTTTGAGCCCAGTCACTGGGTGTCTGTCTGCCTTATTCTCTCTTAAATTATAAATCACCAGGAGGAGTTTAATCCTGCAGTTTTCATGGCCAGCGTGACATTTATTTCAACATTGGCTGTTGACAAAGCACCCCGCATCCTGCATTTCCCTGCTGGCAATTACATGTCTCTTCTAATTCACATGTTACTTTCTGTCAGTGATTTTATTTTGTTTGCGCTCTGCTTATTCCCATCCACATTTCCAACCCTCCCTTTGCATCTGTCCATCACATTTGGCAGCAAGAAAAATGGATCTATTCTGCAATACCAATCTCAGTGCCACTTGCCAGTCCAAATAAGAGTTGTGTATCTAACACACCATACAGGGTCTCCGTTTCTGGATTTTGTCACAAGAGCCGTATTTTCTCAGCAGCTTATTAACAGTGTGCATTTCGGGTGAAAATTAAGCAAATGGAAAAAGGATGTCACAGCAAGGAGCTGTGTTGCAACACTTAGATTATTATATAACATTACAAACAAAGAGGGTTTAGCCATGTTATGACTGTGATTCTCATTCACTCCAGTCCTTTAAGAAAAAGTATTTGAAAAGAGACAATTTTGCTCCTCAGACAATTGGTAAAAATGTTCCCAGGTGCCACCCTTGTGAATTTGACAGGAAAAAAAAAGTTAAGTGAGAGTAGAGCTTGGGGAGGGGGGAGAAAAGATTGCCATAAGTCTGCTGATGCCAAGAATAAGAAGAGTAATGGGAACCACTGCAGATTGGAAACTTTCTTTTGGTCATTTATCAAGTTCATATTATTTTCTCATCTTTCACTGTCTTTGGAGCGTGCATGTCAGGTGAACAAAAAAAGTTACAAGAAATCTTGAATTGCACTCCATTTTCCCACAAAAATGTGCTGACCGTCTATCTCGTGTGCCTGAGGTCAATCATGCAGCTTTCAAAACTGCTCTGGATCCACAAATAGCCTTGGACAAGGCTGCCAGACAGCTGAGAAGGCTTTGAATTTCTCATTCAAGGAAGAGGTGACATACAATTGCTCAGCACCAACCCTTCTGCTGTCTCTTGCCACATCTGGCCAATGACTTGGTTGCTTACATGGGAGCTGAGCAATTCTGGAAATTGGAGTATAAGTAGAAAACATTCCCACTTCTGCTCCATCAGTGGTGTTGGTGAGGAAATAAAGCACTGTGACGCCTTTACCATATGTGGATTTTGGAATAATTTCTAAATCCCCTGTGTCTGAGCCATAGTTTTCTGAACAATTCCCATCCACTACTGTTCCTGGTTGGGGTGGAAATGATGCAGGTGATTTTGATAGGATGAACTTCTTGAGTGGCTTAATTTAAATACACTATTCTACCTTGCAAATGCTAAGGGACTTGGTGGATTTTAGCCAGAAAGCTCTTCATTTTTGAATGCAAGAGACAGCAGTGTCTGCCAGGTTTGTCTCATGGAGAAATCAGCCATTTCGTATACTGTAACAGTGGTATAATGTGTATAAATGTGGTATAATTCCTAGCCCACTGTAGAGACCTGATTCCAAGTCTTTGCTTGGAAACCCACAGCCTGCTACTCTCTTTTACTTGCCTAGAGCGGGCATAAAGCTTTATGGAAGCTTGTTGGAAGACAATTTCCACTTTCTTGATGAGGGATGCTGCCTCAGAGATGTGTAGAGAATGTCACATCATTCTCTACCTGACAGACATATTTTCTCCCATACTGTCCTTCCTTTACCACAAAAATTGTTCCCATCTGGTGTTCCTGTTCACCCTTGAAAACTGACTTTTTCCATAATTTAGACTGCAGCTTGTGACCTGCTAACAGCCAGGCAGGTGAGGAGCTCTGTCTTCGCTCCTAAAACACATCCTGCTTGTGGCCTACTGGCAGTTGCACTTCTGCACATAACAGCCACATTGTTTCAGGCTCCGTCCGTCCATCCATCCATCCATCCATCCATCCATCCATCCATCCATCCATCCATCTATCCATCCATTTCCCACATATCACCTAGATCTAGGCCTAACCTTAAATGGCATCTGACAGAAAACATACGCAGCTTCAAACACTGAGGGACATGGTTAGTGAGTCTGGTGGTGATGGGCTGACGGTCGCACTAGATGATCTTACAGGAAACTGTAGGTATGAAAAGATTTAGAAGTAGCTGGACAAGTTCCTGGAAGCTGAATTCACCAGGGGCTATTAAATACAAAGACACCATGTCTGGCTCAGGAAATCCCAGTGCCACAAATCACTGCCCCTCAGTCGCAGAGTGCTTGCCCTGCTCCTTCCTGAAGTGCCTACTACTGCTGACTGCCATAGATTATTGGATGGATTTTGGGTCTTAACCAGTTTGGCCAATTCTATGTTTTTGTATGAATAGATGAGTGGGGACTGAGTATCACTTTCGGCACTAATGTCTCTGCATTCACCCGGCAGCATTTCTATCACCAGCACTCTCCAAGCTGCTTCTGCCACGGCATCTGGACATCACGTAACACCTGAAGCACATTAAGCTTTTTCAGCAGGTAATAAACCCCTGGATGGTGTAAGGCAGGCGAGCCCCATTCCCTAAATACCCACCACGGACACTGCTTTCTCCAGCAATTGCTGAAGCCTGGTTTAGATTAAACTACTTCAGGCCAGCCACCGCAGAAGGGCAAGGCTGGAAACGGAAGTCTGCCTTGTTTTGTTTGGGTTCTTTTTCCCACTGATTTGTTGTTTTGGGCTTGTTTGTGTTTTTGGCAAGTTATTTAAAGGACAAATATAAGGCTAGACAGCTGAATGCATCAAGAAGTTCAGCCAGTTTCTCAGGCTACTGTCTCTATCCAGCTGTTCCAGATGCAAAAAAAAAAAAAAAAAAAAAAAAAAAGGAAAAGGCTGTATCTCCCTGTTTTGTTTATACAGCACAAATTGGTCTTCTCTGATAGAAAGCAATAGGTTAGAGATATTTGTGGAGGCTGGGGAGACAGTGTCATAGAACTCATGAAAGACCCTCTCACTGGTGGTATTCTGATCTTTTCAGAGCCATTCTCAGTGCCATGTAACCAGGGTCTGCTCCTCTCATGACCACTGTCCATCAAAGCCCTGAAAACAGATATGTGCTATGCAGCTCTGAGTCAGAATGATACGGATATGGAGCCTTCCTTCAGCAACATCCAGCTTCCTGAACTCTGCTAGCATGTGGAAATCAGGGCCAAGAGGTGGAAAACGTGGAACTGTTCCCTGTAGTCCTGTCTCTGGAAGGTACCATGCACAGGTCACCAAGCAGAAGGAAAAGACAAACAGAAGAGGAAGAAGGAGAAGAGGAAGAAGACAAAGAATAAAAGAAGGAGTGGCAGAAGAAGAAAAAGGAGAAAAAGAAAGAAAAGGAAAAGAATGCTTTTTTGATGACAGCTGCACAAACTTGCCTTATTCTGGCAGATCTCTCAATTAAAATCAAGCCACTCTTATTTAAGTGGAAAATAAACGCAGGTCTGATGCTCTATACTCTGCTTTCAAAAGGAATCACCCTGAGGAGAGGCAGTGGGCTCAGAGGCTGATTGCGAGGGAGCTGCAGGTTGGGCTGCATCAGCAATGCTGAGGCCAGGCTGAGCTGTGGTTCATTCCCTGAAGCAGCTGTGGGGTCTCTGTGGATTTGCACCCTGAGAACCTGGAGCAGAAAATGCCACACAGTGTGATCCAATTAATCCTTGGGCTGTTGCAGATCTGCACAAACCAGGTAAAGTCCTTTGCCTACCTAGTGGGTATTACTACTGCAATATGACAGAGGAAAGCAAAACCTTGCAGCACAGGGATGCAGAGGTCCAGGGTCTATGGGAAATGGTAAAAGGGGCACTTGCTCAAGCTAGACATCTAAAACCTCTGTTATCGACACAGATGGAATCTGCTTGATGTTTCAGAGAAGAAAGAAAAAAAAAATAAAGAGTGTCACAAAAGTAAAAATGTACAAACTCTTCGTTATAAAGCTATCATGGGTTCGGCTCTGGATTACAGAGGTTCAAGAGATCAAAGCAGAAGGGGCAAAGCAGAGACAGAACACAGATAAAAAAAGAGATGAAAGCCAAAGAGGCTGACACTGGTAAATGAGAAACTGGGGTTGAATTAGACCGATAGTACTTGATGTGCTGTCCATTTCCTTTTTTGGCCCCATTAGCTCCTGTAGAACTGAAGCTTTAGTGTTTGGAAGTAAGGGAGGGAAGGATATTTCCTTTTTTTTTTTGTCCTTGCCAAGAAAACTTTCTGCATGTGAGCCATCTCTGCTGCTTGGGGAAAGCTGCAAGAAGCCAGGATAGGAAGAACTCTCATGGGAGTTAAAAGGTTCTCAGGAAGATGATGGACCCAGATTTAGCTGTGCTATGGTGTCCTCAAGTGTCACCCTACTGGGGACGCACTGCCTGATCTTTGTCTAATACGTTTGGATAGATATTATTTTATATTGTGTGATGTTTGCCATCAACACCTTGATACTGCCAGTGTCTGCTGAAGGCGGGGTCTGCTTTTCACCATGGCATCTGCTTTTCACCATGGTGGTTGCCTATAGGTGAGATGGCTTTGCTTTGGGCATCCTTTGGGTGCCCTGCAGGTGCTCAGTTCTTCCTTTCATCCTGGAAGTGGGTATGGATCCCGCCCTCAGGACTTTTGTAACATATGGGATGTTTCATAATCTGTTAGAGCTTGACATGAAGCATTCTGTTGCCTGGCCTGAGAGGATGCCCCAAGCAGCTGCATTAACTCAGCCCACCGTGAACTGCTGACAGAGTGTCAGTGCATTGGTCAGTGCAGCAGGCAATGGGCCAACCTCTGACTCTGGACGTAAGTGGGGAAAAGCTCCTCTGGGTGAGCAGGTGCAGCTGATACCTCCCACAGCTGCCCCACATCAGTTGGGCTCGCAAAGTAGGATGGCTGCATCCCCACTTGTTTCCAAGACCATGCCCACACCTATGTCACCCATTAATCACTAGATGTGTTTGCAGTTTGGAGAAAACCCAAATGTCTTTCCTTATTGCTGTGGAGTGGCACCTCTGTGATCTCCAGCTGCCATCTGCTGGTAACTGTGCTGAGACAGACAGTCAACACTTCGCTGCTGGATGCAGCTGGTGCGAAGCAGAGCATTCTTGGGGCCAGGGGCTGCTGTCATCCCATGCTGGTCACAGCAGTGCCTTAGGGGTGGCACAGAGCCATCTGAACTCAAAGGACCTTCTTGTAAGTTCTGTGCAGGGAAAATGATATTGCTGCAGCAGACTGCTGAAGGGCAAGCAGGATTTTAGCATGGCATTAAATTGCATGATTTATTGGAAACTAATCTTTTTCTTTTTTTCTGGATAGATATTAAACCTGCCTTGAGGAGGTGGGGAAAAGATGGGGAACAATCTGTTAAAATATGTTTCTGCTGTTTTCTGATCACTTAGGTGCAACAAAGCAAGCTAGCAAAAAAAGTGAAGCTGTTGTCTAGCGCCTAAATAGTGATTTTGTTTGCTTGTTTATAATCTAGCTGTGCAGCTTCAGAGCTATTCTGCTGCATGCTTACCACTGAAGATGCAAGTTAGAGTGGTCTGAAATATATTGCATAAATAGCAATTGCTCCCTGCAGCATGAATGGAGGGCTTGTGGAGCTGTTTGCATTTCAGGCTGGGCTGGAAACCAGCATCATGTAACGTGGTGGCCAGCCATGGTGAGACCTGTAGGCAAGCATCTGTCTCCTCTGCATCGAGACCAATATGTCACCCTTCTGCTTTGGCTTACCATATACAGCCAATAGGTGCACAGATGTCCCAGATGGTGCCAGGCCCTGTGATGTGGTTCCCCATGTGTGTGGAACAGTCACAGGGCTCTTGTTTATCCCTTGGAGCTCAGAAGGGGTTTGCTGGGGATCAGAGGAGGTGGCAGGGGAGTGTTGGTCCTTCTAAGCATCAGCCCCAGCACTAGTAGATGCTTTGGTCAACACAAACCAGTGCAGTAGAAAATGACAAGGTTTGAATTGTGAAGTCCTTAAAAGGTTTGTGAAAATAAATGGTGGAGTAGAGGAGAAAGCCTCCGTCAGAGCCACTGGCAAGGGGAAAACCGAAGCGTTAAAGCACTGAGCCCCCAAACGTTGATTGAGCTGTCAGAAGGGAGAACGTCCCTATTCCAGGACCTAACTCTAAACTGAAGGATGTCATTCTTCTTTTCCTTTTTTCTCTGACATGAAGAAGAAGGATTTCTCTGAATAGTCATCAAGCAAGCTTCTCTGCTAAAAGTTAAAAAACAAAAATCCTCGTGATATCTTAGCTGATATCACCCAATTTTGGTGCCCAACTCAAGAATTTTTAAGGCTTGGAGTCTGCAGTAGCAAAACTGGCAAGGCATAAGGGCATTATTTCTTGTGTCCTGGACAGTGTCCCAAGCTGGAAGAATCCCTTTCTATGTACTCAAAACTGCCTCCTAGAAATTCAGCTCTGCATGAGGATTTTTTATCACATCCTGTCCTTAGCTTCTCCAGGGCATCACAAAACAGCAGCATCCTCCCATGTGAAATCTCATCGTGCTGTGCAAGTTGATGGCAGTAGTTTATCAAGTCAGATATATTCCTCAGGACGCAGGCTGCTTGAGTAACATATAGGAGTTCTAGAAGTTATTACTATCAGGGTGCAGATTACCATTGAGGGTGTTGATGGAGAATGTCATAGCCTTTCTATTTCATTCTAATATTTTTTTGGTGGGAAGCTAGGTTTGAAACTCAACCAAAGAAGTTCCTTATTTTTATTTTATTTTAGTTTTGTTTTAAGAAATCTCGCCCTGGAGGGAGCTGTCATTCTGGGATGCTGATTAGCTTTTGCAAGTTGACAGGGAGCAAGGCGGCTCTCTCTGTAGCACTCCCAAGTTCTTTCACCTAATCACACCAGCACTGCAGGCTCCATGTGGAGGAAATGTAACCCTATCTCACTGCCTGACAGCTCCTTCAACTCCAGACTTTGTTTTCTCGTTCCCCTCAAACTGTAACAAACCATTAAGTTTGATTTTTTTTATTTTTATTTTTTCTTTTTTTCATTCTTTCAGCAACCATTTTCGCTCCGCCTCCCTTTCTGGTTCTTTTCCTTAGGGATAGTAACTCTGAAGACTGTATTCACTTCGTATATATCCTTTATCCTTAGAGCTGTTTGGCATCTATTGTATCAACTGGTCAGAGGATATGCAGCATCTTTCAAAAACTCTCTTTTTTAGCTGGGGGGAAAAAATAGTTGTAATATATCTGTCCAGATTGATGTGAAAAATACTCCAAGCAGAAACAAGTTAACAGGCTTCCTAGCAGGCTCTTAGTGCAGTTAAAAAGAGGGTCTTGTATTGTGGAGTTTGATTCAGAAATGTGGATTTCATTCCCAGTTCCTGAGAGTCCATAATGCGGGGAAGTGACATGAAATGTGTCTTTCACACAGTCCAGGTGCAAAAAACAGCGAGTCCTGTTGATGGACCAGTTGTTGGAGCAAGAGCTGCTGCTCCAGACCCTCAACAACTGTCTGAGCCCAGAAGAGCCTGGGGAAGAGTGCATCCTTAATAAAATGCCTGCAGAGCTCTGGGGCAAAGCAGCTTTTCCTTGATTCTCCCATTGAATTTCAGTCTTTCTAAACAAGCAGGTTTGTGCCAGACTTTGCCTCCAACCAACAGGTGCCCAAACATTGACTGATAAGGGGGAGAACGTTCTTATTCCAGCTCCTAACTCTAAAATTAAGGACATACTTCTTTGCCATTTTCTCCTTGACATGAAGAAGGATCTTCTAAACAGTCACCATACAGAGATGGATCAAAGCTGCCAATACCTGCCTGCATTTCCAAAGCACATGGGCTGTTGACATCTGTGGTTTTGTCATGGAGCCTTTTCTCTTGAAATGGGCTGCCTGATATAAATTTAAATGCATTGCACCACTTTTCAGGTGTGCACAGGGAATGCTTTTTTTTTTTTTTTTTTTTTTTTTTGCAAATGTCAGAATGATTCAGCAGTGGCTGCTTTGTTCCTCACAATGTAATCTGGAATAGTGTTGTGCACCAGGAAACAGGGATGGGTACGAGCCCACCTCTTCCCCTGTCTGACAGGAGCTTTCCAGGTGATCGTACACCACCTCCAGCTTTTTTTACCCATATCAGTTTAAGTTCCTTATGATTTCTCAAACAGCAGATTGCAGGCGAACAAGCAAAACTGGTTGTTCCTGTAGCACAACCACACATACCCTTGGCAGGGGCTGGGAGGCATTGGCTTACCTGCTTTGCTGGGGAGCTTGATGGGCTCGGCAGCACGACTTAGCTCCTCCTGCATTCCTCCTTGGCTGAAGTCTGGTGAAATGAGGCGGACCCCCTTGCAGCTCCTCTATTTCTCCTGCTTGCTTGTTCACTGTTTTTGCTTCTCCTTTTTGCTGGTGGTAGCTAATGGCTGCAGCTCCGTATGGCCTCGCTGTGCAGCATCACCCCAAATGCTGTAATTCACAGCTCACGTTGCAGGGACTGTGTGGCTTTCATTCCTTCAGTGTTTCTCAGACCGTACTTCGTTTGCACTCCAAATCTGAACCACCCTTCCAGAAAAGTAATACCCAGAGTCCTAATACAAACTACACGCAGGTCTCTTTGTATCTTAAATTCATTAAAAGCGCTCTTAGAAAAATGATTTATTCCCAGGGCTCTTACCCAGACTTCTGCGTGGAGTTGGCAATGACATTATGTAATAGCTAAATCTTCGTTAGTTATATCTGTTTGCTTTGTGCCTCCGTGACAATGATGAAAGCTGTAAATAAGTGTATTGTCCCATCTTAACAAGGGTAGCATATCCATCAATAAGGACACTTGCTCTGCTGAGATCTTTGCAAGGCTGTACAGGGGAGTAAATTAAAGGGAGAACAACATCCTTCATTTAAAGCGTCCTTGTTCTGTCACTTAATGTTTTACCCTTGCTAATATCTTTCAAAGTCTGGCTCTTAGTCAGAAAAGTCACTCAGTAAATATGACATATTTTATCCAGCCTATGTCTACTTGGTCCTAGAATTATTTTTCTGGGCAGCTGCAGCTTGAAACTCCACCTGTGGCTTCTCAGCTTTGTTTCCCAGCAGTCACTGGAGGTCTGCAGATTCCCAGTTCAGTCAGACATGCACCCTGCTTCAGGCCAGAGCAGACAGATGTTACCTCTGATCCCACCTGGCCGGATGGACATAATAATAATGCAGGGAGAGCTGAAATGCTGGACTTGCTTCAGACTCATTGGACAGTCCAGGAGTGAAAATCAGAGCGTGGCCTGCAGAGGGAAGAAAAGAGCTGTGGTAGCACTGCCTGGCTGCCCAGGGTCTGCTCCTCTCCCACCGCCCTGCTGCTCCTCAGCTGTTCCCCTGAGCTGAAGCGCTGTCTTAAGCCCGATCACATCCAACCAAAATTAAACAGAAGGTTTTAATTCGAGAGATATTCCTTCTGAGAAAGGGCTGGGAGGAAAATAATCGTTAGTTGAATGCCTCTCCTATCCCTGGAAAAAGCCCCCAGGAGGTGAGGTGAGAGGAGAGGCTTGGCTATTGTCTTCCCTCATTGCATTGTTATGTGTATATTGGCCAATTTCTGCATCCATTTAGAAATTCACTAATTGTCATTGGAGCTGTTTGCTGACAAATGTGAAGTAACTTCATAATGAAGAGGAAGTCCATTTATTCATTAACGTTTGTGAAAATAATTGCCTGTCACTTAACCAAACACCGTTTGCCCCAGGAACACTTGCTCTTCTGCGTTGTTCTTTTTCTTTTTTTAATATATATATAGATTATTATTTAGAGCTGCGCTCTTTGAAACGCCACTTCTAATTTCCCATCTCTGAAGGGCTCATTCTCAGCTGCTGTGATGTGAGTCAGAGAACAGACTGCATGAGAAGACACTAAAGGTCCTGTCAATTCTGCTGCATGGAGAGCAGAGTGTGTTAACGGAGCTGTGATGCTGTGCTCCAGGAGAGCTGCAGCTCTGAGATACTGCTTGAACGGTGGGTTTTGGGGATTGCTGCTCCTCTGCAGTCTGCTCTGCTCCTTGCCTGAATATTATTATGGTGCAGGAAGAGGCTGTGAGTGCAGGGCTTGGTGGTAAAAGGTCATCTCTGGCCAAGGAGATGGGACATAAAAGATAGACCCAGCCCCAAAAGGAAAGGCTTTTTGGGAGATGGAGGTTTCTCAGTAAGTAAATGGGGAGAGGATGGAGGACTGTATCCTTTGTGTTGGCACTCTGTGCCAGCAGAGCTGTCACTTCCACCTACATACGTTTATGCTACAGGTGACGCTCTGGCAAGGCTTTGTCCCCATGCCCACCAGCTCACCACAATCCTGTGTGCCGGGCTCTTCCTCAGCCACAACCACCCCAGGGATGAAAGAAACCAACCCATCTCTTGGCTGTGAGAAAGCAAATTTTGGCTTTGCTGATGTAGCCTGGAAGCTCTGACCTTTTCTGCTTGTTGGAAAGGATAGTTTTGCAGCTATCCGGAGCATTTGAGGTGCATTGCTATGTCCCCTGGGGATGAGAGGGAGCAAAGGAATTTGCTTCCATCAGGAATCATGGAGACCTGTCTGCTTGCACCTGCACCTGCTGCTGTAATATCTTTCACTATTTGTCACTGTGTTGAGTGTTTATTGTTTCCTAGGCACGTGAGTTCCCTCTCCACCCATCCTCTCCCAGGGCAGGGAGTGCCACATCTCCTGGTGGTGAATGGCCACCACTGTTGACTTAAGAGCACGGTGAGCAGCAGGTGAGCACTGTTCTGCTGCTTGGGCCACCAGAGCTGTGCACCACGCTCCTCACCTGGGGACAGGAGTCAGGGAGTGCGTCACATCGAGCCAACATGCGTCATACCCTTGTCTGTGGGCAGGGACACGGGCCATGTCCTGGGGGGCTGTGGGAGGAGCCAGCCCCAAGGAGTTGCAAGCAGAGCAGCAGGACCAGGACAGGAGGGCCACCAGACTGCCCAGCTGCAGAGAAGGACATAGTCACTGACAAGGTATGTTCTGTTTTCAGGATGAAGCCAGTGCAATCCTACCTTGCTGCACCAGCAATGGGGTCATCTCTATGGCTTGGGATGGTGCAGTCAGTGAAATAACACTTGAAGGGTCCTTCAGGCTGAAGCCAGTGCCATGCTTATTGGTTCAGCAGGCTCGTGATACCTTAGAGCCGCTGGGAATGGTTTGTTAGGTGGACTTACTTTTCATGGGGGCAAGATTGCAAGTGCTTCCAAATGCTTTCAAGTGTTAATCGTTGCTGGTTCGGTGCCTTGGAATGGTGGGGTGAAAGGGTTTGAGTTGTGTGAGTGCTTTGAGATGTGTTCTCCATAGAGAGCAGGCTTCCTGGTTTGGGAAGACCAGAGATACTGACTTGTGTGCTTCTTTGGCAGGAATTTGATGCATTTCAAGATTAAGCTACAGTCTTCTTGCATTCAAGTGTCACGGTGTTAAGAGGGAAGTGTGTGGGTGAGTGTAAATGAGCTCTGCATACAGAGAGCTGCCTGTTTGCAATGGGGGATTTTGGCTTCCAGATATTTAATTTCTGGTAACTGTACTTCAGGTTGTTGAAACATTTCGGTCTTGAAAAGCATTTTGCAGATAATGAGACCATAGGGAGGCACTGCTCCCAGAGAGCTTCAGACTCAGGAGTGGAGGTGGACAGGGGGCCTTCCATTAGCAGTGCAATTAATTAGCAAGTACGTAGCCAGAAAATGCTGGGAAAGAGGGAAATAAAATGAGAGTGGTTTTGATGCCCCTCGTACAACCAAGAACAAATGAAGCCTGCAGAAGTCTGATATTTCATGGGGAGGGGGGGAACCATGGATGGCAGAGAAAATGGGGGGAGGCAGGAGATGATTCTGCATGGAGCACTGGGGGCTGCCAGGAGAAGCCCTGTGTCCTGCAGCCATGTCTAAGCAGGGTCCTTCTAGGTCCATGTGGTTCGCAGTTTGTCTCTGCAGTGGGGCACGGCCAGCTCCCACCTGCCTGTAGCCCAGGCCAGCTGCTGCTCCTGCTGCACTGCAGTTTCCTGGAGCCATCCAGGGGATCTGGCAGCAGCTCTGCTTGTGACGCAAGCAACTTAACTCCTTTGCTGCTGGCTATGTGCATGCCAAAAAGCTCATCTGTCTCCTCTCCTGCACTTCCCCTGTTGCTATCTGCACAGCAAACACTGCTTCACATGAGCTCACCTAGCTGCAGGCCTCTGCAGCATGGGGCTCCCCACTCACACCTTCTTCACCCTGTTAATTATTACAAGGGAAGCGATGAAGGCGAACGTGCACCAAAGTCCAGTGTGAAGGAGAAAATCATTAGTTCTCCCACAGCCATGAACCAGCCAACCCCAGCCACCATGGAGCCACCCGTGCTGCCGGGGGAGACGAAAGCTGTCTTTGGGGTTGCAGACATCATCGTAGTGGTTTTGTATTTCATCTTTGTCCTCGCTGTTGGAATATGGGTGAGTGCCTGCAGTGAATGGGTTCAGCTCTGCCTGGGGCAGCATTTGATTCTCCCCAGACCATTTCTGGGTACAAAGGTGTCTGCCCGCAGAAGGCATCCTCTGCACACACCATTATCCCAGGTCATACTGAGCAGGTCTGGGAGGTGACACACCCATGAGCCCCTGTCCCCACATGGAGACCACTATGGGGTCATCCCCTGGAGGTTGTTCTGAGGGTGGTGTAAACCTCCTGTGCTGCAGAGTAGTCTCATGCCAAGGGGTGGACAGGAAAGGGACCAGGTCAAGAAGAATGCTGGGGCCAGGGGTGAGAAGACCGTAATGAGACTTTAGAAGCTTTGGAAAGGTTAGCAATTATTTATTCATGTTGCGTTGTGGAGGCCTCTTTTATAGAGACCCGCAGTGTTCTGGTTGGCTGTTTTTCTCATTCCCATTGAGTACATTCCAGAAGTCATTAAATAGGTAAAAGTGGCTTCCTTCCAAACCTAGACTACCAGAAATCTGAGTGAAGAGAGGCAGAAGCAATGGCTGAATCCTGGTATGCTTAACAGATGCTCTGAGCAATTCTGGGAGCTGATGCTGATGCCAAAACTGCAAGCTTCTCCCAGCTTGGTGGCAATGCTGCTATCTAGTCTGAGTGCTGCTATGCTTCAGCCTGCCACAAAGCCACCTACAAAGTGCTGTTCTGAGTGGGGTAAGCTAGCTGATTTGGCAACAATCAGGGGAGCAGGACTAGGGTGACACAAGATATTGCTTATAGGATGTTTCAGGCTGCTGGGGAAAGGGCACTGGGTCTGGCCTGCGGATGAACAAATGGAGGAAAACACTTTCATTTTTCCTGTTTCCAGTCATCGATACGGGCAAGCCGGGGAACCATTGGAGGTTATTTCCTTGCCGGACGATCCATGACCTGGTGGCCTGTGAGTGAAATGCATTGCTCTGTTTCTCATGATTTGAAAGCAGTTCTAGATCTAAGGAGGGCAGGCCTAGAAGAGGACCCTGTCCACGCACTTTTTGACCATAGGCTTGATGTGAAAAGGATCCATAAGGAGTCATCTCAGGCAACTTTGCCAATGGAGTGTGGTGTGAAGCTACCAGGTCCGAAGGGCAGTTCAGCATCTTCAATTTTTTCTCGACTTCCATTTCCTCTGCTAAAGTTAGCAATAAAACTGTCCATGCAGGTGGATGTGAAGGAGATCTGATTGCCCATTTGGGGCTCAGACTCTTTGGTCCCAACTCACTAAAGATTCCATTGTCCCCAAAGCCAAGAGAGCATTAGGTAATCTAGCAATGTGCTATCCAGTAAAAAGCATTTAAAGACTGAAGTAAAAATAATCCCAAAGCCCAAGACTATCTGAGCCCTCGCTATTTAGAGCAAAGTCAAGATTATCGACTAACGATGTAAGGGATATAAACTTCAAACCACCAAAGTATAAATCTTCACTATGAAGAAAAAGGATCTATTGAAGGCATCTTTTCTTGAGAGTGAAAGGTACATATAAAGATAATTTAAAGTTTGAAAGGAATAAAACCACCACAGGAATAAATATCCTTCTCAGCCAGTGCCAAACTCCAGTACCATATATCTCCCTTGTGAGTCGTGGGTAACGGAATGCACTTCTCAACCAAAACAGTGTTTTTTAAATCTTTTTTCCCTTTGTATGTGTGTTGCCCATAAATTCACTAGGCTAAATAAATCAGACACACATATGTGTCTGTAAGGTAAGTTATTTTTAAAATATTTTTTGTACTTTTTCTTGGCCACCTGGCTTTTAATGAAAAAGCTTGATTTGATGGTTTTCTCTGATTAGGAGGGGGAAAATGAAAAAAAGTACAAAAATTGAATATTTTCCCCCTAATAACATCCTTTTTTTTTTTTTTTCCCCCCCAATTTTTTTTTTTTTTTTTTTTTTTTTTTTTCTTCTTTATTTCTTTTGGCTCAAACTGCAAGTGGCCACAGACTCTGCTGGGTACAGCCTGACTCTTGGCATCTTCGACTTAGAACCCCAAGTCCATAACAACCTCAAACACTGTTCAGTTTTTGAATGTGTTAGTCCATTTAGAGAGCTGATGCCAACTCCGCAGTGCTTCTTGGAGGGTCAGCTCCTTGTGGCCTTCACCTTGAGTACGTGACTGGCTTACATGTACTTTTTTTTACAGGGGTGACACATTTCTGCAGTGTTTGCCTCAAATAAGCCCCAGTGTTATATTACTGCTCCTGTGTAATACATCACTTTCTGTATTTATGTCTGATGTAGATATCGTGAAAAGAGTTTACATTTTTTTGAGAGCACCAATTGCTACCTAAGTTGCAAATTCAGGTAGCAGCAACTAGCTCTCTAATCAGGAGTTTTCTTAGACAAGAAGGCAGAGCTGCTGGCAGGATCCATTGTGGGTATTCATGCCGTATTAATGTTTTACCTTGCTCAAGGATGAGAAGCAGATCAAATTCCATCATCCTTTGTTTCAGTTTAGCATTGCTTGGAAGAGAAAATCTCCTCACAGAAGATGTAGCTAAAAGCAAACTTCATCTGGAGAGAAATAGGCTCAGCTTGTCCTTAGCATTACTTCTCATTTGACCCTGAGAGATTTGGCATTGGTGTACAGAAGAAAGTGAGGCTATATGCCAAAGAAGAGTGGTAATTAAGTCTGCCTTGTTTAAATCACCTTGAAGTTTGCTTTCTTCCAATTAGAGTGTCTATGAGCCATGGTTGGGACAGTGTTAAAGTTAACCTGAGGAATTAGCACATTCCATAATGTGGAGCTGAATATCTTTGAACCCATGTGAGCACAGTAAACAATAAAAAACCAGCATATTTCTCACATTGATCTGGCTACAGTTCAAGGATATCCTATCTTAGGATGAGCTTCAACAGAACCCCCAGCGCTATGCAAACCACCATGTGCATGCTCTGTGCAAGACTAAAAGAGGCCAGGATGTCTGCAAGATGTGGAGAGCAGATCTCAAAGGGTCAGCAAGGCTTCAAGTTGCCAGCTGTGTACCAAGGAAATTAAGAAATCCATCACATTTCATAGACACTAAGTGGCTGCCACCAGCTTCCCTCAGCCACCCATTTCCTGTAAAGCAGATGCTTATCGCAGGAGAACCATTGCCAAAATGAACCCTGATTCTGAGGGAGGAAAACCCAACTGTCCATTAACACCCAGGTACCCACCTGCATGGAGATAAACGCCCTGGGGAAAAGGAGCACCTGGGGGAAGTACTGGGGCTGGTACAGAAGTTCCACACAGTGATTTGATTTTGTGTACCTGTGCCATGTGTTTCAGATTGGAGCATCACTGATGTCCAGCAATGTGGGCAGTGGCTTACTCGTTGGACTGGCGGGCACTGGAGCAGCTGGGGGTCTTGCTGTTGGGGGCTTTGAGTGGAACGTAAGAGTCTGTTGTGTTGTCTACTAGGACATTGTGGTTTGCAAAGGGACTGTGGGTTTCTCTCCAACATCATACACTAACAGTATTGACAAAACCATGTACTGGGGGCAGGGTTAGTGGGCCATATTGGTGGTAGATGGGTGGTTGGACTGAATGATCTTAGAGGTCTTTTCCAACCTTAATGATTCTACAATTCTAAGTTTTCAAACCTCAGGAGAGAACCGTCCAGAAATTGAGGCAACTTTAGAAACACGAGATCCGTTTCTTTTAGTTTAAGTGCAATCCACTTAAATGATTAGCTCTTTGACCTTCCCTGAAGCACACAGCCATATTTTTAAGCTTTAGTTGCTGCTCATAGAGACTAAAATGAAAGATAACGAGTGCTGAATATGTACTTGGATAATTGCATGATTCTGGAAACAGGGACTTTGTGCTCCTAAATTCAGTGCAAAACCACAAGAATCAGCAACACTGCATTCACCTGTCAGCTGCCAAAAAGTGAAATCCCTGGGGTGAACGTTTGGGTGTGAAGGCAGGTCTCATTCTGTCCTACTGAAATGCCCTGGAAAATTGCCACTGACACCACATGGAGCATGAAAACCAGGCCCTTTGTGTGTGATGCTAATGATATTTCTCAGCTGCAGTGATGAGAAGAGAGACTAGCGCCAGCCTCACAATAAACATCACTCACCTAACTCTAAATCTTTTGTCTGTATCAGCAGAGACTGCTAATGGTGCCGGATACTTGCCAAGCAGAAGCAGGACCTGGCCCACCAAAGGCTTTCTCCTGAGTTATCTATTCACTGCAGCTATTTATTTTTTTTTCTAAACCCTTAAGATCACCTTTAAGTCCTTTGTGAAGAAACCTGAGCCTGCTTTCAGGCTGATGCATGTAAGACATATCACTGTATTTTAAGTAAATCTATTCGAGTAATTTTAGAAGCCCACGAAGACAAGATTGTATGTCAAGGCAAATCTAACTTCAGGAGTTTAGATTCATTTCTTTCAAATTGGAAAGGGACCTTAGGATATGCCATTATTCTCTTCCTTCAGCATGGGACATCGCTCAGCTGCAGGGATCATATAGGCATCTTTTACCTGAGCCAATCTCTGCCACTGCAGGAGACACAGCTGTTCTCCTCAATCACACTCAATCTCTGTCCCCAGGCTTGGTTTCATTTCTGATAACTTAAATAACCAATCAAAGTAAAATCTGACTAATGTAAGGTATTTGGGAAAAAGGTGATGTCCAGAACATGGAGGAAGTGAGGTCTGATAATTCAGTGACTTTTATTTAAGTTCAGCTTCTCCTCTCTGGGCTTTTGCTGGGTTTCAGAGAGGAAATACATGATGGGAGATGCCTTTACAACTTTCTAAAGACTCTTCACCTGTGGTGAAGCAGCTGAACTGCCCCTTTATCTACAAGTAACAGAAGCAGATCTGCTTCAGCCTGAAAGGAGAACATCCCAGCAGAGTCTTGCTGTTGCTTATTTTTATGCTCCACAGGGAGAGTCTGCAGCCTCAGCCTCATCACTTGCTAATCAAGCAACAAACAGATGCTCTCATCCTTCTCTGAATCACTTAACTCTTCACTGCCTCCACATCAGTGGTTTCTAAGGCCACCAAATGCAACTTCAACTTGGAAGGACAAAACACACCATCTCACCCAAAAGTTCTGAGCAGGGACAAAAACTCAAGAGTTCTTCCCAAATACATTGCATAGCACCTCACCCTTCTTTCTTTGTCCGTTGGGACAGAATAGGGGAAAGGTGTTCCTGTGTGCTGAATCACGTGCCTTTCTTTTCTCCCTCTCCCCGCCAGGCTACCTGGGCACTGCTGGCTCTTGGCTGGATCTTTGTACCTGTTTACATTGCAGCTGGAGTGGTTACCATGCCTGAGTATCTGCAGAAGAGATTTGGAGGACAGAGGATACAAATCTACATGTCTGTGCTGTCCCTCATCCTCTACATATTCACCAAGATATCTGTATGTATCTAGTGGACACAACCCTTTTGGCTAGGGCAGGGGTAGGTCGTCCTGGCACAATGCAGGGATAACTCAGATGTCCTTGAAGGGACCAGCTCGGTTACCAGGAACAGGATCAGTGTGGTTCTGTGATTCTGTGTTAGTGTGCTGCTTTGCTCACATAAATAACTGCCTCTACATTGATCATGAAGATCTACCTTGAGAGAGACCACTTGTTAAACAGCAATGCACATTGAGAACTATACAGGCATATAGCAGGGATATACTAAATAGTGTAAGTGCCACGATTTTTCTGCCTATTTTTCCCTTCCATCAAACCAAATCTTTGGCAATATAGACAGGGGAACTGTGGCATTACCCATCTGAGGATATAGCTGGCTGCATCCTATAGACATGAAATTCTCTTAAATTATCATAAACATGCATTGTCTTATAAATTATTTTGCTTTTGTTTTTGTAGTTGAATTTTCAACATTAAGAATGTTGTGATTATTCCTCTTTCTTTCTATCACTTGTGCTGCATAAGAAAGGAATAGGAAAAGGGATAGGTTCTGGCTTACGAGAAAACTCAGTGTCCTTCCTGGATCACTTGCAGCATTGTACCCTGCTGATAGTTAAATGCAATGTAAGCTGCTGGGTATTTCATTTCATTTAAATGCCATTAATAAAGAGGAAGAACTTATGCTCACAGATTTGATAAGCACTACCTGTGCCCTTGGAGGGAGAGGACTGCATTCCAAAGTCCATTACAGGGACTGAAAATGTCAGTCTCTTGTCTCCAGCTGACTGCTCTGTGGCAGCACAAATCAGTGTTGACTAGACCCTACTGAAGTGTTCAGATCTCAAACTGCCTCAGAAGATGTTGAATGGAGATGAAGCACATTTTGCTGCTGGCTTCAATGCCCTTCCAGGTTTATCATGTATCAGGCTCTGAGAAGTGCATTAAAATGAGCTTAAGGCTGGAAGCAGAGGATGGATTTCCCACCTGTTGGCCCACTGCTGCCACCACTGCCCCCAGGTGTTTTGCTCTCTGGGTTGGACTATTGCCCAAGATGAAGCCTTGGAAAGAGACTTTTGGAGTGGAATTGAGGACATGGAATGCTCCTGTAATAGTGGTGTGCACAGCTATACCCTCAATGTATTTGGAGAAAAAAGACCAATCTTTCTGAATAACCTTCAGCAGAGCACTGTTTGCCATTGCTTTCCAGAGCAGAACCCTGGCCCCAGTCATTGCTGTTTCAACTCAGTGGTTTCTTCTCTGTGCAGCTAATTCACGTGTGTCTGATGGATGTGGCTGGTGGAGTTTACGGGCATGATAGGTGCTTTCTATTAAGCACAGTGCCTTTGTTTGTAGAGAGCTCATTTAGCAGCTGGCTGGACAGCAGGCAGTTGGTTACAAGAACAATTTTTCTCCCTGTGCTTTTTGCTCACACGTAAGTTAGCAACTAGGACATTGCAGAGACCTCCCCGCTTGCAAAGAAGAGCAGAGATCTCAAATCACAATGTTGTCGAAGGACTGATCCTGTACAGCTAGAGACCTGTTTGCATTCCCTGCTGGGTGGGCAGCAGAAGGCAGAGAGGCTCCTGCAGTGTCCTGACAGTTGCTGTCTCATCTTGGGGTTGCAGAAAGCAGGAGTTGCACAAGATACTTGCTTTTAAGGTGCTTATTTATAGAAATCTTGTCCTATCCTTTCTGTCTTGCTTTCCAAATGTCTTTACCTCTTTCTCACCCCATGTCAGGTTTACAAGTGTTCTTTAGATGGATTTCCCAACACGTACACATCTCCCATATCACCTTCTGCATCTGAACGATGTTATCTGTATAATTCTGGGTTTCGCCTGGTTTTGGGTTTCAATCTCTCTGGCAGTAGGTCCAAACAAAACAAAGCTGATGGGGGTTTCTGTATTTCCAGGGAGGTTCTCAGTAGGTGTAACCTGTTTTACTGGAGTCAGGCTGCTGACATTTTCAGATAAACAAATCATAGCATAAGATACCAGTGATACTTCAGAGGTCTTTCTAGCTGAGAGTGTCTCTTGGTCACTAAATCACCAGAACATGGTGATGTGCAGAACCCCTTTCCTTCTATGGATACACAAGCATAGGCTCTAGGGCCCCAAAGCATGGGATCCTGTGCACCATGATTGGCTTCATAGGCAATAAATGGTGTGGGAGTGTCCACCTCTGTCTCTCTCTGTCAATGAAGATCACGTGTCATGAAGGCTGCCTGTAAAGTAGCCCTCATTTTGATGGCTTTGTGGTCTGTTCGGATATAGGACTTTGATTTTCATTCTGCTGCTCCCAGACACTCTGAGCTCTGAGCTCAAGGAAGCATCCTCCTTGCACTGAGAACATGAAGGCTCACTGCCATCAGTCCCACACTCTCTCCACCTCTTCCACTTCACCTCTGTAATGTCTTTCTTTGTCAATGCTTTCATCTGCAGAGGGCTGCAGCCTGCTTTATTAGATTTCACTTGTATTAAGTTCTGCTATCAAACTTCCTTTTGTAAATTATTATTTGATTATATTCCAGACGGATATTTTTTCTGGAGCATTATTCATCCAAATCTCTTTGGGCTGGAACCTCTACTTGTCCACTGTGGTCTTGCTAGTTGTGACTGCTGTCTACACTATAGCAGGTAAACTGCTGGCTTTAAAACACTAAACTGTGGGCAAACCCTTTAGGATGTTCCTCCTGGGAGTGCTCGGGGCAGCTATAGGGCCCTAGGGTCCAGCTCTGTGGCAGCTTTCCCCAGTGAATTCATACTGAAGTCACAGGGCTGAGGCCAAGGAAGACTTTCCCAGAAGAAATACAAGTTTCTATGTACGTGGGGACACACTCTATCTGTTGTCTCTGTCGTTCTCCTAACAGGTGGTCTAACAGCTGTGATATACACAGACGCACTGCAGACCTTGATCATGGTACTGGGAGCTTTGGTCCTCATGTTTATAGGTAAGGGGAACCTTCAGTGGCATCATGCACCAGCTTAATGATCCCAAGGTCATCAGAGCTTATCAGGCTACCTCACCCTTTCAGGGAAGGTGCAGAAATGAGTTTTAATCACTCACAGAATAGGTGCTGGCACAATCCTCATTTGCCAGCAAGTCAGACTTCCTTCATCCTTTGCACTACCTGTCTGGAGGTAAGGTTCTGGATAACTTCACCTCCCTACTTTGGGGTTGTCTGGAATTGCCAACGAGCTTACAGAACTGCATCCTCAGAGGCAAATTCAACTCTCACTGTGCTCATGTAAATTCAGAGCAATTCTGCTGACTTTCCATGTTGACTTTGGGAGTTACTGTGGGTTCACCTGGGTGTAACAGAATTATAAAAAAATAAAATAACAAGGAACAGACCATCATTAGTCTTTGCTTTATGTCTTCTTGGCAAACAGAGATACAGTTAACCCATGTTTCATTTCATACCTCCTCCTCCAGCTCTTGGAGGGCCTATGAACAAAGAGTAGGTACTGAGAACATTGTGGGGATTAGGATAACAGAGGTTTTCCTGCATTGATCCTCTTCCAGGATGCACTGCTAAAACCACAGGGACTCTGGGCAAGATCCAACTTAGTTCTATACATGCTTTGACTGCCAAAAGCAAGAGCAGAATGAAAAGTAAAGAGATGAGAGATAAGTGAAAAGAATGCAATCAGTAAACTCAGATAAGGAAATAAAATTAAATTATTGGCATTTTCTTTTCAGGATTTGAAAAAGTTGGCTGGTATGAAGGACTTAAGGAGAAATACAACACAGCTATACCCAAAGTCATAGTCCCAAACACGACCTGTCACCTCCCACGTGAGGATGCCTTTCATTTGTTCAGGGACCCAGTCACGGGTGACATTCCTTGGCCTGGCCTCATATTTGGCCTCTCCGTGTTGGCTCTTTGGTGCTGGTGCACTGATCAGGTAAAAAAAGACTTTTCCTCTCCGGGAGCCCCCTGTAGTGTTATTTCCAGTCCACTCCTCACTTTGTAGATCTGTGAGCTGAAACATGACTGTGCCTTGCTGTGTAGGAGTTACTGGCTCTGTTACTGGACTAGACCACTCTTTCAACTTTCTCAGCAAGCAGCTAGTTTTGTGCACTTCTTGGGGTGGGGAGAGCAGGTGATTTTCATCCAATTTACCCTCCTGCGGGCTGCAGTTTGTGCAACAAGGATATAGTAGTACAATCGGGAGCTGGCTCTGCAGTGACCTTGTGTAGATCTCCAGATAAATCGCTCATATTCCATCAGGTCTCTGATTTCTCATCCCTATCCAAGCTACAAACAAGGAAAACTGGATTTGTTTCTTACAAAATTTTGTTTTTGTTGTTCAAGGTGGGATAATCACCAAAACCCACCACTGAACTTTCACTGAATCAGACTAGGCTGCTTCATTCCTTGTCTCTTGCTGCCGTACAGCTGCTGCCTCCAGTCCCCAAGGTGGCTTCATTTCAGTCAAGGGCGAAATTATTTCTGTAAGGAAATTTCCACTCTGCCCTCTCCCATAGCCTGTGTGCTGAGCTCTGAGCAGACTGCAGACACTGAGATGGGAAGGTTGCCATTGGCATGCAAAACAGCCTGGGATCCTGTTGGGTGAAAGTCATCCATGAGTACGAGAGGAAGGATGGATCCTGCTCTCTCTGCAGTGCTTCTATTCTGCTTCCCACTCTCTTTCTGACCAATTGCAGGTAATAGTTCAAAGGTCTCTCTCTGCCAAGAACCTCTCCCATGCCAAAGGTGGATCAGTGCTGGGAGGATATTTGAAAATCTTCCCTATGTTTTTCATTGTCATGCCAGGAATGATCAGCAGAGCTCTTTACCCAGGTAAGCCTTCTTGTGTTCCTCAGTGTAGAGCTTTACACCTGCTATGAGCACTAATCCCACACAGGTCCTCCAGCACTTTCACACCTCAGGCATACTTGTATGCTTTCTTGTTGCACACACATGTTCCCAGGCCTTTCCCCCATCTGCAGTGCTCTCACAGTGGCAGAAGTTACTGAGAGTATCCTTATGGGGCAGGTTGTGCTAGTGGGTACACAGAGATCATGCTGTGGATATTGCTTGCTTCTGTGTTGAAGTTGATAAGGTGAAATGCTTGAAGCATTGAGGTTGTCCTTCAAGTGCTATGGATTGTTTCCAGTAGGCTTTTTTTTTTGGTTAGAGTCTTAGCAGGCTGCCACGCAATTTCATGCAATTCCTGGTAGACTATGTGCAGCAGCCCTCCTTTGTGGAAAAAAAAACAGAATTCCCCTCATGCTGTCTCCCAAGAAACTTTCCTTGCTCATTCCTTCAGAGCAGACCTCTTCCTGGGGAGAATGCCCCGGTTAGAAGGCCCATACTGGAGGAAGGAACTTCAAGTGCCTCTCTACCAGAGTTCATCAAATAGAATGCAACATCCTTGGTAGTCCAGCTGGCAGGATCATGGAAACTGTACAGTTCCCACAGCTTACAAATCATCAGGCATTAAAAGTACATAACATGCAGGAGACAGAACTAAACAACTGCAAAACCGTATATCAAAGTTTCACCTTTATTTTATGACAGAAAGTGTTCTTCAGCTCTACTTGCTTTTGCTACATTTCGGTTTCAGCTCAGATTTGTATAAACTTAGGACATCAAGATTTGTTCCCTTGGGTTATACATCCTACTCAATAGATAGCTCAATAGAATTTACGTGACTTCTTGTTCTTTTCATGTCTCCTACAGATGAAGTGGGCTGCGTGGATCCAAGTATCTGCAGAAGGATCTGTGGAGCTGCGGTGGGTTGTTCCAACATTGCCTACCCCAAACTCGTGGTAGAGCTCATGCCTGATGGTGAGAAACTTTTATGGAAGTGGGCTTGAGCCAAGCTCTATGCAGAATCAGATTGCCTTAATCCATCCTAAGGACAAGGAAATCTTCCTGCAGTTATCAGCCACTGTGATGCTAAATTAGTGCTGGGAGGCCAAAGGTTTAGTCCTGATTTTTTTGCTCCTCCAGGGCTCCGGGGTTTGATGATTGCTGTGATGATGGCAGCCCTGATGAGTTCCCTCACCTCCATTTTCAACAGCAGCAGCACTCTCTTCGTTATAGACATCTGGCAGCGGATCCGTAAAAATGCTTCAGAGCAGGAGCTGATGATTGTGGGCAGGTCCTTACGTTTCTTTATGTCTCTTTACTGGCATCATCTGTTTTGACTGCAGCATTTACATTCTTCAGTCTGGATACACTAAGAAAAACCTGGTGCCAAAGACATAGAACAGAAACACAGTCTGGGAAGAGCATTACAATGTCCAGCTTCATCTCAGATAGACCTGGTCAAAGGATACACTGAGCTTACTGCTGTGCTAGGTAGATCATTACTTCTCTGTTAGCTAAACTTAGCAAAAATACTGCCTTAAATCTGCATTTTAGGAAAGGCAAAGATGCTCTGGAGTCACTTTCACTGGAGGTCTTTAAAAACATGATTTTCACATCAGGCTGTGGCAATACATTGCAGTTGCTCCTTTTTGGGGAAAAGAGCAACCTTGATGAGCTGGGCCTCCCAGCTCTCTTTGTCTGTGATAAGTTATAGCGGCCTTTACAAGCAAGCCTTAGTATTGCATTGTATCAAAGGCACATAAAGTTCTCCTCTTGATAGCAGAATTTAAGCTGCATTCTGCATGTTTGTGCTATTTCCTTCTCAATTCACAAGTACTGTTTCAAACCTTTATCCTGGGATAGGTGAAGGATACAGCCTGTACCTCACTCTGCCACTGTAGAGTATGGAAGAACCTCTTCCTCAGCCACATGGAGAAACCTCTCTAACATGCAATACAAAGATGACGATGGGATATAACACACACTTGAGATCACAGGATCAATTTTAAAAAAGAGAATATGAGTCGGAATTTGGCAAAGGCACTGGACCAAGCATGGAGAGGTGGCAGAAAGGATCACAAGCTTCCATCTCTCTGTGGCGTCTGAGAGAAAGTCCTCTGAAGTACATGTCACTGAGGACATGTGAAGTTGAGGGGTTTGCACTGGCTGAGCTGATGGTGTGAGCCACCAGGCCCTTGAGGATCTCTCACATGTAGTCTGGCAAGTCCCAGTGCAGCTTACGCTGAAACCTGTAAAATCACCTCTGGGATTTGATTGATCTGATAATAGTAGAGAATGATTTTCTCTTTCCCTGTGTAAACACCATTCTTAAGAGTGATGTCTGGATTTATAGGTAGGAAATTCTGGAAGCGATTGGAATTTGCTGCAAAACTTCATTTTGAGGTTGACTCCTCCAACAATAGAGCTCATGCAATTTTATCCTAACCTTCCAGAGTCTTCATCCTCATCCTGGTAGTCATCAGCATCCTCTGGATCCCCATCATTCAATCAGCCAACAGCGGCAAGCTCTTTGACTACATTCAATCTATAACCAGCTATCTGGCTCCACCAATCACAGCGCTCTTCATCCTGGCCATCTTCTGCAAGAGGATTAATGAGCCTGTAAGTGGCACGTGAAATACCAATTGATGCACATACTTAATTTCATAGAATAAATGATTAAATCTCCCCTCACTTCCCAGCCTTGGAGATTCCTTAGACTCAAAACCACTCCAGCTAAAAAGTGTGATCATTAGAAGGCATTTTCCTGGGACATATTAGTAGATCTTAATCTCTAGTGTGTGTGTTTTGCTTCCAAGAAGCCACTGGAAAGAATACTTCTTGTCAGTCTCATTTGAAGTCACAAAAGCCGAAGATGTTCTACACTTCAAGGATGGGATCTCAAAGTCTAGTTGGAGGCATGTTGCTAGGAGGAGACTTGCATTATCTGTGCTCTATCAATTCCACGTTCAAGAGCAGAAAAATAAAATGAGGATTTAAAACTAATCCTCCTTTGATGTGTGTCAGTATGGGATTCTATCAGGCATAAAAGGTTTTGGTCTATGAAAGAGCTATATTAAAAAAAAAAAAAAAAAGAAAGGAAAAGAAGAAAAAGAGGAAAACTTCAACCAAGGGTATTGTGCAGTGAGTGTTTCTTCATGCTTGCCTTCCCTCAGGGTGCTTTCTGGGGCCTGGTGTTTGGGCTGGCTATTGGTCTCATTCGGATGATCATGGAGTTTATTTATAGCGCACCATCCTGTGGTGAGGAGGACAGAAGGCCGGCTGTGCTGAAGGACCTGCACTACCTCTACTTCGCGCTCATCCTCTGCGTCCTCACCGCCATTGTCATTGTCCTCATTAGTCTCTGCACCCCTCCAATCCCTGAAGAAAAGGTAAGTGACTTTTCTCAGAAACCCCATTTGGTTTCCAAAAATCGCTAGAGTCTGTCCTTTTCACGCTAAGAAATGGTGTGTAATGCTGCAAAGAGGCACTTGCTCCGTAGCTTTCTGTTCCCCAGGTCTCACAGTGTTAATGCTTCCTGAGGCACTCAAATTGAGTGTGAGTTTCCATGCTGACACTGGAGCTGGGCAGACACCACAGCCCATCATAGCTGGAAGAGAAAGAAAAGAAGGAGGGGGAAGGAGAGGAAATCATATTACAGAGCACTGCTGAGGAGAAATTAAATATATCTAATTGTAGCATCTACTCTGTTTCAGCAGAGCCAGCATCAATCTTGCAGGCAAACGAGATTAATAACTTTTGCAACATGGGCATTTAGGAAAATTGTCCCAATGTGATCTCAATTACATTTAATAACTTTGAGTCAGGCGCAACTTTCTTTTACTTAACACATTAAAATGGTGCAGAATTGGGAGGCTTTATGTAATAAAACCTCAGAGCAACTCTTCACAGTCCAAAGTTTTAAAGCAGCTGTCAATATAACAAAACTGCCATCTACCTCCAAACAAAGTTACTGGATAGATTTAAAATACATTGTATTTTATTTTTTTTTCTAACTGCATGAGGAAATGAGGGTGATGCTATCACAGCATTTTCTATCTGTTGCTTCCTCATAACTTGCAAAGCATTAACCAGCGCCGTCCATGTTTGATTGAATGTTAGTGGTGTCAAAGATACCCAGCTCCTAAAGATTACGTGAAAGCAGGTGCTCAGATAGAGGGGAGGCAGAGAGAGATTGTCTTTGTGTCTGCTTTGAGATAAAGTCTCAGCTTTTATTAGCTATCAGAGGATCCACATGGGAGAGAAATACTGGCAAGGAGGCACCATTAGTTCTGCAGCTTACGTTGTTCGCTGCTGCTCAGGGGTGGCCAGATGGTTGCCAGCAATTAATTACTGTGGTTTAATGAGTTCCCACTCATCATCTGACCTGTGATAACTAAATGTGTGCAGTGCTCCCTTCCCACAGCAATAGCAAGATAAGATGCATTAGCATAGCACTGGCAAATAGTGAACATTCATACCCAGCAGTTCAGAAAACGAAGAAACTGACTGCAGCATCTGTATCTTTTTGGTCTGAGCTCAGAGATATAAAAGCATTTTCTCTTAAGGAACGTGTGTGTTGGGGGAGGAGGTACCAAAAACATCTTGTAGATGGGTGGAAACCTTAGAAAAATTAAAATGTAATCACCGAGTCTTAGAACCAGGTCTTCAAAAGGACTGCTGCCTAACCTGCCTTGATAGACAAAGTTACCTTTGTTTCTCATATCTATCTGAATTCTGTGAACAATATGGGGTATGGTCTACCCTTAAGAAGATGTTGAACAGCCTAATTTTCTGGTCAGATCTAGCCGTTTTGTTAATAATTACATCACTAGTGCTTCTTTGCTTTGCATTGTGTAGTTAATACTGTTAATGCTGTGGCAGTGGAATGCTGGACACAGATGCTCAGATAATCATCTGATGATGGAGATGTCAGATTGAGGGCAGCTTTTGCCCGGGACCTGAGCGTGTAAACAGGGCTGGGCCATGCCTGTAGCAATGTGGGTTTCCAGGGTGCACTGCTGAGGTGCTGTGGGGATGCTGAGACACCCCCTCATCATCTCAAGTTGGTCTGTGGCCACGCTGAGATTGTTCAAGGACAGAAATATTGTGGGAAGAAGAGCAGGAGGTAGAAAGCAGAGCAGGTAAGTCAGGCTCCAAGTCTGGCTGAAGCTGACACCTGGATTCAGTGTTTGGCCACAAGCTACCTTGGGTTGTTGGGTTTTGGCTTGCAAGACAGGAAACTTATAGTGAAGAGCCTGTATGTCCCTGTAACAGTGGCTGAAGGAAAAACTGTGGGCATCTGAGCTGGAGATGTGTGAAGCTGTGGCCCTTCCCAGTCCCAGTGCTGGCAATTCGCTTGGTGAGCCTTAGATCTTCCCCCATAAATATCACTTGGGGCTAATCTGCCAGCCCTTATCTGTGCAGCACTTCGAGAAGTAATGATGAAAGATACTATATAAGGGTTAGAAATTACACCATTTATTATGTCAAGCAAAAGTAAAAGAAAAACAAGCCACTAAAGTAAAAGCCAAATGAAATATAGCGATAGATCAGATTTCAGCAGATGTAAATCAGCATAGCTCCACTGCCTTCAAAGACCAGCAACAGCTGCTGAGCACAGTTATGCCACTTTATACAAGCTGAAGATCCACACAGGATGACTTTAAATATTGAATCCCAATTCTTTTCAGATAGCAAATGGGAAAAAGGAGAAAAGAGATTTGTATCTGATGTTAGAAAGGTACAGCTAATGTGCCCAGCTTTAAATGAATTACAATCCAAGAACTGCAAGCTGTAGCATTTTCTCCTGCTGTTTTGGACACTCTCCCATCCCTGTGGTGATTGATGCTGTGCTGGAAAACAACTATGCAAGGAATTTGTTTGGTATGCTCCAGAGTTCATATGTCTTCATTGTAGGTAGTCCATATTGTGTCACGCTGTCCTTGAAAACCCTGCAAAAGAGCTTACAATTAAATTTGAGACTGTGAAGCTGAAACACAACTGTCAGGTGCCAGATGGCATTTTGGAACAGAAGGATTTATTCGAGTTTACAAACAACAGAAGAAAAACTTTGCTGAGTTCTTGTAAACTCCCCTGTCCAAGGAGAACGTGGGGGTGAAAAGGGAGAGAAGCAGCTCCCAAAGTACAAGTACTAGACAAGCAGGTCACCTCCTCTGGGGTCAGGGCTCATGCTGACAGGTCAGCAATTCCAGCTGATGTGCTCTGGAACTCGGGATGTTTTCTCAGTGTGCTGTGGTCTGGATTCAGTGCTTTCCTTAGGTGTGCTGCCTGAGAGGAGCACCAGGCCAGCATGTGCTGGGCTTTTTTGGTGTGTCCTTCAGCAGATGACACAGAGGAAAAGGGTGACCTTGAGGAATTCAGTCATCCCAAAACTACTCTGGGGAGGTTAAAGCTGGAGAATGGGTATGAGGCTTCACCTGGGAGCCCTCTGGGGTCCTGGCTTGCTGTGTTGAAGAGGTTGGCATAGGCAAACCGCTTTGACAGAATTCCAGAATGGCTTGGAGGGGACCTTAATGACCATCCAGTTCCAACCCCCTGCCATGGGCAGGGTTGCCAGCCACTAGATCAGGCTACCCAGGATCCAATCCAACGTGGCCTTCAGTGCCTCCAGAGATGAGGCAGTCACAAGCTCTCAGGGTAACCCGTTCCAGCTTTGGGGTGGTTCAGTGATGCTCTGTGATGGGGTTACCTGTGTGTCTGTACTACTGAGAATGGCTCTCACTGGTGGAACCTGAGCCCCAGGGAATCTCCAGCCCTGCAGGTTTTGCTGCTATGTGAAGGGGGTCGGTCACACAGTGACACGTGGGAAGAAAAGCAAAAAAGACAAAAGTTTCTCAAATCCTTCAGTACTCTGAAACTTTGATACGTTCCAGTGACATTTCCTAAGTGATTAAAAAAAAAAAGAATCCTTGAGAAAGATGAGGATCATCAAATCAAAGCAATTTAGCACATCGTGACAAGAAAGATTAGCCCTGCCCAATGCTCATCTTGGTTGAAAATGATTTAAATAAAGCTATAAATCTTCTGGAAATTATACAACATTGTGTGTCAGCTGGAAACTGCTGCCTTAGATTTGTGTGCGTGAAATTCAAAAATTAAACTCACGTTACTTTGTAGAGTGACCCATTTGAGACGTTCATTTCCATACAGGCAGAGCAGGGGCACAGTTTCTCATCAGGCAGATGCATGACTTTGCCTGACCAGGGCTTCACTGCCCCAGTCTTGTTCTATGGGATGTCTATGAATTTGGGTAACTGCTGTTGCATTGTGTAGCCTTACAGTTTGGCTCAGTCACAGCATGCAGGTGTTAGAAAGTGGCCACCAAGCTGCTCAGTGGCCAAACAAGCAGCAGTCCCCAGCTTAAATTTAAAGACCTGAGCCCCTGGGATGGTTAATGCCACCCCACAGCTGGCAAAAGGACTGCTGTGGTTTGCAGGATTAACCCTTCCTATGACCTTCTCGAGTTTCCCATCTCCAAGATGGGAGAAGACTTTGAGACCTACCCTAGGATAAGGGCTTCACTCATCCCATTACTGTAAAACACAGATTGCAGCCACAAAAGCCCTTCCACAGCTCATTTACGCACATGGCTTTTGAAAAGATGATGCAAGGAGCAGTAACTCCAGAAAACTGGAATTAAATATAAACAAAAAAAATCCCGAGTGGAAAAAAAAAGTAATTCAGACCAACAAGTCTTACAGCACGTGCCCAGAGCTCATTCTTTTTTTTTTTTTTTTTTTTGTAAGTACACCTCTTGCTGTAATGCACAGGATAACCATTCCTGCAAAATGTGACTTATCACCACTCTGGCTCTGTCCCTCTGCACTGCTTCAGTCACAGAACAGAGAGACAACACTGCTGCTTTTCCACCAAGAATTACAAGAGAAACTCATTTGGAGGTGCAGGTTACTGCTTGGATGTGAGCTTCTCTCAGCTGTGAGGCTTAGTGCTCATTCAGGGTTTACTTTTCCTATTAAAGTACAGTTGAGACAAGATCCTCCAGTCTCTTCCCATATCCCAGAGATGGAGCCACCCAAACAGCAGTGTCCCGATGGTCATACATCCACTTGCCAACACACAGCTGATCTTTATCTGCTGAGAGTAGGCAGAGGGTACAATTGCTGTCTATAACTGGCAATAGCCAGAGAGGGCTATTCTAGCTTTTTTTTGTTTTTTTGTTATTTTTTCTCTTGCTTTTTTTTTTTTTTTTTTTAATTGACTTAATTGACCTTCGCTGCTGGACAGCTGCTGTTTTGGACACAAATCTTCATCATTATTTCAAGTCACTAAGCTGACCATAGTAAGTAGGAGTCCGCTCCCTCAGTGTCTACTAAAAGGTATCTGTCTCCTGGTAGAGACAGGGATGGAACTGATGAAGCAAAAAGAAAAACAAACAAACAGATGGAAAGAAGCTAGATTAACTCACCATTTTTTTCCTCAGCTTTTCAGCTCAAGCTGGCTGCTACTGCCTTTTGTTTCTAGCGTGTGGGCACCTTCACAAAGGGGAAATGGCAGAGGAATAACCAGCACCCCCAGAACCGCTTTCCTAGCACTGTTTTGGACCTGTCCCCAGAGAGCCTTGACTTGCATACCCACCTGGGACTGGCAGGCCATAACCTGTGTTCTCCATCCTTCTTTTCAGCTTGCTCGCCTGACGTGGTGGACGAGACACAAAAAAACTCCTGACATTGACCTGAAGAATTACAAGAGCGAATCAGCACAGATAAACCCAGCTAATGGAGAGCATGACTTGGTTGAAAGCGCAGATGCATGCAGTAAGGAGGAGGCAGGTAGGGGGCCTGGCTGTGTACAAGCACACTTGTGTGCGTGTGAGTGCATAACCAGGACCACACACACACACTTGTCCAGACACAACACATGAGAGGTCAGCTGTTGGAGTAAGGGCTTGTATTTATGGCTATACCAGTTACGGAGATGGGAGTAATGGAAGTGTTGTGGCTTTTAGCCTTCCAGACAGGTCTGCTAACGTGTGCTTTCTTGTCATGCTCCACTGAATGGCTCAAAAGAGCTGCTATTTTTGAGAATCAGAGAAAACCCACTATTCAGTAAAATGTTTGTCCTCCACCCAAAAATCAAGTCATTCACTCACGCAAACTACCCTGATCCAGTCCTGCTCTGGTTGCAGTGTTATTTTAGCCCCTAAGGCCTGGCACTTCATGGCATGATGGATTCCTCAGATGGGAGTCAACAGCCACCTACTGTGACCCTTGGGGGTGGAGGTCTGTGCAGCTGGGATGATGCTCATCATCCCATTGGCACTGGGGCTTTATGTCGTGACACCACATCTCTTTGGCTGGCTCAGCAAAATGCTTTTGAGGAGATCTGTATCACTATTGCAAGATCACTCCCTCCTTTTGTGGGTCAGTTCAAAGGACATTGGTACCAACTATAGCCAAGCTAAACAGAAGTGAACAGGAAAAAAAAAGCAGTACCTTTATTTTTCTTTTTTTCCCCAATAGAGTAAGCTTGGGTTTAAGTTACATGCAGATGTTCATCTACTTAAAACCTATTTATAATTTCTTATCAATTCCTAGTTCTCCTAACTGGCTCATTTTTTATAAACAAATGTCCCAGTAATTTGGTAATTAGTAATGATGGGAAAGGAAATATGGAGTACAAGAACTGACAGTTTAATGAGTTCTTGGATAACACCTTTTTCAAGGCCTTATGACATTCTGCCTTTCAAAAAAAAAAAGGTTATATTTGGAAAGCACAGCCAATGAAATACACACAGCACAGGACTGACAATTAAAACACATACTTCACCTGGCCTGTCACACGTAATAAATAAGCCAGGAGAGCTCTAAAAGCACCATCGTGCTGTCAGGAACTTGTGAATGTGGATAGAAGATGGGCCAGGGAGGAGGGGGAAGAAGTCTGTTAATTAACTAATGAATGATTGGCTTTGCAATCAACTAGCTGCAATCAGGCTGTGCTATACTTGGTAGAGGCAAAGCTTTCTCCTTCCACTTCCCATCATCTCCCATCACCATCTTCCATCTCCTATCCCAGGTGCACCTCAAGAGCCATTGCATTTTGGCCAACACAATCTGGCAGGAGGCAGGGAATTGTACCCACTAGATGGTAACAGCAATATTTTCTGTGTTTCACAGTACCCAAGCCTCCCTGCTGGAAAACACTGTATCTGTGGTTCTGTGGTCTGTCTCCCAGCCCCGCACCAACTCTGTCCCAGGAGGAGAGAGCTGCCCTGGAGCACAGACTTACCAGCATCAAGGAGAAGCCTCTCTGGAAGGCTGTTTGCAACATTAACGCTCTTCTCCTGCTGACCATTAATGTCTTTCTGTGGGGATATTTTGGCTGAGATGGGGTTGGGCAGTGCATGGCTTTGGTTTACTACAGGTCTTCTCATCCTCATGTCTGAACCGGAGGCCTCGGGTGACAGACTCTGGTGATGGTCCCCATGTGCCTGGGCATGGCACTTCCCAAGGCACTGCTTGCTGGAAATGCCTGTGGGGCTTGGTGGTGCCACTCCTGAGCCAAGGAGTGACCAAGACTCAAACCCGGTTGCAGACAGGACACATGAGAAAGCATGCGGGTCGAGCCAGCAGAGCTGAGGTCAGCTTTAGAGCAGAGCCAAACCTGATAGGGAGCAAATGTCTGGAAAGCCTGGGGCCTTACTCCTCTCATGCAACCCGACTGGCCCACTGCTTTAGGGGAAGAACTTCTGGCTTACATTACTGTGGGGGAGGAGGCTGAAGCACTTCTTGCAGACTTTTACATGGCCAAATTGAGATGGGGTCAGGGTGTGATCACTGAATTAGTTATGATC
>JAOWBP010004015.1:20218550-20237398 GCA_028571105.1 Tragopan temminckii
TCCTTTCCTTTCCTTTCCTTTCCTTTCCTTTCCTTTCCTTTCCTTTCCTTTCTTCCTTTCTTCCCTTCTTCCTTTCTTCCTTTTAACAACAGAAGAACAACAATAGAATTGCTTTCTAAAGTAATTTTCATTAATTTTCACTGGAAAGTAAATGGAAACCTTTCTCCGTCTCATAAGTTAAAGTAATCCAATCAGATTTGATAGTGTTCTAACAGTATGAGCCTTGAGTCTATGTCTAGACCTCCCACTTCTATTAACATTTGCCTTCTATCACACCTATGAGGATAGTCTCTACAGGCTTTTTTTTTTTGCTTGGTATGGATTGATATGATGAATGGAAATTTCCAACTCAAGTAGTGGAAATCTCCTAAGCTAATTTTGTTCATTTCTCACCCTCTGCAATAAACTCTGCCTTAAGCCAAGCTTCACTGTTTCCTGTAGTTTGTGCAGGGCAATGATCTGAAACATTTAGAGACTTCTGGGTGATTCTGTTCCAAGTTGGCTTTTTCTGTATCCACATCAGCTGGGAGATGGCTGTACCACAGAGCTGGTACAAAATTAAATGCTTCATAGTAATGTCTTTCCATAGCTGATCTAAAGTGAATTCAGACTTTCTGGGTTAGAGGATTCTTCCACAGAACTGGGCACAATCCAATGTGCAGACCTGGAGGAGCCTGGCACCCTACATTTGTCCTAAAATTTCTCCCTTCCAGTTTCCTCTGCCACCCAGTCTGCAGCTCTGCTTAATCAGTGGTGTGAAAGCTGCTCCTTCTCCCAATTTCTGTGAGCCATTGCTGCTTCCTAACATCTGACAAAAAGAAGTGGGTATTTCATCCTAATTTGCTGCTCCAGTGTCAGCTCGACTTACCCTCCCTCCTTCTGCTGCTGAATGACTGGTTGTTTTTTAAAGAGCTCTTTAAATGGCGAATTTAAAGAAACACGGACAAGGTAGAAACAAGATTACAGGGTCACAGAGGTTAGGAGAAGTGACCCCATCTGAGAATAAAGGATATACGAGTGCAGAATAGATGCACTCTGTGCTCTGGTGCAGTGACCTTGCCTACTGAGTGGTCTGACATGAGGCTGCCCAAAAGCACACGTTCCGGCTGATTTCACATCCTGGCACTGGATGCCACTGCTATGAAGACAGATTTCTAGGTTCCCTGCTTTCTGATAAAGGCCTCATATGAGCTCTCATCAATGAGGGAAGCAAAACCTTTATCAGACCTGCTTCTTTGTGGCTGTTCTCTGTAATAGGTATTTCTCGCTTAGAATTGTATCTGTACAGTGTGGCCATGGTTGTGTTTGGTTGTGTGTGTTTGCTTTCTTTTTCTGTTGTTGTTGGTTTATTTTTCCCTGTGAAGCTTACGAACACAAGAAATGTTTAAATGCCCCTTAGCTGTTTTTCTTGTGTGAAAATCCCATGAAAACATTTGTGTTCACATAAGGGAGGGAAAAAGAGTTAAGCCTTAATTTGTGTCAGGTAATGAGGAAATTCATCTGAACAGAGAATTGCGTGTTAACGTGATGACTAGTTGCTGCTTTTTTCAACAGTAGTCAGTTCTCCCCTTGCTACCTGCTGCACTGAAGTTGTTGCAAGGAGAAAAGTCTAATTTAGAAGAACCACAAACCTCCAAGAAACTCAACTTGTATTTCCTTTTAAAGCTTGCTGAGATCAGCAGAATGAAGTCCCTCTGAGAACATGGAGAAGATATCACTAGAGAAATAAAAACTGGGAGGAGTGCCAAACTAAAGTCACGTTGTGCGGAGATAGCCACACGTTAAATGTTACCAAATCTGTCTGAAGGCTTGCACTCTAATCTGTAAGTATTTAAAAGAGAAGATAATCAATAGAATGAAGGTCACTGCTATTATTACAGCTATGCACTACCCTTCCCACTCTAATTTTAGCTTTAATCTTGCTTCAGAAGATGGTTAGAGACATTAATTCTTGATATTCTATATGAGAGAAAATCTTGTGCCGTAGACGAGGGCAAGATGACCTGAAAAGTTCCTTCCCCCACCAAATAAACACATTTCTCATGTCAAAGGGAACTAAGTTTTGGCTTGGGTGTATCCCAAACATGCAAAAGTTCAACTACCCCTCAGCTCCTTGGGCTGAATCCTCAGGAGTCTTTTGTGGTTTAGAAACAACAGAGTTTGTTTCCCAGCTGCAGGCTCTGAAGAGCATATCTGTTAGTTACAAATTTCTCTGGACAGGCCTAGATCTTTACTACTTAATTACTATTAATGGATGAATGTGACTTGGTTCTACGTGCTATGTTTCAGAACTGTAAACTAGCTTACTGATATAGGTGTCTTTTTCAAAGCTTACCAGTTGTTTAAAAAGCTTTCATGGTTTTAGAGTCAAGTAGGCAATATTACAACTTTCTCTTCTGTTATAGTTCACGTAGCAGTGACAGCTCCATTTTCTTCACTGCAAATTAGTATCCATCTTCTCCTTTGCATGATCTTATGCATCTTTTGGTTATCAGTCCTCCATCTTTCTCCCTTTTCCATATTTATCCTCCAAGTTATTGTTTCTTTCCTCTACACTGATACTGAGGGACTGTTTTCCAGCTTGTAAGTATTTCCATTTTTTCTCCTCTCCCCCCATCTATTTGTCTAAATTGGACCAGAATCCATTCTTTTAATTTGTAATATACTAGAAGTTCCCCAGACTCAGCAAGTACTCTTGGAAATTACCATATTTTCAATTTCTGAGCAAATAGCAGCAGCACTGCTGACAGCAATATCATTTTACAAAGAAGCCTCTTTGGGGCTTTCCTGGTCTGTTGTCTGAAGGACAGAGCCATCAGCAGAAGGGCTACAGCCAAGGATTTGTACCTCTAAGGTCTTCAGCCTCAGCAGAGACCCCCGGGAATCTGGGCAGATTTCCACTGAAAGTTTGCCTTGGATTCAGTAAAATTTCATTAAACCCCTACTGTGCCAAATGTAGCATGTCAAGCTCAATGAAAAAAAAATTCGCTAGCTCTCATAATATTCCCAATACAATTCCCTGGCCTATGCTTTCTATTTCTATTGCGTACTTGCCCTTATAGCAAAATTAGTTGTAGACAACAGCTATAAACAAGAGGACAGCTGAACTACTAGCCCAAGGCCACTACTACAGTGACCCAAAACAATAAAAAAAAGGTGAAAAATTTATAGCTCAACCAGATTTTATCTTAGTCTGTTGTGAACTTCTCTGTATCACTCTTTCTAGGAAATCTCAGCCTAAATCAGTTTTCCTTTTGTGACTCTTAATTCTGGAAGAGGTTGTAGAATACTCTGTCTTGAAAACACGGGTACTACTTTGAGAGCTCCCATCACAGGCCTTAGATTCATCTACAATCTTTTTCAAACCAGTGGAGCCACAAATATTAATAACAGAAATAAAGTAATAAAAAGCTGAAAAAGGTCTTAGAAAAAAAAGTGTTGATCTGAATCTGGAAAACATGCCTCACGAATGGAAGTAAAAGGGTTGACTAAACCATTTTCCAAAGAAGATGGGAATATAGAATATAAAAGCTATATAAACTTTCTTTTTTATAAACTACATAGTATAACTGGCATATTTTACTGAAAAATCTTGCAAGATCCCCTGGTTGGAAGCTACAACTTTTCAAATTCAGTCTTAATATCCTGCAGAACTGAAATAATGGATGTGAAAGCATTGAGAATCGTCTCTCATTTGTTATTTGGATGCCAGAATTTGTTATCTTACTTATTTTATTTTATTTTATTTTATTTTATTTTATTTTATTTTATTTTTTTTATTTTTTTTTTTTTTTCCCCCCCAGCTCACATGAAAAGTATGATCATAGTGTAAGAACTTTTGAGTGACACGGGGCTTTATTTTTTGGGTGGTGCTTTTTAGAAGGGGCAGATTAGAACTGTTTCTTCTAAATTAAAGATTTAAAGTCTATGAAATATTTGCAGCACCCATATTGTGTAAGCTCTTTCATGCTTACATATGCCAAAGCCCTGGGGAAATGCAGTCCTAACATTTTCTTTGACTGTTTGCATAGAGGAACATCATGACCACACCAAGTACACAGGAATAAAATAACAAATGTACAATGTGTAAAAAGAAGCTGTAGTTCATTTCCCTTTGAGTTTAACTTAATAAAAGCAGTGAATCATTTGATTTTTACCAGTAGAATTTTTACAAATAGACTTAAAATATTTCTCTTCAGATTTGTGGCTCCAACAGCTGCAGCTGAAACCAGCAATCAGCAAAGCTCCTTGTTTTTATTGGAGTTGAAGTGGCTTGTTGAAAATGGATTGGATTACGGGGATCAATCAGCAGCAGGTCGAGGATGCAGAGGGAACTCTGCCAATGCAGCAGGCTGCCAGGAGCAGCGAAAATCCTTGGGCTAGTGACACGTCCTAATGTATTGGAAAATCCATTGTTTTACAAAGAGCTTTGGAGATAGGAAGTGGATCAAGTTGCAGAAGAGTGCAAAAATAACAGTAATTCTCTCCCAAGTTCCTTTTGTTCATTTGTACTTGGCTTTAAGGGAGTAAATTCCATAGAGATGCTGCCTGAGTGTCCAGCCACTGTCTGGAGATGATTGGGAATAGGACAGATGCTAAAGCATGATCTTTCCTGAGTCACAATTTAGGAAACAGAACATTTCTGAATTTCAATAGCAGCCATCTTGGCAATCTGAAAGTTGCCATATGGTTCTGTTCTGTCCAGTTCTGGATTCTCCCAAAATAATGACAATTGTTGTTGTTTTCCGTTAAATTACAGAGTTGAATAATCTTGTCATTGTTTTGCCAGGGTCAGTTCTCAATGTACTAGGCCTTGATTAATGTCAGGGTGAGCTGACGCTCCTTTGTGTCCTCAGTTACACAGCAAATCCATTCACAACTCGATGAGAATATTACTAAGTTGACTAAAAACAGAATAATGAATTATTTCTGAGTTCAACTCCTTTAGATTTCAGCAATCATTCTCTACTTATCCTTTGTGAAGTAGCCCCTGCGTTCAGTGGGAGCCGTCTGAAACCTGTACTGAAGGAGACCACAGATGGCAAAGACATGGTCATGAATCCTGCCTGGCCTTGTTGACACAGGAATCAGCTTCCAGATGAAAGACAGGAATTTGCTGATCCTCACTCATGAGTATTTGGGAATATCACCCTCCAGTGGGATGTAGGTTTTAATGAACAGAACAGTAGTTCACAATTCTAAGAGCTGCTTGCAGTGTGTGGCTCTTTCTCTTGAGCTTTAATCACATGGTGAGGGAACACAGATGTTTTTCTCAAAAATCACCAGTATTAAAAACAGGTAGCTCTGCGAGAAGCAGGGGTGGAATGGATCTATCTGATGACAACATCTATTCCTTTGTCAGTGGCAGGATATCACTGCCACAAGACCATGTGTCAGATATTAAACTGATACTGTACTTGAACTTATCCAAATGTCTGGCATGAAAGGGTTAGGATAGGAAATCTACTTCACAAGCAGGGTTTATAACAATAATAAAAATTCTCCATACTTGGGAACCTAAAGAAAATCCACGTAACAGTCCAAGAAAAGCAGAACAGTGGAAAAAGTGAAGCATTTGAATACTCTCCCTCCCTGTGTGCTGGGCTCTGGTACCCTTGGTGGGACTGAATCTCAGGCATTGAAGAGCTACGGTTCTGCTCAGAGGAACTCTTGCATGTGGCCATCTCCTTGCATCTCCTTGCATGTGGCCAGACTTTGCACTGTAAAATCAGGCAGAGAAGAGAAAGTTTCAGAGACTTGTTCATTCTGACTCGAAATCTTAAATTCTCTGTGTAAGAATCTGGTAGATATATTTTTTCAGGACAAATGAAATGATTTCTTTTTGATGAAATCAGCTTGTCTGATTTCAATGCTGACTCCTAGAACCTCGCAGGGTATAGTGGAATGTAGGATTTTTAAATGTCAAAACATAATGCTTTGGGGGATGGGAAAAAAAAAAAAAGAAGAGGGTAAGCATTTCTTTCTCAAACTTGAAGGCTTCTGAACATTTCCTTCTCCAGAATAAAGCTCCAACAAAATGGAAGAGCTTTTCCTTCTTTTTTATTTTTCCACTGCCTTTCTCCACTTCTTGTTATTTTATATTTGGGACATAGTTGGATGAATTGGGAAGCAATGGCAATTTCTGCTTGCTCAGTGGAATGCCTGAAATGCTTTTTAACATTTTGGACAGTATGATAATATAATGAAATTTAGGGATCTTGAGATATACAGTTTAAAGTGGAGGAGGATTATTTCTGTTTCATGTAATGCCAATTTTCCAAGTCTGTGATACCGTTGTCTCTTGCAAAGCATAAAATATACGTGATCAGGTAAAGTGGCTACATTTTGTTGCTTGTTAGACTGAGGATAACCAGAAGACTGCTCTTTTCCAAAGTTCTATGGTAATGCTGCCAGTAACAAGGGTGTTGTGAGGAAGCTATTCCCTTTTCTGGAGGACTGTCTTCTCAGGTCATCTTTCATTTGAACTGCTCTCTGAACCCTGATGCTTAGAGGCATCTTCTGTAAGCACATTTCCAAACACTGGAGTACCTCATTTATCCTACTACCATACGGTGCACAAACAATGAATTTCTACCTGCTGCCAAGACTGGCTGTTCACTTATTTTTCACATTCATAGTAGTCTGTAGGCGTCACTGGTTGTCACAGAAAATACAAGGATTCCTTTCTGCTACTTAACCTGGCAAAAGAGCTGAATTGTTATCCTTTAGGTGGACTATGAGAGACAGAGTCACAAACACCAAGTACTTTAAATTTAAGGCCCTGAGTGAGCCCTCTGTAGAAGTATTCATGTAAACTGTCAGTCCCTGTTTACACCTACTGGTACAAAACCATCATCTACTTGTGTTCCATTTAGAAAGTGTGCGTGGATTTCAACAGTTAATATTTCCTTTGCATATGAGGCTTAAGGAGCTGAAAACAGAGTGATACAGCCAGTCTTCTGCAAGAGTCTACAAACATGTAAAATACTATACGTATTATTTTAATTTTGCAAACAAAGCCCACTTTATGTTGAAAGATTCGATTCATGTAGCGATGCTTCAAATGGAAACATAGCTTGTCTATGTGTAGTAGGACAAATAGCATTTTAAGTGACTCATCAATGGCTCCCATGACATCCTCTTAAACAATCAGAGGCACAATAAACCAGTGATTTAGATGAAGAAGCCTCTTGCTGGAGAAATAGATCAATAGAATTTAATGGAAAAAGTCACTGATTTTTACTCCAGAGTAAACACTGATGATGTGACTGGAAACTGGATAGTTCCAAGGTTTAATTCTCAAGCATCTGACGTGCTCACGTGCAAGATATTATTCATCTTTGCTCTGACAAGGATCTTCCTTTCTCCATTTCCCCCATCTCTCATAGGAATCAGGTTTGGCTAGCAGGCATCTATGTAACTTGCATTTCATACTTATCTTGCTGCAAAGCAAGACCCAGCTTTGGTTCCAGTGGCCAATGAATAAAATATGTTTACCGGTGCCTTAAGGAAAGAATAAAGACCCTGGAGATGTCATGGTGGTGGAGACTTTGTGTGGTGATTAGGGGCATTCCCACTTTTTCCACTTTTCTTTACATAGGTAGTGGAAGCTTCTGCATTATCAAAAAAGAAGAAAACTAAACAGAGGATGCCTATGTCTTTATCTTTGCACAACTCTCTGCTCAGTCCTCTTGCAGTTTATCTTGCCAGCTCTTCAGAGGTGCAGAGCTCCTACCGCCTTCCCCTCTGCACTGATTTGGGGGATTTTTTGGGCTCATTTTTAAGTCACATCACCTGGAGGTATGCACTGTCCATGTTATGCCAGAAAATTGTAAATCTGTAAGTTCTTTTGTCCAGACAGAAATGTTCTTTGCAGCTACTTTAAAAAATAAAACAGCAAGAGCACAGGCAAAGTGCAAGTGATCTCAGCTGTCTGTGCTGGACGTGGCTTGTACTTCTGCACAGCCGTGTATGGTGCACATGAGGCTGAGTCCCAGACTCCTCCATGCAAATCCCATAGTTTCCAATAAGACAATCACTCACTTTGGGATCACCTCCTTGACATAGCAAGCCTATGTGCTGGAGGGAGGACATCTGTGTATCCCCATGGACACAGTACCACACATCCTTCCTGCAACATTTCCTAAATGTCTCTAACATTTGTTTTTTCCCTCTAAAAATTAAAGGCTTTGAATTCATAAGGTCAGCGCTGGGATGCTTAGTCAGGAGCTGAAGATGTGAGCAGCTCAGTTTGCACTTCTGCTCTGAAGTGAGCATATCTAGCACAAATGATAAGGCTTTGATTGCAGTTCCCTGCAAATGAGTTTTGCTGATTCTTTTCACCCTGCAGCTAAGGGACCTCTGAGACTCCGGAATTTTACATTTTAGGATGTATGTTTTAACTGCTCACTCATAAAGCACAAGCCTGATTGGAAAGAAAAACATTACAATCTAATATTTGTGGGGGGTTTTTTGTTGTTGTTTGTTTTTTGTTTTTTAATTGATTCAGATAGCTGAAAGAGAGTTCATGTATGGGAAGAACCAACATAAATAATTCTTATGAGCAGAGATAGTTGGTAGGGATTTTGTATTTGCTGTGTTGTAGTTGAATATTTTATATCAGGCTGCCTAAATGGATGTAATCTCAAGATTATAGTTCTCTATGGAGACATTGGGGTCACTTTCCAGTTATCCAGCTTTCCACACTTAAGGAGATGAGAAGGACGTGCATAGGAATGACATTCCTGTGCTTACTTCAGTACAGGAGGGACCTTTCCAGAAATGGAAGAGGTGCCAGTTTGCAAGGGCTGGGCTGAGTGAGAAAGATCAAAACACACACATCCATGCATTTCCACAACATCTGATAGCCATGCCTGGGATTAATATGTATATTCACTATGAAATTACTTTTCTTGTGAATATATCACTTTGTCGTGCTTGGATTCATTAGAACGGTGAGTTACTTATTTCAAAACAACATTGCTAAGCCATGGACAGGAGAGCTAGAACAGATAGCAAATTTTTAGCTGGCTGTTATCAGCTAGCCTCAAAAATTTGTCCCTGGTAAAGAACAACTTTAGCATGTTAGACTGCATGTGGAAGGAACATCAGGACCTCAAGTTTGTAATGCAGCTTTATTTCTGCATCTTAGAAACTTTACAGTATCCCAAAGTTGTCTTTAGGAAAACAGGCAAATAAACTAAATAAAACTGAATAAATAAATTTTAAACCTGAAATGAAAATCAGTGCAGGGTTTGGATTATGATTTCCAGTAAAACATGCGCACAACATGGAAGTTCAATCATGCAGGCAGAAGTTAATGGGAAATTAACCCTCTTAGTCCCACAGATCAGACTAAAACTTATAGAGTAATTTTAAGTCCCTAGCCCCCCCCGAACACTCAGGTTCCCTTTGCTTTTGCTTTGCTTGCGCGTCATGATGTACATGTGAGAAGCCATTAGGGAGGCTGTAAGCCTCAGAATCACTGATTTTAGATTTGCTTTCACATGAACCAAAATAGCTGAATATCAGAAAAAAATTGTGCAGAAGAAAAATGATACCTGAGATAGATTAAATGTGTTATTCATTGTGATCCTTTACAACAAAATTTAAAAAAAAAAAAAGCAGTTAGTACTGTTTCCTCCCTTGCATGCATATTTATGTGGTATGTGTAATATATATTAAACATAGTCATATAATTTTCTCTGTTAATGTGTATTTTCACATATTACAGTGTTAAAATAAGTGTATTTATGTAGTAAGGTAAATCAAAATGTTAACTGCATGGTTTAGTCCTATACAAAGAACATCCTCAATTTATACAGAACTTCAGACTGTGCAAACTGCATGGTTTTCTCTGGTTTTATACTGAAGGGACTGTTATACTTTTGATCTGTATCTTTGGAGTGAAGCTTTCAGAATTTTATCCTTATGACTGAAGTTTGTGAAAGTGGAATTGCTGGAAAATTAAAATCCTCATTGCTTGAATGTAACAATCCAAACCAAGACAACTCTTTCACAATCTCATTCTAGAGGCAAGCAGTACTTCTTTTCTCCCAGGGAACTGAGACAGAAAAAAGTATCCACAGGAGATCAAAGTTCCACTTGCAAGTTTTCAAAGGAATAGCCCTCAAGATGGTGTGTAGATGGTGTATTCCTACTGAATTGTGGAGAAGATCTCCATAGAAAGCTATTAAATGCAGTGGTTAAAATGCAACCTCTTATCTAGCAAGTCTGTAAACCAAGAATTAGAAGGCAGTGAAAGGTAAAGGATTATTCTGTATGTGACCAGTGCACTTCTCATTAAACATCTACTGTTGTCTGCTTCCAGATGAATCTTGCAGTAGATGGATCTTGGATTTGACCCATCTTCTCCGTGTCCTGCTGTGACCTATGAAAAGCATGATTAGAAGTGATGCACTCGTAAATTAACAGTTCTTGAAATGGCAAGGCTGTCAGTAATTTTCAGAGCAAAATTTTTACAGAAACCTTTTGAGTTTTGTTCAGTTTTGGAAGAAAATCAGTCCCCAGGTCAGCCTGTGAGGTCACTCAATCACTCAGCACTTCGCTGCAGATAGCCTTCCAGTACACATTGTGAAAAGCTGGCTATTTGTTCACGTTTCACACCTCCTTAATTACCCACCTGCGTTCCTTTTATTATCAGAGCTTGAATAGGATCTCTCATAAAACTTAGGAGACCGAAAGGAAATTGCTGATTTTCTTGGATTGCATCAGCAGTGTAAAATGAAATCACTTAATGTTTGAACACTCTGCCCCTTTCATTTTCCTTTTCCTGTGTTCCTTCCATGCCACTGTGGATCCTTCCCACCCAACAGCTATGATGCGCTGAACAGCAAATGTCTATCATGGAGAGGAAGCCATATTTTCACTTGGTTGTACGCTATTTTTAACCAGTCTAAAATCTAGATTTCAATCTAGTGAATTATGGAAAAATAGCGTCAGACCTTCTCAGCTATGAGGGAATGCTCACATATTCATTTCCAGCTAGGCTGCTTTGTGAGGAACATTTGAACTAACTTCTTATGATGATATTGCCCTCCTTCCCACCAAAATGGTGCTGACATTCCCATTTTTGCCAAGAGCTATATGTCATAACATCTACATTTCTTCTAAGTAGAAGAAAATACACGGTTTCTGTATATGATGGAGGGAGACACAAGACACTTCAAAATAACTTTTAACATTTTTCTCAATCCATGCCTCCACCAAAGAGAGTTCATCAGGAAGAGCAGCATGATCTCACCATCTCTGTCTATGACAGGGCAGCAACAGTTATCCCTAGGGTATAGTAGCTGTTGATGAGTCTGGCTCTGGTTATTAAATCAGGGTCAGTTCAATGCCAAGTAGTTTCTCTTGTGATGGCTTCTTCAGCAATGAGTCTTTGAAGAAATTTCCCCCAGAGGGGCAGGAAATAGATGAAGTTTTTCTTTTTCTTGAAATAAAACAAAAAAACCCTCACACTTCACTGGCACAGTGAAGTGATGAACATGGTACCTGTCTGTGGCAGTGACCATACAGTTTTGTCTACTTTGCTCTTGGTTCCTATTCTTGCCCAGGCTGTTGTGTCCCATGGTAAATCAGGAATTGCAGAGGTGGAGATTGAAGGGGAGGACACAGCAATAGTCCTTGCTGTGCCTTTGTTTAGAAGAAAACAGCCCTTTGGGGTTCATTAAGCACTTGGCCTGAGGTGAAAACCTGGTGGAGACAAGTTTGTTGTGTGAACAAGTGTGAGCAGGCCGTGAGAAAAGGTTACAGAGAGCAGCCAACATTTACTTCTCAACACATGTTTTTAGAACTCCTGCTCCATCTTCACTATCTTTGTCATGTTACTTCGCAAATATTGGCAAACTCGGAAAGGTATATGCTTCTTTCCCCAGTGAAGAGAAAAGCAACAACAGTGGCTTTGAGAAAACACTTGTGTAACAGAAATCCTTGTAATTCCTTCCTTTGCTATTACTCTTGCTCTTAGATTGAGCCAATGCTCACCCCTCTCAAATGATGGTGCCCCAAAACCACTTGAGGTGCACCCTAAGAGAATAATGGCAACTGTTTCCCAGTGCAGTGACATAAGTGCCAAACTACAGTTAGGTGGCAGCAGGTCCAAAAGACTGTACTTATAGGTACAGAAGCAAAAGGGCATAAGTCATAGCCCTGGCTTTGGCAGAGTGCAAAGGACAAGGCTCTGGGAATGGAGGGTGGAGATAGGATTCCAGATCTGTACAGGTTTTGGCAGGTTTGTGTCAATTTATCCACTAAGGGTAAAGGAAGAAAATCACAAAAGGGACATGCATCAACAGGGAAAAACTGTTCTCTCTTTAAGACTCTCTCTGTGCTATTCTTCCTGTCCATTTTAACTTCTCACTTTCACAAAATAAAAATGATGGAAGCAGATAAGGAGTGAATTCAATTAAGGTTGATTCTTCCCCTTAAAGAGGAATCCAGGAAGCTCTCCGCTGTCTTGTTTCTCTCTTTGAAGTGTCTTATCATCCTCCTCTCATTAAAGTATAATGGACTAGCAGTGGGTGTGCTGGGATTTGACACCCGGTGGGGAGCTGCACCTAATCCTACACGATCACCTGATCCAGTTTGGCTTATTTTCACAAGTCACTGACCCCATCTTCACCATTCTAAGTGGGGGAGGACCAGAGAATTATTATGAAGGACTTAGCCCTAATTGGCTGGCCTCTGCATAGGTGTCACGGGAGACAGCTCCAAACACAGACACATAAACAAATGCAAGATTGCCTACAGACCCTCCATGAGGGGGGAAGAGAGGGTTTTATCAGGTGCTTGGGCCTGTTTAATCACACAGTGCTCTGAATACTGTCTTTATCTTTCCAAGTCAGTGGATAGCATTGACTCACCAGTCACTTAGGGGGTTGGGAGCAGCTTTTGGGGCACAGCAACAAACAAGGATGGGAGCCAGGGAGACAGAAGATATCTGCTCTGACACCACAGGCCTTATCTCTGTCACTTGGCTGCATACTTAGAGATGAACTCAATGGCTTTTAGGAATGAATGGGTCTTCATTAGGAATTGGATAGTTGTTCTTGCCTCCAGAAAAATTCCTGTTTCCCCAGAGTGTCTCAAATTATATAGTCTGATTATTTTTCTTTCTGAAGAATAAACAACATCTGAGAAATGATCCACCTTTGGTTTCAGTCTTCTCTTTACCCAGAGAAAGACAACAGGAACAAAGGTTGCCATACCGTGGTCAGATACACTCTGTGCACGTCTTCTGACATGGCACAAATAAAAATATTGTATTGTTCACAAAGGGCAGTCCTGTAAGCGTCTCCTATAAACAGATACTCCTTCTCTTTACCTCTTATGTGGAGGACAATGTGCTTTATCGCCTCACCCAGGAGTATAAGTCTCAGATATTACACAGAAGATAACCTGCATGAACATACTTCACTGTTTCTGACCCACTGGCCGCCTTATTATATCATCCAAATGTTCTGCTGGTTGCAAAAGGCTCACGTGGAACTGGGGCTGAGGTTCACTGAGCACAGCCTCAGTTTTATGATTACGAAAACAGCAACAGGCAGAAGGTTTCCAAGAAGAGCAGAGTCGTGTGCATGCCTTTCTCATATGCGAGATAATCCGCAATGATTTTGGCTTCTGACAGTGGCTATCTGCAGTTGCAGACATCAAAGTCCATAGAGAAACTGTACCTCAATATGCAGGACTGACTGGTAAGTAACACCAACACCTCATGAAACTCAAAGAAAAATATTTGGATACTTCTGTTTTTGCAAGACTCTTCCTTTCAAAGTCAACTTGAGAAAACCAGAAGACAAGACACGATGTATATTTCATGCTGAATGGTAAGACAGTCAAAAAGTGAATTGAGAAAGTTTCCTGCTGGTTTTAGCTAGCATGATTGAGGTGCACAGGCCTTTTTGGCCAGCTGTAAGAAAGCTGCCTCTGGCTGCCCAGCAGGCCTGACCTGCTATCTTTTGCAGCTCCAATAGCAGGGGACAGCTTCTCATAGCAACAAGAGCAAGAGGTAAGCTCCTATCTTCCAAGATATGGTGAGACAGTGGGATGGCTCTTTCCCAGGAGTCTTTTGGCTCCATGTCTGGCTTTTACTGTCACTACTCACCTCATTGTCTGGAACACAACATCCCAAAGTTCTCTTTACCTATTTTTAACCAAAGCTGTGAGGAACTTTTATCCAGGCACAGTAAATTAGGCATATCAGCAGCCAGAACTCAGCTGGAAAACCAGAGCCGAACAGAATTTCTGATTGTCAGGTCATCTCTGTGATTTTTTTTTTTTTAATATCTTGTGGTGGTTTCAGGGAATTTCTTGCCATGGCAGGATCTCTGTTGTTTATTAATTGTGTTTTCTCCCTAATTAGATGACCAAAAGTTTCTAAATGGAAGACAGACTACAAGCAACGTGGAAATTTCATAACAAGTTTCTACAATGTAGCCATTTACAACAGTGTTCAAAGCTTTCAGGAATAAGAATTTTTGCACAAATGCTGGTGATTTCCCAGTACCTTCAGGATGAATAAGATGATGAATAACAGGGAACTGAAATCAGCAAGGAAGTAAATCTGTTACTGTCTCAAAACAGTCTTTTTTTATTGAGTTCTGGTACAGCTACAGAGAAAACTTTGCTCTGTTTGGATTTCTTTGGAGCCCCACAGAGGTTTCAAAGTATGAGTGTAGGTTCAGTTCTGGAGTTGTAAAGAAATAACAATTTGAATCAGTTTTCGGTTTGGGTTTGGGCTTCATTCAATGCTGTAAAGTGCATTCACACAGTGATTAAAGCTGTTCCAACAGCTCTGGCCATGAGGAAGCTAAGACAAACCCAGAGGACATGCAAATCTGGACAAGTATTCTTGCTGTTTTTTTTTTTTTTTCCCCCTGATAATTGAACATTCACACAGACCAAATCCTTATCGTCTTAGAGGAAGAATCAGGTAAAAATTACCCTGGCCTGAAACAAATCTTCCGGTCTATCTATAGACACAAAGCTGGTACAACATGAGAAAAAAGCAGCGGTATCTTCTTTCACAGATTAGGAATGAAGGCACAGAGAGGTGAAGTGACTTTGCAAAGACAATACAGGAAGGCTGTAGCAGAGCTGGGAAGTGCACCTGAGGACCATGAGCCCCTCTCTGTAACCACAGCCTGTTTGTCCTTCCTGCCTCTCCATCCAGCTTGTATAGCACCTGATCGCATCTCCGTAAAATAAGAGCACAGTGACCCACGTGGCTAGGGGGGAGAATGGGGAGAAAGAAAACCCATTTATTTTTCTTTCTGCTACTTTATCTCACTTCAATGGGAGCAGTTGAAAACGCCAAGAATAAATGAAAACAACTGTTGGGCATCAATCCAAGTGGTTAACAAAGAACCTTGAGCTCTTTTAAGTCCTAAAACTAAAAGGTACTGGCATAAAAAGAATAGCATTTTTCTCCACAGAAATCATTTGTTGAACTCTCTAGCTCTGAAGAGGACTGCTTGCTTTCTCCCTGTTCACTTCACTCACACTTTTAAAACAAACCACTCAGTAAAAATACAATTAAAAAGTTGTGTTATATTAGATGTTTCCTGACAAGCACAATGTTGTCATCCATGTGACATTAATCTGAGGTCCGGCCATAAATGACAGTCGTTAAAAACCCAGTCTAAAGGTCCCCCTCCCAGAATCGTGTTCTTCTGGATTTGAGATCAAGTGCCAAGGCAGGTAACTATTTTCATCTTTGTCTGGACAGAGGATTTCCTGTTCTTTGTGGGTCAGTGGTGTGTCCAAAAGCACCTGCCCATCCCGATGGGTCAAAAATGTAGCAATACCAGACTGGGGAGATGAGTGGGTTTGGTCTGAAGCTTTTCCCAGTTAGCGAGGTGAAAATGGTTTGGAAAATTAAATAAGAACCGAGGGAAAAGTTTTGACTTTGAAAGGGAATCACCAATGCAATAAAGCAGAACAGACAACCAGAATACATTGAGTAACTCAGTAAAGATGCTGGGCTGTGGAAGAGGCTGCTTGGTGAGAGGGGCTGCGCTTTCTTTCGTATTGAAAGAATTTGGTGCCAGGGTAGAAACATGCAAGGAAAATACGGCCCTGGGGCTTTGCTGTCTGCAGTGATTGAATGAATTCTGTCTTCATCTGCTTGGAGAGGCTGAAGTTTTGTTTGTGTCTTTCACCTACTCTGTGGTTAGTACAGGTGGGGCAGGAACATAGCTGTAATATTTGTGTGGACCAAACCCTCTCATTATAAAACTTTGTTTTCACCTGTTTATAATGTAGTTGAAATTTGGGTTGAAAACTAACAACTTGGCCAGCAATGATGTTATTGCTTTAGAAGAAAACTGAAATTTCACAGAGGAGAAAATACATTATTCTGCTCACGTAAATAACACAGATATTCATTTAAAAAAAATAAATGTGAAAAGCATAAATTTGAGGGTAGTTGTTTGACACAGTATAGCCTTTAAATACCTCTGCCATCTCCTCCCTTCCCCAAGCTTCCCTCTTCTAGTTATAGCATAGTGAAACAAATCACCAATCTGGTGATCCCAATTTATGGAGATGCCAATGTCAAAAAGTAGTAAGAAAAATACAGTCGAAAAACAGCCTGCAGTTCTGGAAAAGGCAGAATGTGCTACCAGGTTGTGATCTGGCTCTTTCAACCAGTCTCTCATAAGAAGTTATTTAGATGAGTACTGACTTTGCAAAGCTAGGCTTCATGGAAGTCCTAAGCTTTCACACTTTTACTTGTGGTGAAGGTAGTCTGAACAATAGGCAATCTACCAGAATGCATTATCAGCTGAGAACTCAAACCACAAGGTGCTTGTATTCCTTAGACTTAAGAGAAACATAAAACAGCAGTGACACCAGTCAAACCAACTGCTCACCAGTAAGCTGTGAAAATAAACCTATTATCAACATCATTTATTAAACACTTGGATTCCTTTGTCATAAATGACATAGAAGAGGCCATAAGAAAATGGGTAATTCCAACTTCAGAACAAAGTTTGAGTAATGTGCTGAAAAGAGATGACCTTGCATCATGTGTTGATGATGGACATTAAAATAAAATATTCAGTATCTGCTTGTTAAACTAGCACTCTTTGTAGGCTGTTAAATGAGGAAAGGATGCTACCAAAACATCATGAAAACAAATAAGGTCATCTTTCAGCCTTAACAATTCAGTAACTGTAAGAATATCCTTTTTCAAAGTTTCTGGTCTGAAAGGTGTCTAAACAGAGACTATCCATTGACATCAGAAAATGAAGAAAGTGAAGAAACAGGCCCAAATGAGGATTTATATGGCAGCATCAGAGTAGTAAACAACACCTATTGAGTGACATCTCTCTCCCTGCTCTCTTCTGTTTCAGAACTAAAAAAATATCATCTATTCATGGGGCTGGGCAGTTCTTTTCTCACTGCTGTGTAAGAGGAAAAATAAGCGAAATCAAGTGGCCTGATTTCCCCTTATGATTTCTAAGCCAGAAAAAAATGCACCAAAATTAACTGAAATCAGGAAAGCAGTGAGCAAGATCAGAATGTCTCTAATCATTTATTTAGAATTCCCCAAGGATGACAGAAGGGAAAAGCTGGGGACATGCTGAAACATTGCCCCAGGCACATTCAGCAGTTATTAAAAAGAATTCACTTCCATGCAAATTGTATTTCATCAGCTAATTAAGAAGGCATTTATCCTCTGCTTTAATTAATATCTTGTATCTTCCTTCCGAAATACTAAATCATTGAATGAAATCATCATAGAAATATTGCCCTGAAGTTAGCACAGGCATTTTATATCTCAGAAAAACTCACGTGTGTGTGTGAGTGAGAGAGAGTATATTTTAATAGCAGTAATTATAAACTACTCTGCCAACTTATAGGGCTGCTTTGCATTTCTGGCTTGCTGCCATGCTTCCCCCCCGCCCCCCAGTCTGATGAATAGCAACTGTTGTGTACGCAAGATCTGTGCTCCATTTAAGCAATATCCCCAAAGAAATTGGTCTTCCTCGCCGTTAAGCACAACTTTGTTAGGCAGTGCCTGGGGCAATTGACAAAACCCATTTGCTAACTAAAAACTGTAACCAGTGGTTTGTCTATCGACAGTGCATACTTTCAGTAAGGCCACATTATAATAGATGGAAAATCAGTTATTTCCTGAGCATCAACAACCAATTTTCCACCAGTTAGGCTGGAGATGCATATCCCTGAGGTATGTAGAAAACAGAATTAACTGGTATCAGCTTAAGCATGGGAAACTAGCAAAACACATGGTAGATTTTCTAAACAAACTAAATCAGCCAAGCTGGAGTATTGCTATTGGCACTTGCAATTTATCTTGCTGTGCCATTAATTTTCCATTGAAGCGCAAGAAATTTCCTGAGAGAAGGTACAATCTCCCTCAGTTGGTCTATTTCAGTCCAGATTGCTCAGGGTCCTAAGAGAGGTGTTACGATTCAACAAGAAGTTACAGGTATCACATAAGTGATGTGACCAAAATCTTTGCCACGCGAGAGATGACTCTCAGGATAATAGTCCAGATTGGTCTTAAAATTTAATCTATGAATTTATGAGATGAAGCCTCACTTCCTTAAAGAACCCTTACTCTTGCTATTGAATCAGTAGGCAGTGTTCAGTCCAGAGGAGCACTGCTCACATAAACACTGTATTCCCGCTTGCTTTGGAGACATTCCTCACCCAGAATACTTAATTCAGTGCAGCTAATCCGTTAATGTAAATAAAAATAAACACCAGCAGGATGTAGCTTATCAGTTATTTCTGAAATATTATCTCTTGTAGAGTTTCTCACTGGGAAATTATGTGAAGGCCTCCTCTCGCCCCCC
>JAOWBP010004015.1:20237498-20304877 GCA_028571105.1 Tragopan temminckii
CTTTGATTTTGCAGACTGGAGAAGCTCCCTTCCCGCCCCGCCGGTTCGGGAGGAGGTTGGAAGGGGAGGCGGGAATTAGCCAAAATAATAATAATAATAGCAATTTTAAAAAAAAAAGAAAAGAAAAAAAGAAAAGAAAATTCAACACAGCGGCGGCAAAGAGAAGCTCCCGCGGAGCCCCGGGCTCGGAGGACGCTGCTCGGCGGGGCGGCGGCGCGCACCGCGCCGGAGAGGCCAAACTCGGGCTGCGGCGGAAAGTTTCGCGCAGCCGCCCCGGCCCGCCCGCGCCTCCCGCCGCCGTTTGGCCGGGCCGCCGCCAGGGGGCGATCGCTCCCCAGCGCAGCTGACGGAGGGGCGGTGGCGTCCCGTTCGCCGGCTCAGCACCTGCGTAGCGCTTCCAACGTGGAGTTTCGAGCTTCCCGTCCCGCACAGTGTCACACGGGTCACCCACGTGGGGCTCGTCCTAAGAAGGAACGTCTCCTGAGGTTGCTCGCAGCCCCCGCACAGCCTTCGGCTGGCTGAGGTGACATGTCCTCACAGGCACTGCCTTCCCCGCCCCTCTCAGAACATCGCTGTAGCAGAGGGCACACAGAGGATGTGCTGGCTGCACCCTGCCCCGCTTCTCAGCCATCCTCGCCATCTTGGCCACCTCAGCACATCACAGGGATCAAAGCAAACCCCTCTGAACGGTTCTGCTCGCATCACTAATTACACAGCTTCCACTCAGGAGGAAGCTACAAGATGCAGGCTAGTTCTTGCTGGCAGCACAGCCAGGATCTCTCTTTGGAGGTCCCTGCAGCAGGAGCCGGGGGCAGGCTGGAGATGTGTGGCAGCAGCTGTTGGCACGAGGTTACCTCAGCATCCTGTCAGGGCACTAAGCACCACAGAGCAGACAGGATCCCAGCCTTCCCATCATCTCTACAACCATAAAACTTTCCCAAAACTGCAAAGTTTCATGCTATTTGGAGAAAAGTCAAAGCTACCAGGCTTTCTTGGTGAAATATTAATTGCTCACACCAGGCAAGGTCCTGGGCTCCAGAAGCTGCCCTGGCAAAGAAATATTTCCAAGTGCTTTCCTGAGGGTAGAACAGGGGATAGAAGGTGGCAAGGTCGCAAAGCACATAGATGACAGGGTAGTGCTGGTGGCCTGGTGACCCCTGAGGGGTCCACCTAGCAGGGACACCTCCAGTGATGTGACTAGCGTGGAAAAGATGCCCAAAAGATGCTCTGAAAGACAACATGAGGCCTTCAGTCATGGGCATGCGTGCTGCAAGGCAGCGTGACTACCCTCACCAGTGGCATACATATCAAAGCACCCAGAGCAAGAATAAACAAATATCTTTGGCTCTGTGCTCATCTTCCATTAACCAAAAAGCAGGTGTGGTTGGGGGGAGGGGGACATAGCCAGTTTTCCAGCCATTTCCCTGAACTCAACCCTGATGTTGCAAGAGCTGCCTAGCTGTGAAAACACAGCCTCGCCTTGATTTATGCTACTTGTGGGTATGATGACTAAGAAAAAGGGGAAAGAAAAAAAAAGAAGAGCAGAACAGGACCAGAAATCCCAATGGGAGCTCAGTGTGGGTGTGTACCAATTTGGTGGGACAGTCAGGTTGAGGAAACTCCAGCCAGAGCTGCAAGCGGTTAGGAAGAAGAGACCACAAACCACATGATATGTATCATGATGTGCCACTTAAGATTCAAAGCACGCCACAGCATTTTTGAACATTACTCTTAGGTACCAGCAAAAAGAAATTAATTCTTTTGTGTAATTGTAACAATTTTTTTCTCCTTCAGATGAGTTCCATATGTCCTCATGATTTTTTTTTCCTTTAAACACAGCAGTTTAGAACAAATCTTAAGTAACATTTAGCCTGCTCCTAAAGTAAATATTTACAAAAACATTAAATAATGGCTCTGATCTTTGGAAAATGTATATTGCTGCCTACCTGCTACTGTTTTGTTCCTATCGGGAATAATAGAGAAGCTTTATCATAACCCCCAAGGCCATAAAAGCAGCATAACAATGTGATTAGCAGTAATCAGATGGGAAATACTATTAAAAGCTTTGAAGAGATAAGAGGGATAAATGGCAAAGGGAAGGTTACGTTATTTTGTTTTTACAAATTTCCAGAAATCTAGTGGGGGAAATAGGCTTTTAATCTTACAAAAGCTGTATTGTTTTTTTGGAAGCGTAATAGTGTTGTCTGATATTTATGTCATGTATCATCTTCAAAGAGCTTTCCTAAATAAATATTAATCATTTCAGCAACCACTTAAAGGCAACCACTTCAGGGGTGCAGCGAGGCAGTAACTTAACAAGTCAGTTGTAAGTAAGTCAGGAAGTGAGGACAGCCAGATTCAGTAAAGAGCCCATGTGGGTACAAAAAAATACTTGTGGAAGCTTTAACAATATTTTTAATCAGGCAAAGCAAAACCCCATGGAATAGAAGGCATATTTATTTGTTAGTGAGAAACTGGCATTGGAACTTGTAACTATGGTGCCTATGGTGAGTTTCCAACAGGTAAGATACTGGCTCTTGGAGGAAACAGTTTGTGAGGGATCGGTATCTAACTACGGGTCTAACTACCATTTCGTCTCTTCTCTCACCTTTACTCCCAGGTGAAATTCTGTTGGCTTGTGTGGTATCTGTATTTCTATCATGCTGTACTTTCTTTTGAAGCATTTCGAAGAGCTTACTGGATTTTAAACTCTGTATTTCTTACACCTTTTCTTTAGTGAGGAACTCTGACCCACACATCCTCCCAGAAATTATGCTGTGCCAAAACTGGAAGTCTGAGCTCAGCTTTTCCTTTGTCCTTCTTCTACAAGTGAAGCTGAAGGTGTCTTTTGTCATCTCTGATGGGAGCAGGTGAGAATCCCTCTTTTTGTGTGCTGTGGATCACAGAATAATTTCAGTTCTAAGGGATGTCATGAGCAATGTCATCCAAATGGCCTTGCTCAAAGAAGGGTTAGACTCTGTATCTGATCAGGTTGCTCAGATACAAGTAAGAACCCTAATTGGATTTCTGTCTTATGCACAGGTGGCATAATATGTAGCTGTCCTGAACTCATAAGTTAACAAGCCCAAAGCATTTGCACTGCTAGCTGTCATGCCATCACCTGCTATGTGCCATGACACCCGTGCTGTGATGCGTCTAGCAGGTACAGATTTTCCTGCAGAAGATTGATTTTGATGGTAGCAGTTGTATTCATGTGTAACATCACTGTTCAGTCGCGTAATTCATGATTCAAAACACACAGTTGTCAGAGGAACAAGCCTCTGCTTAAGGCTGTCAGACTGAAACTGCTCAATTATCATAACTATGTTAACATGTTTTACATCTTTTTTGTTCGTATTGCAACCAATATGATGTATGATGTAGTATTGTTCTCAGTCCTGTATGTGTCCCTTGCCTGTTTGTCCTCATATGTCCAACTCAGCATCTTTTGCCTCAGAGCCCCAGAAACAACCGATCTAGTTCTTGAAGAAAATCCCCTGTCGATCCTAACATCCTCCCATCTGAGGGCCAGGTATGAATTTTGCAGAATAACTAGTATTAATAGCTTGTATTACATTTTGTAAAGTCTCATCTTGTGCTGTGGCCCCTGCAACGACAGGCCACATCCTGTCTGAGACTAGGCGTGTAAATACACTAAAGAAAACCTTTCCCAGTGTTAGATTCTGCTGTGCATTCTCCCTCTGTATAAAGTTTAGTTTGTGCTGGTATATGTATATAAAACAAGCATTACATGTGCATACACCTAGGAAAGAATATGTATGTGTGTATTTATTTATATATATTAGTGTGTTTACATACAAAAAATATATATATACACATACACAGAACAGTGGGGTAGGTGAGTGCTATTAACACTTCACTAAATGCTTTCCAGCTTTTGTTCTCTCATTCTCTTAAAGATACTCTGGATTTGGGCTAGTAGGGGCAGAAAGAATCTGCCCTGCTGTTCTTCTACCACAAGTACAGTGAATCCTGACTTTTTGAGACCTTCCGTCTGCAACTTGAGCCCTTGCATTACTGTCCCATCCCTTAAACATACTAAATCATAGAGATGGTGAAAGAAATATCCAAAAGCAACTCATCTACCCAAGCAGGAGTAAGTTCCCTGCTACGTAGCAAAAACTACTAAAAAACAGCTACAATAGATCTTTTTCCTTGAGGCCTATTAAGCTGAGATTTCTTCCTGTTCAGCATAGTTCAATCTGCAGTTCCAGAAGCCCTATTTAATTTCACAAACAGTTCAAATTCTTTTTTTGGAGAAAAATAAGAGTTCAGCTGCTTCAGAGTCCTTTACGGTTCAACTCTTTAGCAACATTCATTTTGTTTTTCTGGTTTCCAGATTGCCATCACTTTCTACAGCCTTGATACAATTTTATGTTTGTTAGTGTGTATTGGTGAGAAGTCTGAAAGAAGTTTCATTAGTGGGATGATTCTTCATTATAAAAAAGACAAACCAGCCTTCCAAGACAGAATCCTCCTTCGGAAGTGCTATGTGTGACTTTAATTCTTTTAACCCAGGGCAGAATATCCCAAGAAATTGCAATTAACACTGTATGCAACTAAATCAGCAGGTTTACTAACAGCATTCCTGCTGGAGAGTCTTTGAACACGCATTGTGTGCATGAAAATGTGATTCTGGTGATTTGGTTTAAAAACTGCTTTTTTTTTTCCTTTTGGAACTGGTGGAATATGGTGCACTTCTGTTGTGTGTGTATGGGCCTGCTCCTTATTAAACTCATGGTACTTCTTCCAGTAACCACTTCAGTGCTGTGAATCAGCAGAAAAACACCATCTGTCGACTGGATAAACAAAAGTCTCATTAGTTGGAAGCTTAATAGATCACAAAGTCTCACCAAGTTCATTTTTATTATAATAAATTTCACCATGGAATATTTTCTGATGTCACGTGGCAAAACTGCCCTAAGTAAATAGCAGCTGCAGCATTTTCTATTATTTATCTTAGTGTTTTGTGAGCTTAACAATAGAAACTGTTCAGAATCTGAACATCTCTAATCTCCAAGTGCTGTGTGCGTCTCTGTGCTTAGTTTAATATATCTTAGGCAAGTAGGCTTATAGGAGATCTCATCTAGCCGGATGCAGTTTAGGTCAGTTGGATATCCATCATCCAAACAGATCTCCACATTGCTTAAGAGTGGTCACTATGGCTAGAGCTCAGAAATAACTGCCACCCTCATTTGATCCAGCTTATGCCCAAACTATTTTCTGATACATTTTGCATAAACTTACATATTTGGGAAATATTATACATTACCTATACCTAATGTATGCATACATACATATTTGCATTATAATACTACATATGGTATAGTAGATGTAGCTACTGTAACACAATGGAAGGCATAAGCTACAGAGAGTAAGGATAGGCTCAGACATAATAGCAAAAGACACAGTAATAAAAAAAACAAAAACTCTGCTTACCTTCGAAGACCTCAGGTACAAAAACAACCTCCAGAGACACCCTTACCTCCCTTGCTAACCCTTAAATGAGGTCTGGAAAGGGCTGGATCCTGGCTCCACCCCTTCTAGTCACTCAGCTTCATTGCATGCACCTGAGCTTCCCTGGGTTGGCTCTGCCTTCCCACCAGGTGCTCCATCACTGCTTCAAGCTGTGACTTAGCATTTCCACTATAGCTATATATTATACATAATACTATATTATTTTGTACATTGATATTTCCCATGTTGGAGATTTAAAACATCAGCAGTAATAGCTTGGGTCTTTCCTTTGTGTCCTGTTCCAATTTTCCTGAGCAGAAGATGGGGCCTACTGTCAGATCCTAGGAAAATTCTTCCAATAATGGCCACTTTCCCATGCCTAAACTATGACATTCTTCAGGGATGGTCTAGTTGATCCCCCCATAAAGGTGATTGGACTCTTCAGCCACCAGGTTTCACTAAGGTGCTCTCTTATCTTCAGAGAAGGGTCATTCAGACTCTCTGCTATTTCAGAACAAACACAGGCAATGTTTCCAAGAGTATATTTGAGTCCAAGATCCATCCTGCGTGAGACTGTGGTTAAGACTGTACCAGTTCACGTGATAGCACAGAAGGAGCAATCCTGCCTGGCTGCCTCCTGCATGGCCACCAGATGCCATTTTTGGATCTATCGTCTGCATACTGTGTTTTAGTAACTGTCCAGAACAATGTGTGCTCTTGCTCCCTGCATCTGTATGCAAACCTTCCACACTATCCAAAGCCCACTAAAAATAGTGAATAATAGATTTGCCTAAGAAGTTAAAAAATGAGAGATATCACTAGACCAAGGAGAACTCCTGGGTGTGGTGACAGTCCCTGAGACTGCTAGTTTGTGCCAGTATGGCAGCAATGCTTTTGCAGGGTTGCCACAGAAATGGTTTTCCTTCTAGGTCTAAATCACAGCCTGTGGCAGTGTTTCCTGATAAATGGGCTGCTGGAGCCACTGTAGTCACTATGTGTTATCCTCTTTGTACATAGTCATCTAGACCACCTGCTGCAGGAGAAATTTGGCTGCCTCTCTCCTGAGGAAAGGTAGTGGTGTTTAGAAGGCAGTCCTACCCCTCTCCATGCTGTACCTCTCATCCTTTCCCACAGGAGAAAATGGCAGAGAGCTTTTCAATACCTGTATTATTCTTGTAACACTGCCAGTTCTCTGTCCAAATCCCTGAACATAGCTTTGCCCTATCCTTGTGAAGCTTCAGGTAAGGAGCAGGACGTGTATCTGTTATACATCCACTCAGATAGCGTGGCAAAGTTGTCTTAAATGTTTCTTCCACCTGGAGACAACTTCTGGTTTGATTAAAACATGTGAATATATTTAATCACAAGAAAGAAGCAGATCCTAGTAGTCTTCTATGTTTTTTTTTCCTCCTGCATAAGTAAAAGTGGCTTATATATTTGAGATCCAGCTGTGCTTGCTTACATCTCTGATACTCAGACTGTACTTTGAAGCTACTCCTGCCCTGAAATCACACTGTGTATATCCATTACAAGCTGAAGGGAAGAATTAATCAAATAAAACCTGCTGCTATGCTAAAGCATATCACAGCTTACCTATCTCTTCTTACATATCTTCTGATTATTGCAGAATTGTGAAGTCCCTTTTTTGTTTCTTTGAAGCAAATTTACAATAGCCCCAGTAATTCCTCTGCACTTGAGAAGAAGTAAACCTTTTCCACTGCTGCAAGTCTCTAAAATGTCTACAGAGGGTCCTCTGCTAAGCTCTGTCCTTACGGTTAGCAAACGTTAGCTGTGAACTGGAAGTTAGCTGGGTCACCTTTTATCTGTATGCTTGTGGGGTACCAACATCAGTTCATCTCAGATGTTATAATTTTATGATCTTTTTTTTCATTGCAGTAGTTTTTCAAAACATTTTCAGCACACAAAGAGAAAATAATGTTGGTGTTTTGAAAGTGTATTTACAGTGTATTGTTGGTCCCTATTTCCTTCAATCTCATTCAGTTTGCCTGCATGAGAAGTTAGGTTAGTTTCTCCTGATGTTTACTTTGGTCCTCTGGAAAGCAACAAGGAAGCAGGAGGGGAAAAAAGAACAGATTAAGAAAAGTGTCATAAATTGACAAGAAGAATGAGTTCTTCCCACTTTTTCAGAAACTAACTTTACTTTCATGTGTAAGCAGATCTGACAGGCAATGTAAAATCTGAGCTTTGCTTTCTGAGCAGATCCTTTTATTGAATGTCTACCTATCAATACCTACCTCTGGTGCATAGCCCTGTGATGTTAGTTTCTCTATAAACACAAAGCACAAGAAATTATTATGTGTGTGTTTTTGTCAAAAGCAAAGAAATATAGCCACAATAATCAGAAAAGTTTTCAGTGTGAAGTAAAAGAAGAGTCTTTCTTTTCAGAAGCAAGAAGTTATGACTATTTAAATTTCACTAGGATGATGTTCATTGGGATCATCAGTCATACTTTTTGCTGTTTTTACTAACTTACACAAACACACAAAAAATGCCTTTCACGGATGAAAAATATCTTGCTTATTCACATGCCCCATAGAAATAAACATTATTTTATATATATGTACTGCTAGCAGCGAGGATTTTATTTTTCAAGCAATGTGCCAAGTTTTCATTAGTCAAAGTGTGAAAAATCCCATTTGCTCTGTTCTGGAGAGTTCATACTGCAAGCATTTAGAGAGTAATTTACTGATCTTTCAATCAGTGAAGAAAGGATCACCCTGGGAGTTGGCCAGCCAAGTGGGGCTCAAGGGTTGTGCTTTTAATCCTCAGCTTCTTAACCCTCCCTTTGCTTGACTTTGGGCAAACTGCTTCATTTGTCCGCATCTTGAATGCCCATGGACAAGGATTAGGCTTTCCAGTCATTAATTTGTTCAGGAGTATAAAGTTAATGTATATCAGGTACTAATACAGCAATAGCCATTGGTCAGACCCTTCAAGCTTGCCATATAGATGAATGGAGGCAATTCAGGGTCTGAATATGTTTTGAACAAGCTCCAGAGCAAAACCAGGGTGAATCTTTGGTTTCACTCTACACCGCCACACAAAACTAAGATATTTCTGTGTACTTAGATCTCTTTCTGTTTGGAGTCCAGGTCTTTTCATCCCAAGCCTACTTTGTTTGAGAGGTGATAAAGAGAGAGAAAAGCACTGCAGTGTGCTCTCTGAAGAGGCCACTTAAGAGGCAATAAAGAATCATGGGGTAAGTAGAGCTATCCAGGGACTGGCTTTAGTTTGATAGATTTAACTCCATGAAGTTGTGTAGAGGTACCATGAATATGTAAACAGAACATGAGCATGAGGTGTTGTTCATACCCGTGCTGGGGACTTCTTTCCCATATTCCTCTGTGTAAAACAGGAAAAGCATAAAGGCCAACATGAGTAAGATCAAACCCTCTGCTTATTCAGACATAAAATATTCCCTGAGTCCCCAGAGTTACATGAGCTAGACCTAGGAGACTGCTTTCTTTCTCAGAAATGTTGTTGCCAAGTTCTGGACAGAATTTACAGAACAAATCTCTTGGTATTGTAATTCATTGCAAAGGAGACCTAAGTTTATCAGCTGAATTATAGATGATGGAGCCTTATATTAATTCTTTACATGTCCTTTTTGGCTTTTTTTTTTTGTGTGCGTGTTCCTTCTCTGCCCTCATCAAGGTGCCTAATGAAAGACTTAAATCCATTTTCACCCTCTTTAGAGGCACCGACAATAAAGCAAATGAAATATTATTCTTTCTGAGTAGTAAATTTACAGCAAGCAATAACAAATCCATGAGAATTTGTATGGCCTTTTGCCAAAGAAACCAAGGATTTGAATCTGTATACTGAAAAATATATGCATATCTATTCTGGTGTTTAAGGAGCTGTGGGAAATGCATTTTTTAAGGGAAAAGAGAGAAGAGTAGCCAAAATCACCTACAACCCTCCTTTTAAAATCTGAAAGTCATCAAAAGGTTTAATCTTTATGAAAACTTTCTAATGCCTTTATCTCTCTCTTTAGCTATTTGAGGTAATGAAGGTATGACAAGAATGAAAGCTTCATACCATCAAGCAGGCAAGATTCCTACTGTTCATGGGACAGTGTGACCCAAAGCTCAGTGTCAGTGCTGAGATAAGGACTACAAGCCTTACCAGATCCTCTCCCGAAGGAGCCATGGAAGATGGTGAGATATTTCCCTCTTTTGAACTGCGGCAACATATATCAGCATGCATGAAACTAAACTGCACCTGGTCTCTTGCAGATTGCTCATCTTCTTTTGATAGTTGTCATCTTGCTGCCCCAAATGCAATGTGTTATCCTTTCAGTAAGCTGCATGTTCACCAGCTAACTTTTCCACTGGATTTAGTTTACCTTGGTTACTTTTCTTATGCCTTGGTCATATTCACGGAAGAATAAATGAGACACCAACATCAAACCAACCCAGAGCCCACTGAGATTTCCTTCTCTAGATTTGAATACACGTTCTGAGAAGCTTCTTGAGAATGATGACTTGCTACTGCAGTCTTTTTTTCCCTTGTATTTTCCAAGCAGCTCTGGTCTGCATGGCTCAGTGGGTAGGAACCTACCAGATCTCTAAATGGGCACAGTTGTGGATCATGTCTTTTACTAAGCTTGCTCTGATATTTTTGGTAAATTCTCGTGATGTCCTCACCAATTCTCATTTGGCTATGCATGTGGAAGTCTTCAGACATGCCTGCAGTCAAATGCTAGCCATGTTTTCAATCAACACGATTCATTTTTTAAATTATGGCTGTAAGAGCTTTTCAGGCTGTGCTGACAAGCCCGGTACTTAAAAAAAAAAAAAAAAAAAAAGCCTCAGACCCGTGTGTTTTGGGGAGGAGAGAGAAAGTGACATCCATTCTGGGAAGGAAGAAGCAAGAATACCAAGATCTGGCACCCTGGCCTGTGTTTGCTCTAATGATGCATCGCCATGTGCTCTGTGTCCTTTGGTAACGCTGCCCTTTCCGTGCCACATCGTGGATTGCCAGATGAGGAAGCTTGGCCCAAAATAAAAGCCAGGCTGCTTTTCATCTCTGGGATTTGTTTGTGCCAAGCGAACAAAGTGACTTCTTTGTGGCTGTTTGCATTTGTCGTTCCAAGTTGTCTGAGTACGAGGTTATAAATACGCACCAGGGTTTGATAGCCTCAATATGTCCAGTCGGACAAGCCTTGCGTGCTGGCAAGAGAAGGATTTGGCTTGCCTTAATTATTTTTGTTTTAATAGTTTTTAAAATGTTTGATATAAATCAAAGATACTGTAAATAAAACTCATGAGGACGGGGTTCCTCCCTTAGCCATTTTGTAGATTGGGTTTCTGACCTGTGATTATTGGCGAACTTTCCGTTTCATATTTGTATTCTTTGCAGTCATGTATGTAAAGGGATGCTGTCAAGTTAGGTATGTAATTTAATGTCAATGACGTTCTTAGATTGTTTTTCGTATGGAAATGAAATTATGTCAGTATTCTATCAACTTACCTCCTCTTTGAGGAGATGCAAAGTATGAGATGAACGTGAGACGCTGAGTTGTTCTGAGCTGTGCCTTAGGACCGCTAATAGCCAAGGCTGCTGCCCTGGGCTGGTGACAAGAAGGCCCATTAATCAGCAGTGACTGAGCAGTCTGGGGTAAATCCTGAGCCTTGGGGACTGTTAGCCAAATCCTGACTGCTTCATTTGGGAATGTTCGACCTACTCGACTTGATTTTTTTTTCTGCACTCACCCTCAGCCCCCACCGCTGAAAAGTAATACTGGTGAAAAGTGTCTCATTGGGAATATAATTTTATGGAAAACATTTTATTTTTGTATCCAAATCTTCCAGTCAGTGTAGGGTTTTCCATTTGCTTTTAGCAAAGGCTATTTTTCACTATTTTTCTTGTCCAAAATTCTTATTAAGAAACTGAATACTTTTACCAAAAATGGGCATCTTTTCCTTCTCCTTCACCCCCTTCTCCATACACAACATCCCTCAGACCCCTGAAAACAATCTAATTGAAAGAAAGCACATTTCTGTTAAAAATTTCCCATGGAAATGATTTTGTTGTGGTTAATGTCTGTTCTGTCTCTCTTCTGTCTGGAGCTGGAAGAAAATTCCTCAAAATCATTATCAGCCAGTGCATCTCTATAGCCTGAGTGAACTTCTAAACATCTCATTTATTCCTTAATGGAACAATCCAGAAACCATAACTGTGGTCTCTGGTTTATTTGTAATTTGTATCCTGAAATAGATATTTGAACAGTGATTTGGAAATCGAAAATTGGTCAAAGATCTCACAACTTTTAAGACTTGCGTCGAAGAAAATGCACTTACTGGTTGCAGCAATATGCTGTGCATTGTATGTGTGTGTGCGTGTATCTAGTAAGTACATACAGTTGGAAGTGAAAGATCGTGGGATAAGTTTTGTATGCTGAATTTTAGCGTTTCTCTGTAACAAGCTTCATCCTGAGAGCAGTGACCATCCTAGGCAGGAGACAAATGGGCCCAGGTCTGTTTTATGCAGTGTGTGTTTCTTTTTTTGCATTCTCGTGCAAAAAGAAACTATAGTGCCCTGTACGTGTGTGATAGCACAGGAAGATGCATGCTGTGTCTGTGTGGACTGAAATGGGCAGATTCAACCTGCTGCAGACTTTCTAATGTAGTGTGAATGAGTACTTATAGAGTCTGGTCCACATGTGAAAATAGATGCTTGGATATGTGTCCCTTTGCAAATGCAGTCTGTGGCAATGGGCTTCTTACTTGCAATTATTTCTCCGTGTGTAAGTTAGGAGGCATATAATATAAATTGAAGCCTAATTTTTTCTTTGAAGCTATTAACACCCACCCACATGCAACAGGAAACAGACTTCAATTTTAATTAGTACCAACACATTGAAAATTCACCCTATATTTGCCTTCAAGTGCAGCAAAGCAGCTTCAAAGCTAAAAGCTTCTTCACTTTCTAAGTAATAATGAGGTATTAATGAGGCAATTAGGGGCTTGTAAACATGGTGTCAAAGAGATATGAACTAATCACCAGCAACAGGAAAAAGACAGATCCCTCTGACTTCAGTGCTCTGCACTCTCCCTAGCCCCCTGAGGCATTCTGTGCTTGTAAACTAATCCGCAAAAATGTTCTAGATTAATTCAAAACACTATCCTCCTTTTAATTCCCTGACTGTCTTCAGGCTTGTTTCTGAATAGATGCTCTGTGTGAAGGCTTTTAAATAGGCACTTTTGTTATTGCAATAAAACCCAGATTGAAGTTCTCTTGCGCTAAGCTGTCAATTTATATTTGGCTCCCTTCTTAGATCCATATGAAATATTTCTAAATCATTTGTTAGAATATTTCTTCCAGTTTATTTCCTTTTAGGCTATATAAATAAATCTAAAAAAAGAAGCAAAACGTAATTTAATTAGAACCAACAAACACCATTTTTTTTTCTTGAAAATGTTAGTGTTGAAATTAAATACACCGGTTGCATCTTGGAGAGATGCAGATGAGGCAGGGACAGCCATTTCCCCTCGCAGATTTTTTTAGCTGGAGCGTTGGACTAGGATTTGCAAGATCAGGATTCTGATCGCACTAATTTGCCGTGTGATTTTATGAGAGTCACTTTTATGACTCTCATTTCCTTGTAGCAGTACAGCTCAGATTTGATCTAACGAGTGCCTCACGTCAACCTGACACGCTGCTTTCTGTTGCTGAAGTGAAAGTCACAGCCGATTTATCCAAAGCAAGGCATTAAATGCGGACCCGCCTTCATGACGCGTTTTGCAGTTGTTCCTATTAGAAAATGTCTTTCCAAATAAGCCTTTCTTCTTTTTTAAGTGAAAGAGGAGAAAAAGAACTATGGGAAAAACGTCTCGGGTATTGACAGGACTTCAGGAGGTGAGGCTTCAGGAAGAGCACTTCCTAAGCTGGGAGCAAACATCTCTTTACACAATCTCAGATGTGTAAGCTTCAAACCTTCATGTGACGGCTGAAGTTCTGACCTTGCTCCTTCCTTTGAATTATCTCCACAGATGGTATTGCTTCATGACCAAAAGTACTACTGATTCGAGGGAGGATTTTTGGATATGGCCTGTTGTCTCCTGGAGATTGGGGTGAAACTCCATATCCTTTCTCTGCGTGATCTCATTACAGTCATCTCTCTAGGGGCGAAAAGTGAGTTCACTAAACCAGCTTATTGTGAAAAAATATTTTGAAACATAACACATTGTGGTTTGATCCTGCATTCTCACAGGTATATGTTGGAAATCACTTGATTTAAGTCACTAACATGTGTGTTAAGCTCTCAGAAGTGAAAACAGAACGGAGGCCTTCATAGTTTTTCCTACATCAGGAATTTGATCTAATCCACAGGAAAATTGTACACAAGTTCAACAGTCCAGCACTTTGCCTGATGGTGTGCAATTGATTATAACTCTGGAGTTCACCCTCGATAGACCAGTTAAAGTGGTCTCCAAAATTTTCTGACAATGATGCTTGTATAGATGGTGGTGGTGAAATCACATCTGCCAGTGTGAAAGCCAGAGCCAGCCTCTCCAGAAGTTTAGCTTATCGTCTGAATCTTCTGCAGTGTTTTATTCTGGATATGAAATACCTCTCATAGGATCTGGTTATGCATGCTTTACGTGTTGCAGTATACAATACTATTACAAGTGGTTCACTTTTAGACGTTAGATAGCAGAATTTCATCAGATATCTCCCTCATGTAAAGCAGATTTGGAAAAAAACAGTCTTTATTAAAACCTCTGAATGGTGAAGAATCAGCTACACCCTATGTTCCTGTACAAACTAATGATGTCTCTCCCTCACTGTTCACACTGGGAAAGCTTTTGCCTGTGTTTGAATATAACCGATTCCTTTTTTTTTTCTTCTTTTTTTCTGGATATGAGCTTTTGTTACGGCATCACTGTCAAAGCAAAGGAGCTCTTGGGTATCCCATTGTGTTTGTGGTGGCAGGCTTTGGGGAAGATACCACCCATTCCATGCAGCATGTAAATTCTCAAACCACAAGCACGTACACTCCTGGCTTTCACCCAGACCTTTGTGCCTGGGAGCCCGCAGCCATGTGATGATTTTGGTGTGTGGCTTGTGGGGCTAGGAAGGTTGACACGTGTGAAGATTTTTCTAGTTCTTGTTAAGGAAACACGCATAGGCCAATGTCACGACCTTTCCAATATTTCTTTCCCATGCATAAGAGCCAGAATCTTTGACTATGTTAGGAAGAGACCACAGCTACTGGCATCAGCTGCAATCACATCATGCATGGTTACTTCCAATCAAAGTGCCTAAAGCCTCTGTCTCCTTCTGGGAGTTTAGAGGCATTTGGGACTGGTTACCCTAACTGCAGCTGGCCGAGAAATCTCTTGTTTGGCCCAAAGAGTCCCATAGAGGAGGAGAGCCCTGCTGTCCTGCATGAAGCAGAGACCAAGGTGTGGGAGAGGGGTAGTCAGAGCATTCTCATTTCCATGTGTGAGATGCAACAGACCTGCCTTGTTAGCTCAGAGGTCTCCGATGCTTGAGACTTTACCTTCCCTTCACCTCTTTCCTTCCTCTTCCCTCGTGTTAATCCTACATAACTCTCTCTGCTTTTTCCATATTGGTGGGGATCTTAAAGACCCCTACAGTTCTGCTGGGCCTCTCCTGTTTGTGTGCAATAACACAGGATGGCTGGACCATTAACACCTTCTCTGAGCACAGCATGTTGGAGTTGCAACACTTTCCTGCCTGGGCTCCCTTGCCAAAGGGTATTATGTATGGACGCTCAATTCTTCTTTAAAAATCACAGATAGAGTTTTCTTTTCTCTTTTCCTTGAATTTTGCGTGTGTTTTTGTCATTGGTTTCCATGGGATTTTTACTTTGTCATTCCTTAATAGAGACTGGGGTTGGTTTTATATATTGCTCTCCTTCCCTCCTCCCCCCACCACACTTTGGTTTGCGTTTGGCTGGTGATCTAGAAGAGGAACCATCAAAGCTCAGAATCTGTTTTCATTTGGTTGGATACAGAACTTCTGCCTCCTCCCATACATCAGGAAAGTGATACAAGTCACAGGCTAGGATAGACAAAAAGCATTTGTAATGTAGCACTAGCAAGAGAAAGCAGATGCCATGAGCAGTCTTGTGAGCTGCGCTGCAGACTGGTGGAGATGATAAGCCCAGAAAGAGATTGAAATTTTTCTGGTGGTCTCAGGAGTGGCAATATAGCCTGCGGTTAAAAGTCAGTGTGTGCAATCTTTCCTGGTGCGTGGGTGTGGCAGATCCCAACAAGGTGAATCTGCCTGTACAGATGAAGCCAGTAACCCTCCAGCTGAACCAGGGCCTGCCCTATGTCCTGCAGGCTGCTGTTCGAGATACAGACTGTGCACTGGTAGTTTGGGAGGTTAGCAACAAGTCTAAGTGCAGAGCATCATCAGTGAATCTTTTGCAGGTGATGAGTCTCTCGAGGATGGTTTTCTGAGGCTCCAGGAAGAAACAACCAGGCTGCTCTCTTAAGCAGCAGAGTTAAGAGCTTCGTTCAGTCTCTAACACAAGCTTCCCACATAGCTATACTTTGCAGTTTCTGTACTGCAGTTCCCTGGCATGGGAACGGGTTAACGGTCTGTTTAAGCTGGTCTTTTTAGACTACAAGCTTTGTGTATGCATATGCTGCGAGAGATTTGTCAGAGCGTTTCCTGGAATGGGGTGCTGATTAGCCAGAGCCTCTTGAGAGCTCATAACGGTAATCAATGTAATGATTGTAATAACTAACGATAACAAAGTCAAGAACGGCAAGAAAAAGCTTCGGACTACAGTGTTCTTTGATTTCCAGGCTTTTGAAGGGCAGCAGAAAAGAATGATTTGGGGACATAATAAAGGAGCTCCCTCTCTTTCATAGATTTCCTCCTGGGAAAAATATTTTATTGAGAGAGGGTATGTTAGCCAAAGCAAGACATAAATATTTTACTTATTAGAGCACAGGCTGTTTCTCTTCTCGTTGGCTCCACTGCCAAGGCTGGCCTCAGACAGAAATTTGCAGTGTCCATTTCTGTACTTGTGGTGGAGGAGTTGGGGGGCATGGAGACCCAGGCCATGGGTTGAGAGCCTGCCAAAAAAGAAAGAAAAAAACCTTCTTAGAGCAATTGTCTTGCTCATAAAATGTGACATTTGTATGGCAGCCGCCAAGTTCCCGTCTTTGTCTTCATAAACAGGGCTTTGAAGCAAAGATGTGGAAAACCCAGGGTAAATTGAATTGGGCAAATAAACCAGGTCTCAGCAGCTGGCTTAACAACAAAACCAGTTTCGCTGTGACAGCAGAACACGTATTGCCTCCTTTCCAATACACACCACCCTGTGTGAATTCTCTGATATCTAACAGCATTTCAGTTGCACATGCTTTCTTTCCCTGGGAGAGCCAATAAGATGTGATTCTTTTCAGCCTCTTTTCACACTGGAGGAAAGTAGCACCACTGAGCTCTCCATCTTCTTTGTGCTTCTGTGAATGCGGAAACTTCAGACAAGAGATGGACAGCATGACTGAGATGCTAAGACAGTCTGGTATCATGTAAAGATTAAAATTGTAGGTCGATTTCCCTCCTACTAAGTTGTTTGATCATTTTAATAACTTTAAATCTGTCAAGGTAAATAAACATTTGTTTATAGTTCTTAGACTACAGCTTGTGAGAAGTGGGCAAGGGGCATTTGCTAGAAGCACAGCTGTCTTTCTTATGCTCCCTCCTTAAGCATAAACAAGTGTCTGGTTCTGAGCACGGATGGATCTTTGCTCTGACCTAGGATGATAGCATTTATGCTCTTACACTCAGTTTCTTAAGGATTCTTTCCGCATTGATAGTTTGTAGCACATGTCCAGGAAAAAGCGTAAAGACAAGGCAGATGATATAAATATTTCCTTAGGGTGTTCTCTCTTAACCTCTGTAAAATTGTGGTTCAGAGACTTTGAGTGAGAAGTGGTATCTGTTGTGCTTTAGTACTCCTGCAATTGACTTTTCTTCCATGTTTTTGTCTTCACTTTTGAGCCCATGTAGATGACTGACACGTGGCAGAGAGCTCCACAGCTTAACTGGATTTGCAGATGCATAAGGACCTATCCTCCTTCTCCTGTTCTGAACCCGCCTCCAGCTGACCCAGCTGATGTCCTGCAGCTCTCAGAACATTGCAAGGTACTGTCTGCCCCTCATTACTCGCTTAATGTTCCTTGTAGTTTTATAGACCTTGAGTGTATCTGTCTTCCACCTTCAAGCATCTTAGTCTGTTTAACTGTTTCTCACACAGAATATCTCCAGCCTTTCTCATCCATACCTGCTCCAGCTTCACTATATTCTTTGATGTTCAGTGAAAAGCTGGATCATAACTGCCTGTTTCCCATTGCTGAGCCAAAGATTGTTTGGCATGTAACATCACTTGGAGCAATCCAGGTTTTGTTCCATGCTCAAATTCCTACTGCTGAGCTGAAAGGGGGCAAGAAAAGGTGATCCAGAACCAGATATGGCTGGTTCCTGCTCTGTTCCACCAGGTTAACTCTCCAGAGGAGAGCAGGTTCAATTGAATTAGAAGTGGAGAAAGTTTGTTGGTGAGTTGGCAGATGAATTTTGCTGTACACCATGGAAGCGGATATGGTAGCAGAAATCACTGCCAGTCAGTGTGCACTCTCTCTAGCTCTATTTGCCAGTAAGAAGATAAAGCAAAAGCCAACTTTGTTCTTGCTTAGTGAACACCTTACGAATCTGCTTAACTACATATTATTCTCAGATCCCTGAATACATTTCAAATTGAACATTTCTGTTGGTGAAAATAGTTCAGAGGTGACCGGTTTCTCCTTAACCCCTGGAAACTACTTTCAAATAGCCTTTTCCAAATACTAGATTTCGTAGCCCGCTTTCTTCTCACTCAGGGAATTCATTCTGGGCACAAGGGTATCTGCTAGGGGCTTGCAAAGGCTTCTGCTCCAAAAGCTGAGCATGTGTTTTAATGAAACGCATGAATAGCTTTAACTACACTGAAGAAAAATGCACTCTGTTAAATAAAGCCATTGCAAGGCAAGCTGCAAAGCTGGAAATGTTGCACTGTCAAGAAGAGACAGTTCCTTTAGCCTTCCCAGGTGAAATCCTACCCTTTTTCTAACTATATGAAACTGGTGGCAAATTTCCCAGATTGCAACAGTCCAGAGTTTCACCTATTGTTATTGAGGAACGCAGGGGCTCTAATGGGCTGGACAGAGTTAACTCTGATGTCACTCAGGCAGTGCCATTTTTCCCAGTGTTTTCTGCATGCAGGTCCAGGAACTCGCTCTTTAATTAGAATCTGACGAGGAGGAGTGCTGGTAATTGCACAAACAAATCCCATGGGTTGCCATTTAATCTACAAGCTCAGTTTTGTTTAAATTAGCTGTAAAGTTGGCAATGAGCACAAATGGGGAACCATGAAATGAAAGCTCCTCCAGTGAAAACTATGCCCACAAACGCTTCAGATCGCTGACTCTCATCAGAGAGTCCAGGGAGGGGAGAAAATAAAACCACAAACAGTGAGATCCAATTATGATTTTTCTCCTTTGTTCTTCTACCATCTGGAAATGAGTGTTTTATGTTCTAGACCTGGATGTGCTATCACTCTGCAGCTATGTAGTCTGTCAGCATTGAGAAAGCACTAAGGTTTCACTGTATGTACAAAGGTGCTTTCCCATTTCTGTGCCCAGGATTTCTGTGTCCATTCAGTCATAATGACAGATTGTGCTACTTACTTATGTAGAATCAGTTTCAAAACACAGATGAAGCCAGTTCATATTCTCCCCAGATTCCTCCAAAGACCTGAGTCTAACCTCAGCTTATTTGAAGAGGTAGGATCTGAGGGCTTTTCCCCTGTGGCATTTTACATGTAGAGCCAAACTGAACGCTTAATAAAATGAAAACATTTAGCCCAGTTTATCTGCTCATAACTTCTGAGCTGTCACATGCTGCGTGTCCCTCACCTCAGAGTGAGCCCAGCAGATAGACTGCAGTCAGGCTGTACTCAGAGTTGTGTGTTTAGAAGGGACAAGCATTGCTCTAGTCCAGCTTTCAGGAAGTATCTCTGCCTTGCAAATAGCAGGAATGACTGCTCTCTTGATCAAGCCCTGAACTTGGGCTGCATTAAACCTAGAGTTTTTCAGGTTAAGTAGGATTCAGGTAAACACAAAAGCTAAACCAAAAGCTGGCAGCTTTCAGCCAAATTTTAGTTTGAAGAAAAACTTGTCATCTCCAGGCTTTTTATTTCAAGCTAGCAGTCATTCAAGCAGGACTAAATACACTCCCAATTAATACGATAATGTGTATTTTCTGATTTTATGTACAGAGATTTTCATCACTAAATCTAAAATAACATTTTGCAGATGAGAGGAAAATGAGGGCACAGAAGTGAAATGGATTGTCTGAGGTCACACACCAAACAAATGTCAGAGCTGGACTCAGGATTTTAGGAAGTGTTTTATCCACCACACAAAGCTCTCTGTTACTGCTGCTGAAGATGATGATAGCATTTGTGTTAGACAAGTCAAAAAGAACAATCGTTCTATTCAGCTTTATACTGCAAACAAACGTATATTCAAAACAGAGCCAAAGTCTGGCTGTTAATTCCTTGTTCCCAGCCCACCGGATGTTGCTGTGTTATGAAGATGCCTGTATTAATTTCTCCATCAGGAAAAGCAATAAAACCATTCCAATCATCAAAGATGTTGCTATTGCAGTTTCCAAAGCTATTTCCATGATATTATTTTTCCTTTTCCTCTGGAGAGGTCTTGGTGGAATCCATAGAAGTCTTGTGGCATGAATTGGATCAGAAATCTCTGCAAGTGCCTTCCAGTCTAAATTATTCTCTAATTTTACAGCCTGTGGATCATCAAATAAGGCTCTATGGAAGAGGTCCCGCAGCAGAATTTGCTTGTTTGGGAATTCTAAAGTCTTCAGGGCCGAGGTTTATCTTCCAGCAATGTGACTGCCAGGAATTGGGCTAGAAACAGCTCACAACGCTGGCTTTTTCAAAGTTTTCTTTTTCTCCCCAGAATCCTTTGCAATCATTAGCACACTTTTTTCGTACTTAATTTGCAGGCTGTTTACACAGTGCAAAAGTGGTGGGTGAGCTCATGTCATTCCCACACCAGGTTTCAGAATGAGAAAGCAGTGTTACCTCATGTCCCTGTGGCTTTGACCAAAGCAGCAGTCTCTAACACATGTAAATTCAGAAAAATGTGGTTTGTGGTAGATTTTCCATGTAGTATCTCATAAGGATCAATAGGACTGTGGGGACAAAGAACAAAGGGCAGGAGTCGAAAGACAGTTGAAAAATTCTGTGTCTTCCATGTGGCCTCACCTACGAATGCGGATAATGTTGAGAGAAAAATAAAGAAAAACAGAGAGTTCTCAGAGTGTTGTTTCTTATGGCTTCCATGATACCTTATCTTTACCAGTACATTAAAGACATCCTGGACTCTAGCACTTTCTCTTTGCTGCATTCCTGTGTAGGAGCTCTGTGATACCCTGACTGCTTTACAAATGAAACACTGCAGGGTTAAGGCCCGCTTTGGGGTCATATGGGGAGCTGTCTTGGAGCAGAGAATTAAACAAAGGTCTCCCAAATACCAAAGAGTGTCTTAACCACTTTTGCCTTTCTACCTAGATTTCTTCAGCACATAGAGTGAATTTGAACTTCATGCTGAGATAGACATATGCATCTCAGGAACTGTGTGAAGTAGGAAAGTCGAGTTCTTTCAGAAGAGTCTTTCCCTGGTGAGTAGTTAGTCTTTCAATCCTGCTGACTTCCAAAAGCCTCTGGTGTCAAGAGTGGCTCAGCCTTGGCCTTTCTCCATAAGCAGTCTCATCAGTCAAGACAACTATTGAAATCAAAATACTCTGGAGAGTGAGTCAGGGGATCAGAATCTGGCCCAAGAAAAGAGAAGAAGAGTGTCAGCGCTTGTCATGGAAACTCTTCCGAACACCTCTAGCAATTTAAGAAAAGTCTACAGAAATGCCAGCAAAACATTTCACTGGTTTCCATTAAACGGTTATCACAGATCCTGCTTGCAAACAGATCCATTTCTTAATATATAAAGCAGTTTAGCTGTAGACATTATGTATTTTAAAAAAACAAATCTGTGAGTTCAGGAGCTCTTGAGCAAAGCAATAAATTCTCATTTGAACCATTAAAATTTTTGTTAGGCAGCATCATAGTGTGAACATCACCTCTTCTTCCGACAGTAGATTAGCCCCCCCAGCCCTCCTATGCTCTTCAGGTCACTAATGAGCTATTCAGTCCTCAGAAAATAAACTGTAAGGCACTCCTCACCCAGGAACTTCCATACCCCATCCAGGCACATAAATATCTTTATTCCCATTTTATAGGAATGATAACACAGGTCAAGTTGGAAATAAAATTCTAGTTTCATTAATCTAATTGGACAGCAAGGTGGATTAATGGATTAAACTAACAAATGGAGATAACAGACTTTTCAGTTGTTTTGGACTTGTGACACGAGTTCATTCTAACATGGCTTAACCCTGTAAGCCACATCTTTACCACCTTGCACTCCTCTGAGCTGATGATTCTCTGACATCCTGCAATGCCATCCTGGGATAGCTCTGCTAATTCCTGTGCCAAAATATTAGCTGCCAGCCTTTACCCTCTGCAAGTTACTGGGTCTGAGCCAAGAATCTATCAGCCTAAGAGAAGCAAAATCAGATGGTGCAAACCTGATTACAGGCTGTTACCAGCCCTCCCGCTGGTCATTTCTCAGCATACTCACTGCTCTGACAGATTGTTCTCCTGCCAGTTCATCAGTTGACTACATTAATAAATACTTATAAAAATAAGCTTCATCTTATCCTGAAGGTCTGCAAGTGATGGAAAAGAACCCTGAGAAAGAAAGACATACAGGAGGTGGTATTAGCTTGGTTCTTTGTTGCTAGAGCAGAAGTAGGTGAGACCCTGCTGGAAAGCTTTATACTCCACAGGAGTCACAAGCAATGAGTGAGGCTGTGTTGTGTGATCTAAGTTAAATCTCTCCATCTCTGATTTTTCTCTAATTCTGGCAGCTGTATCCAAGACGAGAAGAGTGTCACACACTACACGGCTCCCCATTTGCCTTCTAAGATCTCTGCAACAACAGAAAGGGGGATATCAGTCTCAATTTCCCTCTGGTTCCTGGTGCAGAGTTGAGAACAGGAGCCAGAATATGGTAGGAATCAACTCTTTGTGGGGCCTTGGAAGAAAAGACATGCCACTTTGTCAAATTATCAGAATTTGTGGTGGAAATGACCTATTAAACCTCTTTGCTCTTCCCACTGTCATCGCTCTGGATTCTTCCTTTCAGTAGATCTATTAATGCTTTGTCAAAAGGCAGAAACACAACTTTGACATAAAAAGCTGCTGTTTACAGTTGATGGAAAGCTTACATTAGACTGGGCCACCTGAACCCCCTCACCCAACATAAACAGAATCTATCAACACTGCTTAAGCCATTAACCCTGACAACTGAGGCTTTCCAGGGAGAGCCCTTATCAAAAGGGGGCTGCAAATGAAACCCAACGAGAAAAACCCTCATTGCCCCAAATGGACTCAAATGAGAAGATGCGGATGAGCCTTGTTAGGCTCACGCTAATCCCTTTGACAAGCCAGGAATTCCATCAGGTTGGAACACAAATCCTTCAGGAATTTGAGTCTTCAGCTTCCTCTGTTCTCCATTGCAATGGCAGTTATAATTTTTAAAAGATCATTATCTGATCAACATGGGATAGAAATGTTTGGAGTTGAGCATCTGAGTTATTAGTGGAGAGAGGCTCTCCCATACTCAGTGAAGCCCGTCGAGAGAAAGCTCCCCTGAGAACTACAAGGTTTGTGACCCCTCTCTCATATTTGTCCGGACACCGATAATTTCATGGAGATGACCTGAGAACAGGCTGTCTGAGGGAAGCCACATGGAAAATATCTCCTGAAACTTATCCTTCTGACAAGTATTTATAGAAAATGGCAAGGCAAAGAGAGGTAGCCTATAAAGAAGGAGGTTCTTATGGGATTTCCAGATGTGATCAAACTCTTGTTACTTCAAACATTTGGCCTATTTGTGAGACTGAAGACAGAGAAAAACATTGTCCAGAATAATGCTGGCTTTGGATCTCCAGAATTGAAATTGTGTGGAAAAAGCTGAAAATTAGAGACAACAAATTAAGAGCAATATGAACTTTTTCAACTTTATGATGAGTTTTTAATTGTATCCATGCAGAATTTCCCAAGTATTCAAGGAAAAGAACATACTTTCACATTCCAAACACAGAAGTCTTTCTTCTCTTCATACCCTCTGTTGTGTTCAGAATGATTCAAAAGTGAGTGGTAAATAAAGGGAAACACTAGATCATATATCAAATATTGCAAGCAGTCATTTAGGTACATGTGGACTTGCTTTATGAACTATCTGTCTCACTTGTTTTCCCAAAGGAAATCCAGCACACATCTACCTCCACCTGCTGGAAGAAAATTAAAAATGTTAAAGATTCTGATTTTGAAACTCCAGACTAAAAATCTTATACAAATTTTATGAAGCTTGGGAAGGGAAAAAAAAATCTAGTATTTTTATAGCGAAGGGAAGCTTTACTAAATCCAAACCTTATAGATTTAGCAAGTCTTTGCTATGTGGTAATAGTTAAATATTTAGCACTGGAGGAAGAGGGGAGACTTCTACTGAGTACATTTTTGACCGCCTTTTTCACACGTTGGATAGATATTTAGGGAACAGTATTGTCCTCAATGGATAGTGGTAGAAATCCAATGGAATTTAGCTCAAGGCAGAACCAGGCCATTGGTATGTGAACTGTGAAAAGCAGTTGAGACTTTTACTCTCTGCAGATGGTAAATTCACAGACATTAAGGACAGAAATGTTCTTTTTTTAATGCCTTGACTGCTGGCTGCAAAAATGCAATGTGTTTAAATCATAGAGTAATCTTTTTGATCTGAATCTAAAATCCAAAAAATTGCCTTTTGTAGTTTTAAAGAAGGTTGGAATTTTCACGCATTTTTAAAAGCTTTTATGGTAGTTGCATCAGGCTGGTCACAAGGAAGGACTCTTCATATACTTAGGAAGATTCAGTTTTGAATCCATATTTCATCACTAATTCCCACAGTGATGGTGGTGGTGGCTGTAAGCATTGTGTGAGATCAGTGACTCTAAGAACATCTTTTTCTCCCAATTTTTCCACAGGCATTTGAACTGATTTGAATTGACGCAGAATGGCAAAGGCCAATAATCCATATGATGCCTGAACTAGTTCAACAGAGATTTGCTAGTACTGTCCCCAAAATTAGGGTTTTACAACACCAAGAGTATGTTTTACACCTTCTGGATTTGTTTTGAGAAAGGCAGGTGAAAAAGGTAGGCAGTCCGGAATACCTAAATTGGTAAAAATGGGGATTATCTCTGTTACTTAATTTTATTTTATATTGACAATATCCCTTTCTTGTTAACCCCAGGAATAACAAAATAAGGATCCCAAGGGAGAAGGGAAGGAGTTAGCAGTATAACAGAGATGCCAAGTCCTTTTCAAATCTTACCTCTGCCCTCTGCAGCTAGACTTATCCATGCATATTACAAGTGGAATGCTCCATTTATTGCACAAAGCATCTATGGGTCATTGACATCTTCTTCATCTTTCATTCTTTCTTCATCCCAAGAGGAAGCATGGAGAAATCAGAAACCTGACAGATCCTCCTAAATCTAAGGATTCCCACTAGATGGCTGGTCCACAAGCACAGTGTCCTACCACAGACACTGAGCAATTCAGAAGACAAGACAATGGAATACCAATATTTTATTGCTGCCATATTCCACTCTGCTTTGTTCTTCCCAATCAGTTAAACATCTCATCTGTCAAAACTGGTGCCTGTGAGCTTAGGTGAGCTTGATGATCCATTTGAAACTGAGGTTTAAAAATAGTAGAGAGAAAGTGTGCATACTTTTTTTCTTGCAATTCTCCAGAGAATCTTCTGCAAGCCAAAGTGTGTTTTCTATTATGGTTTACATCAACAAGCTGATCTTAGGGACTTCTGTCTGTGTGTGTCTCTGTAACTGATTTTGTGTGAGTGTGTGTGCCTGTGTCTATCATGGCCCTTGTTTCCTCTGGAGAAAGGAGACAGTAAAACCCACTTGAAAATTTATACGCGCAGTGTCAGGAGCCCAGAGCATTCATCTGAAGACGCTCCTGCTGTGTTGGGTAGAATGCCCAGAAATTTTCAGAGCTGTGTTAACCACAATTCTTAGCTTCCACGTTGTGTCTGATACCATATTTGGAAGCTGTGAGTCCTTTGCCCCATGTGGCTGACTCAGAATTTGCATTTACTTGATACCAGCATTGATTTCCCGTCCCTTTGGGAAGCTGTAATGGATGGCGTGGCCACAGAAAGTTCAGCAGGACAGGCAGAGAGTGTTAGTGAGCTCAGAGGAGCAGTACTGAATGTCAGCCAGTGGCTGCTCAGATGTCTGTGATGCAGATTCAAATGCTGAAGTCTGACAGACACATGACCCATGAGTTGCAATGCATTGTTAAAGAAATAAAATCTACCCACATTTTTCGTACTTACTGTGACATATTGGCACTGGCAGCCGCATGCTGGGCCTACCCTAATCACTTGCCAGCATAAGTTAAGAATGTGATTTCACTTTTAAAGATACTTCTAGACTAGCAAAAGCCTTGTTTGAGGGAGTGGCTGACTTTCCTAACCCTGTCTGCCTTACAGCAAAATCTTCATGAAGCCAAGAGCAACAAGACTCAAAGTAGATCTCTCAGAAAATAGGATTGCTTCTGAGGGAGAAACGGTGGCTCCCTGCAGAATCCCACTGGGAAGCATCTTGAAGTAGCCTGTCTTTTCCAGACTCAGCTGTCCCTGCTGGCTCATTTCCTGCCACAGCTCAGAATTTGGATTACCCAGGAGCTCACATGGAAAGCTGCATTTGGACTGCTTCCATCACAGAAGCATCTTGAGTCACTGGATACCATCCTTGTCCTGAGACAGGACTATCAGAAAGCTTTTACCAGGTCTGGATGGGAGTTATTTCTTTCAGGGTAGAAGTTAATAGTTACGCTCATGCTGAAGAGAGTTTGCCAGTGTGATAATACTAATTGTAACTACATCAGAAATGTTTTCCAGGGTAGATTAAGTGAATAATGGAGATGAAACTGCTACCTTGGCTGCCACTGGCGCTTGCCAGCAGCTATCACTTAGCTCATGCCATTATGTCTCCTTTCAGCACTTCTTAGGGTTTATCTATGCTGGTGGGTACAGAGATGCAGGGGGAGAGAGGTCACATATTGCAAGGAGACCAGAGCTGCTAGGATGTGAACCTTGGGAAAAGTGATGTACCCCAAAGGTATCTGCTTAATGAATGAAAAATGTGCCATGCATGTTATTGTGCTCTCTGAGGAAAATGGGTCTACTCTTGCGATGAATTTGAGTTGTTAGTTTGAGTCATCAGGAAATTTGCAGCAACATGGAGATGTATTTGGGCTTCTATATGTTGGTTTTTTTTGAGAAGGAAGGGAAAGTGTTGTGAATCCTCTAATCATACATTGACGAGCTGACTTTGTGGATTTCCTGAAGGGGAGAGACTTTTTTATCTGTTTCCAAGAAGGTATGGGTTCCTTCCCATCCCAAAACAGCAAATGTAGGTGAGCCAAGCCTTTCTCCTGGTTTCCATAAAGCACTGCCAATTGTTTGTGTGCCTGTGGGGTTGTCTACTGCCTCTGGAGCTATTTGGGCTGAATCTCTGCTCTGTGTTCCCAGTGCTGGCATGTAAAATAGTGTTGCACCCCAAATGCTAGCATGGATAGAGTTTACAGACTTTGACACACTTACTTGGCAGTCAGACCTCAGAGCCAGGTTCTAGTCATAGTCCTTCTCATCAGTAGAAGACCAATCTCCTTGCTACTCATTTAGCACAAATGTGAACAGTGAAAGGAAGCTGAAGTACACAAAGGACCAGGATCTCCTGGAAAGCAGAGAAGTCCTGACTGATCTCTCAAAATGCAAAGGACTGGAGAAGCTCTTGGGACTGTGTTTCTGTGTCTTAGATTTGATGGACATTTCTGCGTTGTTCAGCAAATTCATCTACTGCATTCCATGGACTCCAAACCAGAAGCCAGGATCTTATCATTTGGTTGAAATCCACGTATTGCACAACTGTTGACCATCATGAGATACCTCTAAACAATTCTCAAGAATGTGACCAGAAAATCCTATTGTCCATACTCCTCCCACTTGGCATGTATTGCTCTTCTGCCTGTGCTGCTGAACGCAGAAGGCAGCTTGTCTGGGTCATAACAAAGTGACCTGGTGAAGAAAGGTTCTTCTCCTGTTGTTGGATGTTCAGAAAAGATCCAGCTCTGGAAAGCTTTCAAGAATAATTAAATCAGCTCATCATCTGAGCTGCACGTAAAAATGTGACTTGGAGAGGCAAGCTAAGGAATGCCTCCCATTGACTTCCCATGAAATAAATGTATTTCATGGGAAACTGAAGCAGAGGGAACTCTGCCATAGCTGTGATGACCCACAACAGAGATTTCACCCACACTGTAATTTGTGTTTGCATTACTGGAAGCCTCAAAATCCAGTGTTCTGGAGAAAAGCTAACTCTTTAGGTGCCACGTGATAAAGGTAGTGTGTCTCTGCTCAAGAGATAAAGCGGATACAGCTGATGAAATAAACTTTCTTTGTTTTCTCATCATAAGAGGCACCATCTTCAGTCTGTCAGTCTATTATCAAAGATTTTACAGGTATTACAGCTTTGAAGGAAAACAAGTCACATAATCTAGATGATCTTTAAGGTCCCCTAGATAATCTTTGAGGTCCCTTTCAACCTAATCCATTCTGTGATTCTATGATGTTACCACATTGCTCATGGGTCCTTTCCAACTCAGGCTATTCTGTGGTTCTATGATTCTGTGACCTATAGTTTCATGGGAGTGTCCTCCCTAGCACAATGACAGCACTCAGAAAATTTAAAGTCTATGAACACATCATAATACTTCCAGGTTCAGCCAAGATTGGAAAGAATCTATGAGATTACAATCCTAAAACAAAGAGAAAAGTAGCCATTTACCATTGCTGTCAGAGACTTCCAGCTGTACAATAGCCTCTTTATTTTTTTTTTATTTTTTTTTTTTTTACCTTCTATCTTTCCTTAAAGTGACAATGTGATAAAGAGGAGAACAAGGGGGAATGATTATTATGCCACAGACTCATCTGCTGGAATTGGAGAATACCTTCTGGAGTGGAATACTACATTTTGTATTAGCCTCGAAATCATTAGCTGCTCTGCAGCGTTCACCTCTTGTATATTAAATATGAAACATTTTTGTTTTAATTCATGAAAATATCTTTCCACCCCACAATTAGAGCTTGACCATCTTTTTTATACTGTATATACACATGAGCCTTCATTTAGGCTTTGCTACACTATGCAGATGCAAATATTTTCAGCCATGCTGATGAATGCCTTTCCAGATAGTGTTCAAGATCAGCGTCTAGATTTGAAGAATTAATATGGTGCACTTCTGACTCTGTCAGTATAATTGCACCATTTCATTAAACTCTCTCCTTTCTACAGGGAGACAGTAAGACAGCCAGCAAATATTCTTTCTCCCTTTCTAATGCTGCACAGGACTTTAGATCAAAGGCTGTACAGAAAGAAGTAACCTTCAGAAGAGAGAGGAAAGTGTCTGACAACAGCTGATAACTGACTTTTCCATCCATTTATCAGCTTTCCAGCTCTATGTCTTATTTTGTCTTGGCAATTAAATTAGTTCAATGGATTATTCCTCTTTTTCTCCATTTTCCTATACAGCTCCAGAAAATGAAGAAGCCAAACTGAGTCATTGATAGCTAACTGAAGAAACTGTATTTCCATCAATATATGTGAAGTCCATAAGGTTTAAAAGTTCATGTGTGTTTCTTTCAAAATAGTCAGGACTCTCGAGGAATCTGCATCATCGATCCTCCCAACCCTGCACGTATTAATCTGTAACAAATATTAGCTAAGTCTTGAAGCACCATAAATAAGTGATATTGGTAGTAGATCTTAGTCCTCATGTGAAGAACAAAGTCATACAGGTAGTCCTCATATAGATCAAGAATTCAATTACAATAGCAGATAAAGGTCTAAGTGCTTCTGAAAAACATCACTGGACTGAGAGAAATGGACCTTTTAGAGTGCAGTTTATTCCATTCTTTAAAAAAAAAACACACACACACATCCAAAATAGCTCAAGGAAGTCACAGATATAAGTGCACATTTCATCTTGCTGAAAAAAGTGCAGTTAAGTATCTTCCATTTTTGATATTTTATTCTGTAGCTGTCTACAGCTGCAAGAGGCAGATACGACTCTTGCTGTTCTTCATCATCTCTAAGTATTTAAGCACCGCTATCAATCTGACTCAGCTTTTTAGGTGAAAAGAGCAAGAAGGATATTTTGACAATCTGACTGCTAAGCAATGACAATGTCTGCTTCAGTCCTTCAAAAAAAAAAAAAAAAAAAATAGGACATTCATCAAAACAAAGTTTACATACGAAGATTTGCACACTCTAATCTCAGCCAGCCACATCCTGATGCTGCAGTAGATGTAGCTTCCTGGCCCTGGAATCAAAGAAGTTTGTCTACTGTAATTAGGTGCAGTTGGGAAGAGTGGTTGATGTTGGTGGTCTGTTCAGCAGTGAAAGCCTTCCATCCTTATTCTCCTATTCCACGTGAAAGTCTGGATTGTCACCAAAAGGACCGAGGTGTTTGGATGTCACCTGAATATTTTCATTTGTATCAGTCTTTTGAAATTGCAGAGAGTAGTGGTCAGTGGCTCAATGTCCAGATGGAGATCAGTGGCAAGTGGTATCTCTCAGGGGTCAGTGCACTGGGACCAGTGCTCTTCAACATCTTCATTAATGACATTAACGTGGGACTGAGCACACCATACCCTCAGCAGGTTTGTGGATGATGCCAAGCTGTGTGGTGTGGTGGATACACCTGAGGGATGGGATGCCATCTAGGCAGACCTAGACAGGCTCAAGCAGTGGGCCCAGATGAACCTCATGAGGTTCAATAAATCCAAGAACAGGGTCTTGCACCTGAGTCGTAGCAACCCCTGCTATCTGTACAAGCTGGGGGATGTAAGGATGGAGCACAGCCCTGCCAAAAAGAACTGGGGAATACTTATAGATTGCAAGCTGGACATGAGCCAGCAGTGTGCCCTCCCAGCCCAGAAAGCAACAGTATCCTGGGCTGCATGAAAAGAAGTGTGGCCAGCAGATTGAGGGAGCTGATCCTGCCCCTCTACCCTGCACTGGTGAGTACCTATAGTACTTGGAGTACTGTGTGCAGATGTGGAGTCCTCAGTGCAGGAGAGATGTAGACCTGCTGGAGTGCATCCAAAGAAGGGCCATGAACAAAATGAACAAAAGGATGGAACACCTTCCCTGCAAGGACAGACTGACAGCTGGGGCTTTTCAGCCTGGAGAAGAGAAGGCTCTGGGGAGATCTGAGAGTGGCCATTCAGTATCTAAAGGAGCTGTAAGAAGGAAGGGAACAGACTATTTAGCAGGACCTGTTGTGATAGGACATGGGGAAATGGTTTCAAACTGAAAGAGGCAAGATTTAGATTAGACATAAGAAGTTTTTTACAGATGAGTGGTGAGGCACTGGAATAGAGGTGGTGAATGCCTTGTCTAGGTGGCACCTAGAGAGGTGGTGAATGCCCTGTCCCTGGAGAAATTCAAGGTCAGGCTGGAGCAGGCTCTGACCAACTTGATCTAGCTGTAGGTCCCTGTTCATTGCAGAGATGTTGGACTAGATGACCTTAAAAGTTCCCTTCTAACTCCAAAGATTCTATGTTCCTATGATTCTATGAAATCAGCAGATCCATAACATTTAAACCAGTGTGTATGCTTGCCATCACATTTGATGAGCAAAATATTCTCATACGTTTCCTTTCTCCAGTAATATATTTGCTAATGTCTTCCATGTGGTTTATTTGCAGTCATGCTTAAACTGCAAACGAAATTGCTGTGGACAAAATATGTGTTTTCCTACAGTGTGTCCCATAAGGGAAAGCCTGGGAGATCCTTTCCAAACAGCAGCAGGGAGAGCAGGGCCAGAAAATGGCGTTCAGGTTCCTTCTAGCTGAGAGCTAGAAGGCTTATCCTCTCTGACTCCTTAGTTCCCGTCTGCCAGAGTAATCCTACACAGAAATGTTTTATTCCAAAAGCTGTTCGTGCATTTAATGAGAGGCAACCACAGTCCCAGTAGCCAGGGCTGCCTTTCTTAAGGTGATACCCTGGCAAATTTCCCACGGTAGTTCAGTAGCATGGCTATTTCTTTTCTAAATTTACAAGCAATCTCCTGTTACATACGGGGGCCAGCTTCTGGGATATCAAGTGGTTTTTCAGGTGTTGTATTACAGTGGGCTGGAAGCTTTTATTCACCAGGCTGTGCATGTAACTGGTGTATGTTCAAATGACTGTGTCTCCAGTGTTTCTTTCTGCTCTAATTCATTGCTTTGCATCTTCCACAGCCCCCGTCTCTACTTCAAGTGTCCATCTATTTAAAAAAAAAGTTTGGAGAGAGTAATGCTTAGGTCAAAAAAGTGACATCCCACTTAATTACAAGTCCCACGAGCTCCTCAGGGGGACAGAAGGTTTCAAAACTGCACTCACATCCAAGTTTCAATTTATGACAATGAAACTCAAAGTGGAAATGTTGTTCACAAGACCACATCAGTGACTGGTCCAGGGTGATGAAGAGATTCTGACACTAAAAAGCTCAGGAATGTTCTCGTGTTGTTAGTATCTGTCTAACTGCTCAGTTGAATTAAACAAAACATCTGAAAATTATCAGTCCCTTCCATAAACGTCACTGTTTCCCAAAAGAAGATACTGACTAACCAAAGATTGTAGTATATACACATGTGTTTTATCTCTGCAAGATGTTTTCAAGAGGTTGAATAAGCCAGTCTATGTGTTGACGTGAACTGTAAGCAGAAGATCAGCTTGAAATATTAGGCCAATAATACGGATAATATACATCCAGTTGCACTGCAATCTATCTCACAAGGTGACTCGGGTCATGATTTTGCCAACTGAAGCTAAAGTGCACCATCTGGGATAATCCCACATTTCACATGTTCTCAACATGTTTTCTCATCGCTTTGAAGTTCTCTTGTAACTCCAAACTTTGACAAAACTGTACCACTACCATCTGTGAGAGGAAGACATGAGCTGGGCTTTGTCCCATCATGGTCATTCCAGAGCTAACTTAGGGTCAAGAAGGGCTGCACAAAGAAAAGTTCTCCCTAGAGCTTTGCCTCTAATTGGGTGCCAGAGATTCCTCTCCTGTAAGGGTCCGCTGTCTATCACAATGTGATTTGTATTTACCAAGTCATTATTTAGATGAAGACAATTTGCTTCAAAGAACAGCTGTTTTGAGACATACGGCTCTCATTCCACAGGTTCTGTTATCTGTTCTTGTCCAACTGCTTTTGTTCTGTGACAATCACGTAGTATGAATACTGTGCCCCAACACTATTTTCATTCTGGTTTACAAGAAAGATCAGATAAATCAGCATAGACTGGACTTCATCCTTGGGAATTCTTGAAGATAAGGCTAATTGTGCATTACTTTTTTTTTTCTTTTCTTCTTTTTTCATGAGTTCATGACAGCAGGCCTGTGAAATAGTTCATGATCTGGCATCCACTTTCAGTGTATCTGTGGTACAGAGAAAAATGAAGTGTTATACCCATGACCCCTAACATGGTAGATAATTCAGATAAAACTTGTAGTGAACAGAAAAATCTCGTTTGTCATCATTCTGGCACTGACTCCATAGCAGCAGAGAGGCTGATGGGTACAACATGAACACATTTAAAATCTAATAAATTGCAGCAAGGAAATAGTTGAGTCATAAGTAATTCCCTCCCTCTCCTCCCATCTACCTCCCATTCCAGCCTTTATTTCTTAAGAATACCTTGTTAAAGTGATGTTCAGCAGCCAGCTGTGGGAGGGACTTTTAGTACAACCAGAAAAGCAGTGGGCATTGCGGTATCTTTCTTTGAGTTACTATTCAGGTTACTCTTGTTTTCTAGAAAATCTCACAACAGAACAGGACAAGGTATTTTTGACAAAACTATAGGCTATTTGCAGCCACTTAGCAGTCATTGGTCTGCAATCAACACTAAGCTGATTGAATTAAAGGTGTGATTATTCTCCTAATAGATTTAGTGCAAGGCTTGTGTTTGAATGAATAAATTTCTGGTGCTATCTATTTAAAATGGTTAGGGAAAAGGCTTAAGACCACCGAAAGTAATTTTTCATTTAACTAAATATATATTATCTGTGGTTTTCTGCTCATTTAATAATTCAGCATCAGAACTCAAATGAAATCTCATGTGATTTCTGTGTGGACAGGTTCCATTAAGGCCAAGGAAAGAGCATCGGCTGCTGGATTTTTCACAAAACCATTTTTCTTTTGATGTCCCCACATGTTAAAGTTTAGGAAAACACAAGGCTTTTTTTTTTTTTTTTTTTTTTTTTTTTTTTTTTTTTTTTTTAGCATGTTCAGACTAAAATATTCTGATTATATCATTTAAATACACTTCCCCTTCTGCTGCGATTTCTGCCCGGAATGGTTTGGGATGCACACAACCAGATCAGCCCCTGGGAAAGTTGCTCTGCCGTGACTCCATAAGCTGCTCTAGGTATTCAGTAAGAACTTTTCACGGACTATTTGTACAGAGAAGTGTTTGATATTTAAACTGTTTTACACTAATGGACTGGGAAGCAAAGCAGTCCTTACAACTCCCTGGTACTTCCATGAAGTCCAGATGGAACAACATGGAAAAGCAGTGAAGAAGGAGCTTCCTAACTCAGCTTTGGAGGTGAAGCTACAGATTGAATCTCACCTATTTTATAACTTAGTGAAGTGAAAAATGCCAGTTACGTTACTGCAGAGCCAGGAGGTGTTGGTCAGTGTCAAATCTCTTTATGTACAGACTGAACACAGACCCTGATCAGCCACTTCTTTTCAGGAAGCTCGGTGATGCCTGAGTAAACCAGATAGACATGAGTGTGAAAGGGAAATGGATCTGTCCAAAGCCACAGAAATCTGTTTAGAACCCTGCCACCAAATTCCCACTTTGTTGGAACAGCCCCCAGGATTACCCTCTCATTCTCAACCAGCATGGAACAGTACACAGCTTTTGTCACCTGTTTTAGGCCGACGAGGAAAAGGAATAAGAAAACGAATGATTCCTCTGCATTAGAATTGTCCTGAGACAAAAATAACAAGTGTGTGCTATTTATATTGATGCGTTTCAGCACTGGTGTCATTCACAGATTCCAGGGACCATCTTCCTTCAGACACAGTAAAATTTGGAGTTCTATAAGGGCAAGAAGCAGCCATCAGTGCCACTGTTAAAAGAAGACTGTGATAGGTATTAATTAAAAGAGGATCCAGCTAACCTGATGTTCTGCATCAGATGCTAATGAAGCCCAATCTCTGATGGCAGTGGTGAAGGAGGAGAGACACATAAGCTCCCTGTTACTCAAAATTAATGGCAGTGCAGAAGAAACTGCTAGCATGAACAATTCTTTCCCTTGCAAACCCTTTGAGCAGAAGTCACATTTTGGTTGAGGGCTGCAGATGAATTTGCCCTGTTACTTCCTGAACCTGTCAGATTCCCTCTGCTCGGGTGTGGGCTTTTGTCCTGTTCCCTGTTGGATGGGGGTGGGTTTTCTGCTGCTACACCACTCTGCTCTTCTACAGTCACACAAAGCTTCTTTTCCCAGAGCTGCCACAGTTGTGTTAGCTTCAGAAGGAAAAAGCACTTTTTAAAGGGGAGAAGCGAGGGTGAGAAACTTGAACCGGAGAAGCAATGAGATGATTTAACAACCAGCAGCTTTTTCCTATTTGGTGTCTGAAAATTTTAGGAGTAGATGAAAACCACAGCATGCAGGTGATCAAATGGAGTACTTTGCCTTCTAAATCAGTGTAGGGAAAAGAGACTAGCTGGCATTTGTCACGCCCACCAATTTGGTTGGAGTGGAATTCGAACCACGCCGCTGGAGATATTAGACAATTTTCTTTCATCTGGTTGTGAGTCGTGTCACATGGTCACCATATGTGTTGTTCCCCGGCACGCACACACACACCTCTCACTCGTCACAGCTGTCAAAACAAACATCAGCTGCCTTTCTTCAATCCAAGAGAGTTTCAGCTCTGGAAGCAATGGAGACTCGAAGGCTTTTCTAACAGGATTTCACATTGCAGATTATCTTTAATCCAATTCATATCTAACTGATACGGTTCTTGGAAGCCTGTGACCCATCTGCAGAGTCTGCTAGATGGAAACTTCTGTCAGCTGGGCTGAAACCGCTTTCTCTGCTGGGCTGTAATAACAAGGAAAATCCTGTAATGATCTTCCTCAACCATTCAAGGGCTTTGTTGTGGTCATGAACACGTCTGAATTTACAGCAGGAGTATTAGCTTGTATACAAGGAATAGATTTTTCTTGACCTCTCGAAGGCTTGCAAATTAAACTGGGCTCTTCTCAGTTCTTCTAAAAGTGAATGGTGGAAAAATACATTTTTTTCTGTTTTTAATGTAGTTCTTAACCTTAGGATTGCACCAAAGATACAGAAAGCTTAAAGCAAAATGTCCTGTTACAACGAAAAAAAAACCCAAAAAAAATAAAAAAACAAACAAACCAAACAAAACCCCAAACCAAAAAAAACCAACAAAAAGATCTTTCTAATACTGTGGGGGGAAAAAAAAAAAAAGCCAAACACAAAAAACCCAGAGACTTTTCTAATCCCTCGGGACAAAGCAGCCTGACACACATTGCTGTCTTACCCCAAGAATTTTAGGAAAGGGAGCAGTGCTGCAGGACAGCACTGGGAGAAGGGCTGGGATGCTGGAAGATGCTATTCTGATTCAAGCCACTTCAGGACATAGAATGCAACAAATGTGGTGGGTTGTTTTATTTTTTTGTTTTTTGAGGTAACAGCCAAATACCTCAAGAAGAAACCTGACCCACAAAGTAAAAATACTCTGGCTGGAAGTTTCCAGGCATGTTGCAGTCAAGTCAGGGGGAGTAGCCTGGGCTGATGGACGAGGTAAGATGCTGCTGGGCAGAAACAAAAGTGATTTGTGCTTTACTGTGGTGGCAACAGCAGCTCTTTTTCTAGTCCTAGCACACTGGCTGAGTTCAGGGGGAGGGTTTCTTTGGGTTTTTCTCATTCCTTACTGGTGTTTCCAGGCGCATTACAAGATTCCTCCTACCTACAGTGGGCCTGTGAGCAAACCCACAGCTGTTTCAGGAGAGCCTGGGGGAAGGGAGATTTAAGCAGTGCCAGTAAATGACATGTTCTCCCTACCAGCACCCCTCCTTTCTAGCAGGACACTCAGGGGGGAGATGGGGAAGATAGCAGGGTTTGTCCTGAGATCCTGCAGGCTCTTTCAGATCCAATTAAGTCCAGAATTTTCCATCCAGTTTTTCCTGTTTTCATTTAATCTTGTCTGTTCCCTTCTTAAACACAGACCCCGTGAAAATACCAGTGCTTCCAAATGCTCCTTGTTCCTCTCTAGCCGTGTTTTCATGCCTCTCTTATCACAAAGACTTCTGGTGGTAAAGATGACTTGTGCCTATTGATCTATTGTGCTATTCATTCTCTTCATCTTCTCATGGGGGTACATGAAATGAGAGCAGTGGACAGCTTGTTTTGATAAGGCTTTAACATGCAAGTGACATATGTGGTTTGTGTGTTTAGGAGGGTGCGTGTGCATGTGCTGATCTAAATTTGTTTGAGAAGAGGCCCTCAGTTCAAAACAACCCAAAGCTGCTGACCTCTGAGAAATAGTGTGTAATCGATGGATTTCCTTCAGGTTCAGAAAGGATGAGGAGTAGATGGTCCTATGAAGCTCTTTTCTTGGCAGCAGGGCTGAACTCATGCTCCTAGATTTTGCATTACAACTGTAATTTGTCTAGAAGTGATGCTTACAAACCTGAGACAAGCTCTAGGCTGTACTGGGTAAGGTGCTGTACAAACCTATCCCAAGAGGAGATAACTGTGCCCAAATGAGCTGCAAAAATGGTAGCAATGTGTGCTTTTTAATAGCTCGTTGTATGTTGACTCAGAGATTTTTATGTGAGCCATGATCATATTTCTGTTGATATCTTACTTCCCATTTTGAGTGAAATAACAATGGGTAAAAATGCAGATTTTCAAAATGAAAATATTAAAAAAAAAATGCTCTGCTACAGGAAAAAAAAAAAAACCCTGGAAAATCATAACAGTTGTGAGTTAAGTAGAAAATAAAGGTATAACTTAATTCAGTTGTTCATTACAGAATGGTGCTAACAATTTACAAATTCAGTTTCAAGAGAAAATCCTCTTGGTGTCATTATGCACAACACACTTTATCTCAGTGACTGTGGGAGCCTTTCATAGAGTAAAAGTTTTCCCTCTGGAGTAAATCACAGACAAGGTAGGCAATTACATTTATACAGGAGGAGCAGAAGCTCAGCCATTAAAGATGAGACATCTGAAAGTGCTCAAACAATGCCCTCTTTGTGACATTCTTTGACACCATCAGAGTTAGGACAAGTAACATACCCTTTGAAGATCCCACTTAAAAAGCTTTTCAAAATCTGTCAGTAATCTGAACCTCTTCTGCCCCATCTCAGACCACAGAACCCACCCATTTCCACTCCAGCAGTCAGCAATGTAGAGTCACTTTCTCTCCCCATCTGCACGGCTGTGACCCAGAGCACTATGGTTGGTGTATAATCCCACTAACAAGCCCAGTCAGTGCTTCTTTTAGAGCAAGGCTTAGGATTCTGGGCTCAGCCCGGAGACATCTTGTTCCTTTCACTGCAAGCAGGGCGAGAGTCCAGGGTGGAGGCTGGAAGGCTGCGGAGCTGAGCGTGGCTGATACAGAGGCTGCTGGCTGGCAGCTGTTCAGAACCAACATCGTTGGCTTTTGTGTAATTATGCCTTTGTTCCAGGGATGTCTCCCATCCGGAATGGCAGGGGAAGTCTTTTTCCCCCACCACTGCTTCCCTCCCCCAGCCCATCCCTGGGTTCCAAATTCTTTGGTTGCTAAAGTGGTGCGGGTATGTGTGTGTGTGTGTATTCCTGTGCTAACAGATATGTTGGGAAAGGAACCTCCTGTTTAAGTTAAAATGCAACCAAGAGAGGCTTCTTGCAAGATCACATATGTTTTCCTTAAGATAAGGCTTCAGAGTGATAGTATTATTCCCCCAAAAGATTTTTCAGCTCCCATGACACCTGAAGCAAACAAACGTCTCGTAGCCCAGCATTGATAGATGCAACATTAATAGCAATTTGATAGCCTCTCCTAGGCTAAAAGGAAAGAGCTTTCTCATGCTGTACCAGGGGACTCGTGATGAGGGAGTTTTGTTCTTCCAGTCCTGGATTTCGTGATACACTCTTCCATTAGTATAACATTGCTGGTCAGGAGGAGTTGCACCATTGAGAATATGAAGAAAAATGAAGCTTTCTGTTGTGTTGGAGGAATGGAAGATGAAAAATCTTTCCTGGAAGAATTGCAAATCTCCTTCATTCACAGAGAAATCACTTCCATGTCAGCTTTCTGCTCCTGTTCCCCTCATTGAATGATAGTGTTTCCCCATGTCTATTGATCTCATGTCTTCATCTCAGCCTCTCACTGTTTCATGCTCCCGGGCTTGGCTTGTTGTTCTTCAGTGGGAGGAGTACACTGGGCATAGATTCTTCTCCAGACTCAGCACAAATCACTACTGCATTTATAGATGCAGTCTCATGTCATTTCATATATTTCCTTCTATAGATAATGTGCTTGAAAATGGTTTTCAGCTCCAGAACAATGCTTGTGTGCCCCGCTCCCTAGACTGCTCTTGTTCCTATCACCACGATGAATTTATTTTCTGCTTCCCTGAGTTTTACATTACCTAAAGTGTCTCCCTGTGAGCCCTTTTTATTGTTACGAGACACAAAGGATCCATGCAGGACGAGTACCCTCAGACAGCCCCCTACAACACTGCAGGATCTTTTCAAACACCATTCCTGGGAGAAGCAATACCCCTCTGCAGAGGTGAAACACTGCCCAGCCCACTTGGGTCCATCTCTTGCTGTCTGCCCTCTCAGCCTCTTTTACCACTCAGCTGCAAGAACGTCCTTTCCCGCAGCCTCCTTCGAGCTTTCTGCTTTCCTTCTAACTCGGAGATCTCTCCCCCACACCGTGCTTAATAGCTGGGGGAGAAAACAGTGACTTCTCATGTAAATCTGTAGGCCTCTTAAGGTTCAAGACAATTTACATAACAGAGGCCATGCACCTTAAAGCCATACCAGTCCCTCCAGAGGGGCTCCCGGAGGAAGTTACTCATTCTGCGGTTCAGTCGGTTTGCCCAATGATTTCACGTTTCAATCCACAGTTTGCTAACCTCTCCTTTGGAAATGCTGATGAAGATCTCGTGAGGTTCAGCTGAAGGTTTCCGAATTGCAGCCTCTGCAGGTGACTTTTACTTTTCATTCTGTTTGGCCGCTTCTTTTCCCTTGGGGCTGTGCTCTTCCTCCCACCAGCCAGTTGTGCAACACAGGCTGCAGCTCCTTGTGGCTGCCTTTGCTCGGTGGCTGGATGCAAAGCCGAGATGCAGAGAGCCCGTCCTCAGTACGGCTGCAACGCCGTCGAACGAGGGCTGATAAAATACTGCTTTGTTCTCCCTGGGACCCCTAAGCATAGTGTTTCGGGGAAGAGGTCCTGGAGGTGTCTTTTACCAGGGAGCAAAGAAACTTCAATAAAAGAGCACTGGAAACCTCTGCCTGAAACTGAAATTCAGACTGGCTTTCCCCCCTTTTACTTTGGAGGCAATTAAACATTTTCTTGCTTGGTTTCCTGTTGTTCACAATATTGGGGGATAAGGAGAGAGCTGATAAGTTTTTATTCCCACCCCCTCCCCCAGTGTACAGACTATGACAAAGCTCATGGAACTGGATATCTAATTTCCTCAGAGTAGGTAACACATGCAGACCTGTTGACTTGCACTCAACTCTACAAACTTCTCAAATCCCACCAGTTCTTAGCAGATATTCAGTTCTGCTCCTTCTTCCATATACAGTTCCTTTCCCTTCAGATGACTTTGTAAAAAATCATACAAAAGCTGATTTCAGTAACTCAATTTAGTACGTTTCACCTGAAAAATCTTGCAAGAGTTCAACATTCAAGTCTCCGCTGATAGCGTGCATGTTAGATCTAACAGAAAGTCTACCAGAAACTCAACTCCTAGTGATACGAAACATTCTAGGGGTGCAATATGAGATTAAGTAATGGTTTTGACGGTAGCCAGCTCATAGCTAAGCTCTGGAACACCTTGCTGAGACAAGTTATGTTTGTCAGACAGCTACAGAGGTTCAAAGAACAGCTGGACAAGTCCATGGGGAAAAAGCTATCAAGAGCCGTTCAATACAAAGCCAGTGATTTGGCTCAGGAAGTTTTTGGAGGATGGGGATTTCCCAAAGAAGCTTTGTTATCTATTTTCTCGGTTTTAGTTTTTTGTTTTTGTTTTTCTCCAAGATGTCCTTTGCTCCCATTTGTCTTCTCCTTAGAAGTGTCATCAGCCCATCCCTAAAAAAAAACCTAAGAGCGATAATGAGTTGAAACCAAGCAAATACAGAGATAACAAATGAAAGAAAGGAACAGAATGCAAGTTTATTGAAAACCTAGGACTGAGGATGCAGAGGGTGGACTACAGTGTAATGGCACCAGGCACGTTCTGGAGATGTCCAAGCAGCCACTGCAGCCATCCAGGGCTGGAGATGAGCAGAACTCAGAAGAAAACACTAAGCTAACAGGGCAGCTCTTCTCAACTCCATCCTGCTGAACTTATCTTCTGAACAGTTCACGAGACTCCAAGCTTCAAACTTATTTTACTGGAGAGAAAATGTAGCTGCTGGATATTATGTTTAAATAACCTATTTCAACCTGATGACTCATAGGTTGCTTTTCTTTTTCCTTCTGTTTTTCCTAGAAAACCAGCTTTGTGGAAAACGTCTTTTCATCTGACACCAGTTCAAACATAATTCAATTTTAGTTTTGTTAAGACTGACCTCATCTCATGCTTGTCCAGCCACTAGCTGATTTAAAGCCCCATTATCCTGAACACATTTGTATGTGATATGCACTAAAGACATCTCTTAGCTTAGAGCAGAAACTTCATAAATGGCAAGAAAAGCCTGTAGGCTTCCAGGGAGCCATTTTCACTAGAAATGTTTCCCTTAAACTTATTATCTGCTTAGTGTCTTTTTTTTTGTCTGTACGTCTGTCTCCTTAGTTTGAAAATATAGCCCTGAATGTCGGTCTTTATGTGGTCCTTTTGATGTGTGCTGGTGACCTGTGAGCCTCACCTCTTGCAAATGAAGGGGTCTCTGCACCTGTGTGCCTGGCAGAAGCACTAGACCTTGCAAATGCAGCTGTTTTAACCAAGCGTTGGTTCAGTGGTGTAACTTCACAGGTAGATAGGGCATTGACTTAGCTGAAGAGGACCCAAAACATACTGAAAAGATGGGAGAAGGACACAGATTTGTTTCTCACACTCAAAGAGCCTGCTCCTCCGGAGGTGTGAGAGCAGCGGAGAATGCAATTGGAAGGCAGTCATTTGAAGGCAGCTGTGGTGGGAAGAAAAGGGTGTGGTGGGACTGGATAAATCAGAAAAGCAAACCCACCTGCTTTCTCTATTCAGTTATGTTTTAAGGGTCTGCAGCTGAGCGAAAAGGAGAAAACTCCAATTTGAAGCCAAAGCAGAAAAGTAGAAGTAAGTGGAAGGTTTAATCTCTTTTGAGGATTATCTGGTTGGAGTGGCTCCCGACACAGAACCTCTGCAGGGAGTTCAGTGGGGACAAGTCCCATGAGCCATAAACCTACATTTTGTATGACTGTATAGCATCGCTGAGTGCATGGAGAGCATGCTGCAGGAAGTTGTCCACACAATAATATTTGCTTCCTGTCTGAGCATCTAAGCACACATCGCAAGAATGCCATGCCAGTTCCCTACATGCTGTAAGAGTAGGATTATCATGCTGCCTCCCATTGTCCTTAGCCAACCCTCTGAACAAAAAAAGGTTGAGCTCTATTGGAGGGGACAAGAAGAGACAGCCTGAATGGAAAAGAAATCAAGGAAGCCAAATAAAAAATGGAGAGGTTTGGAAATACAGCCAAGTTCCAGAGAAATCCCTGGCAGAGGATTTGGGACAGGCTCTATTGGAAGGTTTTGAACATCCTGAAGTTGAAGAGTCTGAAAAAGTAATCCAGAATATGCTCGTGCAGAGGAAGGTGGCAAAAATGAAGGTTGCATCATTCTGTGATTAACTAATTAAAGAGCTTTCAAATGACTATGGCTTTTGTTTCATTTCTAGACCCAAAGGAGAGATTGACCTTAGATATATTTGAAGTTTGTGTAATGGAGAGAGTCTCTGCCCTGTCAATTCTATGATCTGGAAACTTCAATTTTGGATGAGGGCAGAAAAGATCAGCCCAATGCCCTGGAAGTCTCCCCTACCAGATGGAGCAGAATCAACCGCTATCCTGGGAGAATCAAAATTCTGTGGCAAGGACCTCTGAGAAGATCTTGAAATTGAATCCCAGGGACTTTTGCTCATCATCCTTAGACAAAATAGTTTTGTTGGATGGCTCCGCATTTAATTGCTGAGGAAACCTGATCAGAGCAGAAAGAAGATTCCCAGCCTCTGGCTAAGCTGTTGGCTTTACTTAGTGGTTTCTATCAGCCCTGTGCTTCTCAGAAAGTTCCTTTCAGGTGCATCTTCCCTGAAAGATTAAATACTTCTGTGCAGATTACAGTGCTGGGGATTAATTGCCCCCTGAGGCTGAAAAACCAATCTCTTAGGCCATGTACACAGGATACAAAATGTGGATAAAGCAGGAAGAGGAGAGGTTTTGCCACACAAAACACTTGGAAAACATATTATTTAAGGATAATCTAATCTCTCGTTAAAGAAAAAGAAATGGAGGAATATGGAGCAAGAAAAGAAAAAGGAGGAATACAGAGCTAAGTCTGTTCTAGGCGGTGAGAAATATTCAGTCCTAGAAAGGCTCCTAAATGCAGTTGCTACAGGAATCTGGGGCTCAGTCCAACTCCACTAAAGCTGATGAAAAACTTGTGAAGTCTGCATCCTCCATGCTGCAAGAAGCTAGGAGAGATTTGAAAGATGTGAGGAAAGGGGGAGTAAAGGTTGTTGAGAAAAAGAGAAAAGCCTGAGCTGAGAAATTCACAGAAGCAAGCAGATTTCAAACCCAGAGAGACTTGGAGGGTCTGGGATTGAGGATACTAGTTTGGACAGTTACCAAGAGAGAGGAACTGCCTCAATATTTGGATCATAATCTAGCTTCCAAGTCTGGTGTTCCTGCCATCCCTTTCCCAAATGTATTTGGGTTTACTGGGAGCTACTCCTAGATCCTATCTGCTTAACTAGCTACATCCATGTTTGTGTAAGGATTAGTCTATGCAGCTCTTTGTGTAGTATTTCAGTCTTGGTACAGAAGCCCTGTATCATTGGGGCAGCTGGTGGTGTGGGACAGCCCGAGCTACTGTTTCCCTTGTTGGCTGTGGAAATGAGCTTCAAGTGTAGGGCAGAGATCCATGGGCTGTGAGATGGGAGCAAATGTGTTAGATGAAATCTAGAGCTCACTCACAGATTAAATAAACCATTGTGATGATATACCATGGCTTGTGGTTATGGCAGACAGCACACTTCTCGCATGATAGTGAGTCATGCAGTGGGTTTGTTTTCTTCCCGTTCGTTTACTTCTTGTTTGTTGCTGCTCATGGGTCAGTAGTGAAATGAGCTTCTCAGTGTGATCTTCTCAAAGTCCACTAAAACGCTTCCTCCAGAGTGAGCTGATTTGAAACAATTGGAGCTGAAAGAGAAGGAAATGTCCTGTTTGGATTTTTTGTGGTGAAGAATGTGGATTTGGTGATTTTGGTGAAATTTATTTCATTCTGGTTATATAAGGGAAGACAATGAGAATTCAAAACAGATAATTTTGGTGTTTTCCAAATGAAATGCTTGAGTTTTCCCATGTAAGGAGACTTTTCATGTCTCTGAGCACGCTTTGTTTCTTGTTTGAACTCTTGAAATGGAAAAGAAAAAAATTTCTGCTGATTCTTTTCTGCATTTCATCAGATACTTGTGAAAGAAATTTCAGATCAAGCCAACATTTTATTTTATAATTTAATTTGGAAATGGCAGCAAGTGGGTATTTCATTTATCATCCCAGCAGATTAGAATTCAAGCGTAGCACCTCCTGGAGCTCCCAGTCCTCATCCTAGGATCCTCCGGCCCCTGCCCATTGCCAGGCAGGACCGAGGGAGCACCTGGCCGGAGCACTGAAAAGTGAGTGTCTGGTGCCCTCTATGGGTGTATTCCGTAGCTGGGCCTGAGTCTGTCCCCCGTATTCAGCTTCGTGCCTGAAAACCAGATTTCTGAGGGTGTGAAATCAGCAGATTCTCCTTTTGACCAAGACAAATTCGACGAATAACTTGAAAGCAAAAGCAATATATATATATTGGAAGAGAATAGCTGAAATTAAAGAGTCAAACAAAATCTTTTCCTTAAATCCTATTGAGGTCTAACATGGCATGAATGTGAAGGATTATTCCCAGGGAAATGAGACTGCGGAGTCTTACTAAGGACCTTTCCTTTAAATTAGATATGTCCTGCACCTGAAGGAGCAAACTTTCTAAATCTGCATACTTAAGCTGGCTTAATTTAATCCACTGGCGTACAAATAGTGATAAAGCTGACAGCCCCTGCCCAGATGCAGGCTTTCTTATTTAGCAGCTAGAATCTCTACCTGAGAGACAGATAACCAGCCCCACAAGATGCTCCCACCTGGAAGTTTGGGAGCAGCCCCATTTTCAGTGAAACACTGAAGGCTGAGGGGGCTTAGAGGTAGGGCATGTTGAGGGATTCTGCAAACCAATTTATAAATGTGCCAGAAATAACATGGAGTTCTGCCTAGGATGAGAGCAATTTTTGGTACTGAGACTTCCCGTGCAGCGCTGATAAAATAAACTCTACTTAACTTTCCCTACACTGATGTGGCTTGTTATAAAGTTAATCTCTCCCACCCCTTCTTTCTCATTTCTTGCTTCCAGTGAATATGAAATTGGCATGGGAAACTGAATTGACAGATGCAGAAACTGAAGGTCTCTATGCTCAGATCTGCCAAAGCATAAATAGCAAACAAGTCTAAAATCTTGTCCTTCAGCTTTGGAATTGTGTACAGAAAAGTCTCTCAGTGGGGATTTAAGACCTGTACATCCCACTGCTATGCAGCCCTTATGGGCTGTGGAGTGTCAGGCTCTGCAAAATGTGGTTTATAACAGGGGGGAGAACGGGCTGCCAAAGGCTGAGTATGACCAGGGTGAGATTGCAATGGCTATGGGATCAGCATCCCTGGAAAGCATGGGTCCCACAGTGGCTACTGCTTCCCAAGTGAGTTGCAACAAACCTGATTGGTGCTCCCTGACTCTCAGAGCAGAGAAACCCAAATCCCCAAACTCTTGACAGCATCTAAGTTCTGTCAGCATGTGGCAATCTCATTGCATTTCTGTGGCCACAGCCCATCTCCATGTTGCCAGCAGCAGCTTCCTATCATCCCGTACTTTGCCAGCACCGGTCCTGAATGGAAGAGATTGTGTATTCACCTAGAATTGAAATTTTGTTCTTTGACAGAAAGCAAGAGAAATACACGTAGAGTCAAACTTACAGGGCCTGATTGATTGGGAAAGAGAGGGAAGGAAAAAAAATTCTTAGGTGCGGTTTGCCTTGTAAAGTATGTGTTTCCCTGCTGGTAAGGTATGTATATGAGTTCCCCTCCAATTCAAAGCAAGCTCTGTTCATCTCTTAAGCTCCTGTGTTGCCAGGATGGGCACTTTATGAGGGAGCAATCCATTCAGGGAGTCGAGCAAGGAAGAGTGAGGCTGTAATGTGCAGCTGACCAGAGACATTTTCCTGCCACGGGTTATTGGGTCAGATGGTGTGGATTAACGCAAGTTTTCTTCAGCAGTGCAGAGACCTTAATGCCAAAAATGGTTTGCAAATGATTTAATCGAAACTCTTGTATGCCACTGGCAGATGGACCCCACCTTGTCCTGACCCGAATCGAATTCACCACTTCCCCTTGTAGTTTGTCCTAAAATTAATCATCCTCCCCACTCAAAATGTGTCTTTTATTCTCAGTTTCTGGCTCCGCTTTTCAGGCACAGACTGTAACTATACTTTTCTCTGCTGGCTGAAAGAGTCCTTTCAACTGTGGTGTTTTCACTGGCTGCAGATATTTTTATTTCATCTAATCAACCTGTCTCTGTCCTTTTTGATAACCATTCGGGATCTTGGTCTATTGTTAAGAAGTATTTTCTCTGTCCCTTCTGCTTTTCCTCCCAAAGTATTTCCAAACATCAGCATCTATTTTAATGATTCACTCTAGATCTGGTTTTACTGAACTAAGGCTATGCAAAGAGAGAAAACCATTTGCCTACTCTTGTCTTCTCTGTTGATCTGGTCAAGGAAAGGCATTTCATCAGTGTACCACCTAGAGTCTTCTGCAGATCTCAAATAACTAAGTTTTGCCTGAAATGTGTTTCTGTTGATACATTATAAAGCCAGTTTACACGTGGAATGTTGTATTGCATATAGTATATAATTACCTGGATTCTATGTATTACATTTAACAAAGAGCTGTCCAGCTGATACCAGGTCTTCATATTGAACTCTATTTTCTATAAAACTTTCCTGACTGGCGTTAGTTATATTTTCTGCCATCCATTTTTGCTTTGCCTTTCAGCAGAATCATCTATCAACTTTTCCATTATTTTGCTTTGCTGGTTTCAGGTTTGTAGGATGAAAATTGGCTGAGTGGAAATGTATATTCTTTCTGAAACTCACTCAGTATTTACCATGTGTAAATTCTCTTGAATTTCTCAGCTTTTCAGGACATGCTAATAATCCAATGATGTTTCGCTAAGTGTTTGGAAGCTCACACATTCCCTTAGACCACACTGTGTAAGGTGAAACATCCTTCTCCACATTGCTGTCCTCCTTTCTAAGTATTCCAAATCCAGAGCTAAACTACTTACTGAATATTTCTTCTTTTTCAGTCATGTCTTACCAGCAATTTTACACTCTCAGTTAGATAACAGGCAGTTGTAATTGTTAGAATTTCTGCTGTTACATTCTTGCTTAAGAACTTGTCTTTGACTTTCCCTCTGCCAACAGTAATTTTCCTGATCTCTTTTGCTCCCTTTGTCAGTTACCTGCCATTCATAGCTTCTAACTGATACTGCTGTCTTCTTTAAAAGCTGGTTTCATGCAGATTTTTCTATTACTGTTGTCTTTGTGTCTGAGTTCGGCTTTTAGCCAAAGTTGTCCTTGTTCCTTGATTGGGAAATTAGTGGTTTATTATAATACAAATAAATAAAGAGGAGGAGGTGGTCAGTGATGCAAAAGTTGGCTGAAACAGTGATCCCCTTTAAAAATAAATCCTATTCCAAGAAAAATATGTAAAGTTAGGTCAGAAAGACCAAGCCTCAATAACTGTGTTAGGGGAACATGCGAACGTTCGAGATAAGAAGTAATTATGCATCCTAGGATATTTAGGGAATAGCTTAATAAACCTAAATGTAATGAAACAGCGGAGTAGGTCGACATGTCTTTAATCTCAGAAAAAAAAATGTGTAGATGTTGCAATTGGTTTTCAAGTAACCTGTTCTGGGGCTGCTGTACCTGAAGTGGAGCATCTTACCTCACTGGATTTTTGCTTCTATTTTAATCATGAAAATAAGTGGTATGAGTTTGTAAATAGTCAGCCTGGCTTAGCAAACTTCTTTTTTTAAACAGGACTACTTGGTTTTTAGGTAAATACAGTGTCTTGCAGTGAAACCTACTTAGCTAATCAATGCAGAGCTGGCCTAGAGAGGAATATTGTTGCTAAGCTGAAAATGCTGCCTGAGAGAGCGGCATTAAACAAAGAGGTTTAAGCTGTAGGTATGTTTTTGTTTGGTGAGTCATTGAAGAGAACAATATAGAACTTCTTCGCCTACAGATCTGATTTTAAATGAAACCAAACAAATTTTCAGGAACGTTGCATGTTCTTGGTCATGAGATCTGCTAACATTCTTTAAGTGGGAGGTTGGACAAAAGCTGATAAAGATGAAGGTGGGATACTAAAAAGAAACGTAACACAAGAGGGAGAGAAAGCAAGCCAGAACGTTGTGGAGAAAATAAATCTGAAACCAATCTATTTGCTCGGAAAAGGAAGCTTACGCAGCAAGAGTGATAGGAACATAGGGGTGTTTCTGCAGAGATCATTCTAGCACATAAAATGATTCAATGGGTTACAAAACCCCTCTACAACTGAAGTTTTGAGTCTGCATATGCAAAAGGCATCATCTTACGGAGCAAGGAAGTAATAGCTCCTCTGTTGTGGCTGTACCTGGCACGTGAGGCCAAACACTGAATTCCTAATATTGACAAACTGGAGACAGTTCAGAGAAGAGTAAGAAAAAAATAATAGAGATTAAAGAACTAACTTTGTTGTTTTACATGACTAATAGCCCGTGCTGAGTCCAGCCGAGTTACTGTGCATTTGCATCAGAGCGAGTGAGACCAGAGTCTGGGGCTCTCCTCTCTGCATGAGTCTTTTCTTCCAAGCTCAGAAGATATTTGTAGTTCTATTTGGGCTCTTCCTATCTGCACCGGGTCAGTGTTTCAGGCAGTGAAAATCCAGGCTGTTTCCCTTGGTCAGCAGTGCTGTAGAAACTTCCACAAAACCAGCTACCCATGGGAAAATAGCCGCTCCCCTTGCACAGACTGAATGTATCCCTGGCCAATGCAAGACACATTCAACCTCTTCAGTGAGTGTTAAATCAACTTGCAAAGGAGTGCATATGCCTGCTTTGTCCCTTGTCCTCACATTCCCACATCAGAAAGGCTCTGTAGGAGCTGACCAATTCCACACAAATTATTGGTCTTGCTAAAACGAATAGGATTTGATTTCTGATTGTTGAGGAGACAGCAGAGTTAGGAGCCGATTTAAAGCAGTAAGATTTCACCACAGCTAGAGTAGTTTGTACTCACTGAAGAAGTACCCTCTGTATAGCTCTTCATATACAAGCCATGGCAGTGCAATAACCCATTCAAGGAGTAAAATGGTCCTCAATGTTCAAAAGCCCATATCTCACAGAAGCATGATGTGCTTGAGAGTATGCCACAGCATTACAGAAATATGGGCAACAAAGACTGTTCTGTAGAAAAGCATCAGGATGGTATGATGCATTCGAGGGATGGCATTTTTTTGAAATAAGAGTGCCAGAATTATGTGTCAGCTTATAAATTTCATGATAAGAATACTGAGTTGTCAGAAAAAGTCAGTGGATCTGTTCCATCTGCTTCTGTAAACTGGTTTCCACCACAGTGGTGTGCATTCACTTACTGTCTGGACTTCAAGGGATTGAGAGGCTGGAGGACACCAGCAAGGAAGGATCTCCTTTCTGTACAACATCTTTTAAGTACTGAGATGCCTAGTGAGCAAGAAACAAGTTCCCCAAAGTAGCATATATTACAGATATCTGACTTCCTTGTACCCTTCCAGACTTTTCTATGTCTGCTTCCATATGTCACTGTTCACTCTGTAGTGGGACAGCTTAGCTTGGAACAGCACAAGATGCCTTTTGTCCCAGCCAAGGTTGTCAGCTTTGTGCCCCTTGGCTGATGGTCGGCCATAAGCAGGAGCTGACAGCATTTCTTTGGAGTCTTTTATCTCTGTGTCCTGTCAGTGCGGGCCATCAGAAGTGGCTTTGAACTTGCTGGTAACTGACACGTGCCCCAGACTTTCTGAAGGGCACTGGAGGATTTGGCAATACTCCGAGATCTTGTTTGTGGAGATCTCATCATGCCCTTCTGTGCCAGTGAAGACTTGGAGGAAGCGCGTGAAGAATTGATAGAACGTTTGCCATGGCAGCTATGAACTGTCCTATCTTTTCAGGCGTACAAAAGAGTAATGACAACTGTGTTGTAGACATTTGCTTTTGTGTGAAGTCGGATGTCGCCTTCATTCCAGACACACCGCATTCATCTCCCCAGGGCTCCCCGGCTTGTGCTCGGCAGGCATGCTTTTCCAAGGCAACACATTGCCAAGGCAGCAGAGTTTCTTCACCAATGTCAGTACTGCTTTGTCGACTGCTTTTGTATGCTTTCTACCGCAGCATTCCTATTTAACGCTGGCATTTGTCCTACTTAAGCAGCTAGTAATGATCAGAATACTTTTGGGTATGTATACAACTGAGAAATTATTGCTAGAAAACAGCAGGTTGCAGGCCAGCAGCTCTGGGATTTTTTGCCACAGAGAGCCTTGTGAGAATGGCTATAATGGATCAGACCACAGACCAAACCATATCAGCTGGGGATCTAGGCCAATTCTTTTCATCTTTAGTTATCACTTATGTCCTTGAATGACTAGGTCAAACTCGAAGCATACATTTGTCAAGACAAAAACATGAACTTTCGTTTCACATCCTGCAGCGATGATGGATGGATCCATTCAGTACGTCTTTACAAGTGGTTTGAAGAGATACAGTACAACACAGGCAATATGAGAAATGGCATTTATTTCCAAATTCTATCAAATGACAAAGTAGATATGCACATATGGGGGGCCACAGAAACAGAGTGTTCTAGTCTAACTGCACAGTGTCTGTCAAGAATCTAGATGTGAACTACGTAGCAAAGTGCGAGGTACATTAACTCTCTTCTTTGCTTGCTTGATCACAGTGTAATCGTACTATATATGTGTGCATGTGCACATATCTCTTTCTCTATATTTCTACTAGAAAGAAAATTTAATCAATGCCATCATCTTCTCCATAGGCAGGATCCTCATGATTTTCTCAGGTGTCTTCTTCAGTCCTGAAGATTTTATTTGTTCACTCAGCTGGATTGCTCCTAGCAGTGCAACACTGGAAATTCGAGCTGTGCCGTGGTAAGTGTATGATGTCACTTCTCTTCCCTGATTAAAGGAGTGTAATTCTCAAGATCTGATTTCTGGAGTGCCTAATACATTTAAAATTTACTTTTAGGGTCAAAGTCTTTGGTTTAAATTGATAAGGCTATGTAATCTTATCTCTATCATTGACATCCAAGTTATACCAGATAAGTGTGGCATGGTCAACTAAAATAACAATGTTTAGGCCTCCTTTTAATCCACAACACTTGTTCAACATTTTGCTACGATTTTTTCAAAACCATATGGGTCTCATTTTCTTCTCACATATACTGCTTACGTACCGATGCAGCACTACTGAGTTCAATGGAGTTATGTTTTGATTTAAACAGGTGTCAGTTCTCAGTCTAACATAGCACTTAAGCACATGCTTAACTTGAAAGAAGGAATGTATTAATACAACTTCTGATTCTGTTCTTGAAAATATTCACTATCTGCTTGAATGCTTACTATCATAAATACAGGAATCAAAATAATTACTTTGCTTCAGCCACTCAAGAGATCAAATAATGAAATAATTCTCCCTGATCTATAAGAAAAAACTTTAATGCACAAAACAATAGTAATATTTGGGGTTAACAGAAACTGTTTTTGTTAGATTCCTTTTTAAATTCTCTTGAGGGAGGAGAAAATTGAATAAACTTGAACAATATTTTTGAATGCCATGTTTTACAATTTATGATCTTTTTGAAATGATATTTTGGTTTTCATTTTAAATAATCTTATAATCTTAATAATCATGTTTCTCTCCCTCTCTGGCAAATCAGTCACGGTACACTACAAGAAATTACAGATTGTCATAGGAAGATTTTAAACTTGGCTTGGTAATGGAATATAGCACTGCTTAAATAGAGTACTACTGATAGCGATGTATTCTGAGCATCTCCAGAAAACTGGACAATATCCAGCCAAAAACTGCATTTTGTTGGGAGTTTGTAAATTAGTAATGCAAATTATGTCTTCTTTTTAGTTAATTCAAGCGCTTCCCGTGTGCAGGGTGTAGGCTGAAGGTATTTGGTGATTCATTCTCCACATACCATTAAGCAACACCCTTTGTCAATTCTGCTACAAATGTAAAACATAGTAATCACATTACTTAAATCCATAATGCCTATATGAATTCCAGTGTAAAATTCAGAACTGAGGTGGAATTTTTTGATGTATCAGACAGTTAAAAAAATATTCTCTTTTTATCTGGAAAGTTTGCTTAAGGGAAAAAATCACCCCAAAATTTTAATTTGTTTAACCACTAATGATAGTAAGTGTGTTTGTTTGTTTGTTTGTTTTCTCTCCTTCTTTTATTTGGATGGAATTAGTCTGTTGATATAGATGATTTCATTAAGGTTGCCATTTCTGGGGGGATGGGAAAGACTGTTGAAGCCAATAACACCAGCTTGATGTTCTACAAAGCTCTTCACAGAGGTCAGCTTTTTCAGTTGTTTCTCTCCATTAGCTGGCTCCTGGGTCTATCCCAAAGTCTTCCTCACCCAGACAACTACATTGAGTACATAATGTGTTACACCCAGATGGCACTCAGAGAGAACTGAGTGGTCTGCTTGTTGAAGAAATCCAAACAAGTAAAAGGCTGGTTTGCTGAAGTGCCATTTTCTGTATTGGTGGGGGATGTTTGTACTAACAGTTTCAGAATCTTCTAGGATAAAATTTCCAGATTCTTCATCTGTCTTGGCAAGGGCTTCCTTACTTCTACAATGTGTAGAGATCCTTCTTTCAAACCACTAGTTAACAGGTACTGCTAGATCTGGTTTGCATGTGCAAATCCTGTTTGTGCAGCAATGCAAGGATTTCTACATGTGAAAATCGGTAAAGGAATATCAAAATCTCTGCAAATCCTTGTTTCAGTTGGTCTGGTGCCAGCTATTGTGCTGTACGGAGCAATATTTCATGCACTTCTGATTGTCCAACAAAACAGCTTAGGCTGAGCCTATGAAGCTGGACAACATAAAAGGCTTGTTCAAAGTTTTGATAAAAGTGTTAGAAGCATGTTCAGTTCCCTGGTTCATAATCAGAAACTTCATAACACAGTCCTGCCAGTTTGTAGCCCTGACCATAAATCTGTAGAGAAAGCAAATTGAAAGCCCCTACCCTAGAAGAAACTGAACGTTCTCAAATTGTGACCATTGCTAAGGTTTCACCTTGAGTTCTGTGGGCAAGGAAGCTCCTGGTGTCCCTCTTACAGTTTTGGTGTGAGATGAAATATAAAGGAGAACAATTCCTGTGACTCAAGCACATCACCGAATGTAAGGAGTTTATTTACATAGACGCTATCTGTAATCACTGATGGGAGAGGAATTAAAATCAACAGGATTTCCTGGCACAGCGCTAACCGCAGTGCTCCACAGGCTGTGGAACAGTTTCCAGGTGGTAGATGGGCACAAAACAGCTGCAAGCTTCCTTATGTCACAGTGTAGGCTTCTCAGCTGCTTTTAACGTAGCTGTGCTCATCTGGCCTTCGAGGTCTTCATGTAAGTGCGATTCAGACCATAGGGATTGGGAAAGGAGTGGATATTGTGGTTCTGTAGTTCATGGACTTGTCTCTGCTTTCTTCTCTTACGGTGCAAATGAGGCAACACAAGAAATATTTTCAGGGGTGACTTGGTGCTGTTACTGCTGATTGGATTTTCTGCTTGGGTTCTGCAACCCCTGACTTGCAGACAAGCCCAAGGTGCCTGCTCTGTGCCTTTGGCCTCCCTCTGAGAAAGGCAAGAAGGCAGCTCCATCTGCCAGGTGTTAACCTGGGAGAATGAACAGAGGAAAACGTCCCATTTGTCCAGTTCAGTGTAACTGGAAAATATCTGTCCATCATGCCACACAAGATAAGGTGATTTGTGAGTTCATTTACCTCAGGTGAGTTTAGTTTTTGATCTTGAAAGGAACCCAAAGTAGGGAAAGCTGCCTGTATGCTGTGCTGTCCAGCCAGCAGAGCATGCAGAGGGCAACAGGCAGCTGGAGAGATCCTGCATCCTGGCTGCTTTCTGGAGGCTCTTGGAGACTCCCAGCCCCTCCTCACCCTCCTCTCACCTCTAACAATAACCAGACTCCCCCATCTGCTTGCAGTATCTAAAAGAGGTGACCTCAATTAAATGTAATGTTTCCCATAATTTGGCTGATAGGAAAGCTTTTATTATTTCAACCTCACCGTGATTCATCTGCAAAATATTTTGTTTCTCTTCATGGTTTGCTGATATTATTATTATTATTTTTTCCTATTTGCTTGGTTGTTTTTCTTTACATCTGCAAAAGTTTTTGTTAATTCTGTAATAATACTCTGCTTTGTGGGCAGCTATATGGAAAAAACAAGTCAATGTGAAACCAGTTCCAAGCCCAACCTCACACACGGCAACCAGACAAGGCTGAAGTGCTGCCATATACTGCAGACAGCCAAAAGACTTTGCAGGTGACATTTCCAAGTGCACTTGCAGTCTGCTTTGTCCTGACTTAGCTTCTGTGGAAGCCGGTGGTAGTTTTATCACTGTCTTCACACCATTAGCTCTGCATGATAATCCCAAAACATTAATTTCTGGACTACGGTTGACACTGAAGCACTTACAATCTTTCAAGTCTTGACCCCATGCTTTGTGAAGAGCAACAGGTGGACAAAGGAGGAAAGGGACTCATGTTGTTGCTGGAACAGCTGAACATCTCCTGCAGAGGATGCCCATTAGGGTCTGAGATGTGCTGCAGGCTTTCTGCTAAGGGCTACGGGGAATAGGGGAAACAGAAACTGATGTGGCTGAGTCTGCAGATGAAATCTGAATTCTTCAACCCCAGAGTTCTCAAAACAGGAGCCTGTAAAGCTTGGCACTTAATTCATCTGGAGATAGCTTTTCTTCAACTGCTTAGTGGCCAGGCGTGCCTTGTGAAAGGAGATGAGTTAAGAACAGCTACAGAATATGATGTGTATGATTTTGGAAATTTTAAATGTCAAGATGGTTAATGTAGGACCCTAAACTGTGATTTAGGCTGTCGGGGGCAGAATGATGTGGGAGAGAAAGCACCCAAAGATTGCCAACACAAGCCACGAGGGAAGAAGGAGTTTGGTCCTCAGTTTTCCCCACTGTACCTTCCTGGCAGGCAAAGCAACTTAGTAGACTGGGCACAACCTGGACTGATAAATTGTTTCTCTGGGATCAAGGAACTTCTGTTCGGCCAAATAAGACTTCCCTATAAACCATGGGGAAACATCTGTATCATCTCTTTGGAAAGTATGTGGGACAACAGGATCTCAGCTCTTTGCTGTGACTGCAGTGAGTCAGGAATGTTAACAGTTGCATTCAGGGTATACCAAGGTAACCTGTTTTTTTTTTTTGTTTTTTTTTTTTAGCCCTATCCAGCTGTATTTGCAATTGTAATCATCATTGTTGCTTTGCAAGTTTGTATTGACCATTTTTAATTAGAGTGGATTTTTCTGGCAAGTCCCAATCATGTTGTTAATTAATTAGGCTTCAATATCTGCTCCAGTGCCAGAGCACTGGACCATAGCTGTCACGCTTCCTTGATGTGAGTGAGAAAGAGAGATCTGTTTTTGTCTTGCTGTCTGTAAATGACAGGATTTTCCAGAAAGAGCTCAGATTTGCTAACGTGAAGGGAGAAAAACAAACATGAAAAGCCCAACATCTTCAGCTACTGACAGCTACCTTCCCTGTGGTGCTCTTTTCTGAAAGCTGAAGCTCAAAAACCACCCAAACAGAAGCAATACAGCAATACCCAGTGCTGAAGGTTGAATTCTCTTCACAGCCTTCACATTGTGGGTTGCCCTGGTGCTCCCCCCCCCAGTTTTCACCTATCAATGCTGAGCTCAGTCCACTGTCAGCACTAGAAATCGATGTCCCAGCATCACACTCCTTATTGTGGATCATGCTTGAACTTCGGGGGCTTGTGCGTGGAAGGATGTAGGGAAAGACCATGTGGGTCAGTGGTTTTCAGCCTGTGAAGCAGACTTCTAGGAATTAGATAAAATCAAATTATTCTGAGTGATACAGAATTCTACATGGATTTTCTAAACGTTCTTCATCCTCACTGGAAAATGGTTCAGAACCCTCAGACAGGAAAAAGTTGAAAGCCCCTGTCCTAGTACAAAGGGAGCAATCTGTTCTTCTATCTACCAAGCCAGAATAGCACTATTTTTCTTTCTTTCTACAGCAGTAATAACAAAAACTACATTTGATCACAGGAATGTTTTAGTCTAAGTATTGGGTCAAAATCCCCGATTATTTTAAATTAGTATTGTTAATTAAAGAAAGATACTGTGTTACCACTGAGATGTTTTTACCAAAGAGATTTTTATTCTTTCTTTTTATTAAACACAGGCAAAGGAAAGCCCTATTTACAGGCTAGAGAATAGCAAAGCAGAAAAAAGGAGTTAGCAAAAAGGCATTTGAGAATTTATTTCAAATGCGCGTTCAGTTATTATCCCTTCCATCAAAAGATCTCAAAGTGCCTTTAAACTGCTGGCAACTGCCCCAGAAGTTACCTTTGCTGTAGGCATTATTAAGCCCTTGAAAAGCTAAGATGTAAGCAGTGGGTGACTTTTCACTCAAGGTTACTCTGCAAGTCAGGAGCAGGGATAGACAGACTGTTCTATACATGCTACGTGCTTTGGAGAAGCATTTGGCTGCTGCAGTTGTGGAATGTGGAAGGAGAGAGAGGAAGGACATCTGTGAACATCATCATAAGATAGGATCCCAGCATCACAAGACTCCAGGCAACACAAAACAATTTCCTAATCCAACACGAAAATACTGAATCACAAAGTTATCTTACATTAACGTAATATTGTTCTCTTTCATGCGTTCACTCCTTGTACCATTCATTCTGATTTGTCTGAGTTTAGATGTAATTTTTTAATTGACTTTTTTTTTCCTTGAATTTGTCTTCCAAACATGACTGAGCAGGTCTGTGCCATGATACTGAGAATTACAGTGGGGAAACACTGTTGCCATAGTAGTAATACAAAAAATGGGCAAGTCTGGGTGTGTATCAGACATAATTAAATTGGGCTTTATTTTCAGATCAATAACATCAGCCCCACCGATATCTCTGTAACTGGACAACCTAGGAATCAGGCATCTCTGTTCCATCTCTGCTTGAAAATGTACTTGGCACTTTTTATGAGAACACATGAGAAAATGTTCATTTCTGTCCAGATCTCCTGTAAAAATCTCAGACGTAAGAGAAGCAGTGCCAGTGCTGAAACGTCTTCAAAGCTGAAATATGCGTTTGATGTTTAAACAAAAATAAATCACCAAGCCCTAAAATCAGCCACTGGTTTTCAATAAAAACACTTGATAATTTTTTTTTTTTTAAAGTATTTAAAAAGCCATCATTTTATAATGAAATATATGTCAGCAAATTGCAGGTAAAATTAGAAGCCACTTCTGATATCTGGGGGGGGGGGGGTGACAATTTTCGCAGAGTACAAGTATACAATGCCTTCATCAGAAGGCAGTTCTATTGGAAGGGTGAATATTCCATTGACATGGGATATATCCTTCCCACAAACACCAAACTAATAGCTTTGCTAGTTACATGACTGCAATTCACATTCTTAATGAAGAAAATAATTACAATTGCATCTGATCTTTGTTAGATTGGGCAGATAGCTTTTCAGAAAAAAAAGTCTTTTTAAAAAAGGAATAGGCATTTTAGGTTATGCATGTAACCCACATTTAAACAAACAAGCAAACAAACACTAACATATGTGGAAAACAATTGCTTTACAACCCTCTCCTATAAATGAATTGCCCAGATAACACCTCCTCTTGTGAATCAAACAAATGATTCCACGATGCGAGCAGCAGCAGCACAAATTCAGTGGTGTAGTGTTTTCTATTCACCTGCAGATCAGAAAACACCATGCATTTGTTTTCAGACACAACAGCCACTGAAGAACAACTTTTCCTCAGTATGTGCTGACACTGCTGGATAGTGAGAGCTGAGATCTGCCCACAACACGTGGAAGGTGAGGAGTCCCAGAGTAATTCTGATCCTCTGCTGCCTTCAAGGTGTTGAGAAAAGGAATTATTCTCACTTTTCCTCCAAATGGGCTCCCCACCCATGCTTCTAACTGACAGCTCAACTTGAAAGAGTTCCTCCGCAGGAAGCTATTAAAGTGATGATCATTCTTGTGGTTTATGCATTGATACAAAAATTCTTGGTTAAAGAAAAAACACAAAACCAACAAAAAAACCCGTTGTGGTAATTTACTTAATAAGTTTTTCCTCCTCTTAAGTAAACTTGGGAAAAGTCCCAATGAAGGTGGTTGACTGTGTTGGATAATTAAAGGATAAATCTTTGTCAGCATAACAGATTTGTGAACACTGTGTAAATATGCATTTAGGCAGTTAAAGCTGAAATGTGTCTCACTGCACAGTCAAATACATAAACAGCTGCTATAGGATAAGGCCCATCTCAGCCAAAACATGCGCTAGAACTCCATGCAGAAAACTTTCTGCCCTGGCTTTACCAGTGTCAAACACAGCTGTTGCACTTTGTTGAAGTCTCCCTGGAACCAAAGTTAACTCATCTCACTGGAAGACTGTTCATGGTTTCTGCTTTTCAGGACAACAAGAAAAGGTTGAGCTGAACAACTGGGAACATTTCCCAAGATGAGAAGAGATGGAAAAGTGCTTGGATATGAGCTTGATTGCATTTGAAGTGTGGCAGTGGCATGCAGCCAGGATTAAGATGCACTGTGAGAGTGAAAAGATGATCCTATACCAAACAAATCTCATTCCAAATTAGAGGTCTCAAAAAGAAGCTCATTTTCCTGCAAGTCTCTCAGCTACTTCTGAGTGAGGGCCAGGTCAGCAAGAACAAATATCTTTTCTTATTGTTCCTCACTCAGGCTCCTATTTCCTTTTTCAGTCTCCCCATGGTTGTTTTTATCTTTCCACCCCCCCTCCCCCCCTTAGAGAGCGAGTTAACCCTGGGCTTGAACACAGAACAGCTGGAAGACAACTGAGAGGACATTTAGACAGAGACAATGAAAATCACTGACTTCACCCACACGTTTTCAGAAGCTTCTCATGGCCTCATTTCCTCCCCTCTTTTTTCCTGTTGATTGCCTTTTACTCATTCACCTGCAAAAACAGGACTCTGCTCAAAGTAGTGGAGGTGGTACTGCAGTAGTAAGATAGGCACACCCAAGGAGATCTAGCTGACACAGGAACTGGAGAAGGTGGTTTCCACTGAAATAAAATCTCCTGACAGAAATTTTAGTTCTCAAGAGGCTGATAAAAGCATCATTTGAGCATTAAATAACAAAGGGTAGGAGCACATCTATGCTGCTACCAGCCCTGTCCCCATGCAAATCGTATTTCAAGGATTTGCCAGGAAATAATACAGTGACTTACCTTTCTGGTAATATGTGATTTTATGTTTTATTTTAAAGTGCTAGCATTTAGAATGGTATATGAATCCTTTTTTTGTTGGTTTGCTCTTTTCAGTCTCAAGTTTATTTCTTTGATTAAGGAAAGAAAATTGTTTAGATGTGCCAGGGACAGGACTGACCTTGGAAATAGGTGGTTTAACCATAGGGAAGTAGAGCTAGGTAAGAAAACCTTAATCATAAAATTGCTCAAAAGAGCCCTCCAGATTCAAGAGTCCCCAAGATTCAATGACTCACCCAGACTAGAGCCTTAAAAGACCGCAAACTTAAAAATCAGACAAAACCCTGCAGCAAGGTCTTCCAAATGTCATCCTGTGAGTGTTCAGCATTCAGGCAGATGCCATGAAACAGTATGACACAAAGAAAGAAACACTATTAAAATGACGATTGAAATGCTGTTGTGCCTCGCTAATCAATACTTCAAAATCTGCAGCTTGCTTCAATCTGAGAAGACTTTTGCAATGTTTTATGGGAAAATTGAATTCTTGAAAAATGTACAAATTCAGAGCCTGGCCATAGGTCACATCCTAATTTCACTGAGCTGGGTTACAAATTTCTGATCTATAACCTGCTATGAACTTGCTGTTGCCATTAAACTATTACTGTTTGTTTTTCAAACTGAAATACTCCTTAGGAGAGCGTTGCCAGGTAGATGACTGATGTGTGTCTTGCAGTGACAATTCAGGAATGTTCCAACTCCCATATTCTGTAATCTCAGTAAGTTAGTCAAAAGATGACTTGAGGAGGTGAAATTTGAGATAAAGAGAACATAAATCAGATTAAGGAAGTGTGTGCAGGAGTCCTTCCTTAACTGTTCCAGTTCTCTAATATGTTTAACTCCAGGAAGTAACTTGATGGGTAAACCTTAGATCATACTTAGAACAACTGATTTTGCCCGAATCCAGTGTTGAAAAGGGGAGTTATCCATTCTAAAACCTTATCCTCATCATCTGAATTGCATTTTAAAGAGTAATTCATCTTTTTATTTTTCTATCTCCAACAGAGATGTTACCTGCTGTATAGTTTAAGGTTCCAGATAGAGACAACTCACAAAATAGCAATAACCTCTTTTTCTTACTTTTCTTTAGTAAGGGGATTTTTTGATATCCAAGCTTGACTCCGGCAGAATGTGGTAGAGCTCTACCATCTTCATTTTTTGATCATTTCTGAAGGAAATATGAAACATGTAATGACATGCTTCTCATGTCTATTTTTCTCTCTCCCCCACTCCCAACTCAACAGTATTTAAATCTGCTGTTTTATTTTAATCACATATATAACAGAGGATTGCAGATTCCAGAAGTATTAAATTGCTAAAAAAGTCATGGAACTCAAGGGCTGGGTAACGTGAGACAGTTTACAGTGCAAGCTTACTCTTGTTAGACAGTGAAGAAATTTAGTCTTAGACACTTATCTGTGAGAAACCAATAGTTCTGTTACTCCTAGAAACACATGCTTGTTTCCTTGATTCTGAAAATCAGTTATGTTCAGAAATCACATTTTGATTTGTGTTCCTATTTCAGGGAGTTTTGGATGGAAAAAAATCTTAATGCTGTTCCATAACCTCTAACAGTGGCTGTGATTTTGCATTAAGAATATGTTTCGCATGGTGGGTGTAGCAACTGGACAGATCAACACAAGGGGAAAGGCATTACAACAAAAGCTTGATGACAAAAGGACTAGCATGAGAGAGAGCTGCTATAAAGGAAGGAAAGAAGACTGCTTACCCATATCAGAAAACTCCAGGTTTGCAGGCAGAAGCTTCACCAGTGAAGGATCTCCAAGAAGAGATTTTTCCCCTGTCGCAGTCAGCCCTTAAATGGGGTCTAAGAGAGGTGCAGCCAGGCTCCACCCCTTCTGATCACACAGCTGAATTGCCTTCACCTGTGCTCGCAGGGCTGACCGGGTCGTTTCCCCAGGTGCTCAATCAGTGGTTCAGGCTGTGACTCAACTATTCCCATACAGTGCGATTTGAAATGAGGGATATTTTTCATGGTGTTAGTGTTTAGAGTGCTGGAGAGTATGCTTCTACCTTCTTAATAGAAGGAGTTGCTGGAACAAACTGCTTCCAGAGAATACGCTGAGATTTCTCTGAAAAAACAGGCTAGTCTCAAGGGATCTGGGAAAGCACCATAAGCAAGCAGAGAACCAGAATCTGATGAACCAAGGAGCTTACCTGTTTGACACTGTGGTTGTTCTTACTGTTGTTGTTTTCAAATCAAATCTCTTCTCTGTTGTGTAGCTGTGGGAAGTGATTCTGGTCTTGCTGCTCCAGTTTGTAGGGAGGTTATCTCATAAATGCAGCAATTGTTAGCGAGAACAGCTGGGTGACTTAGGTCTTCCCAGCATGGAGGCTTCACTGTGTTAATAAACCAGGCACTTTGCACTATCCTCATGGTAAGAGTCTGCAGTGATACTAAGGCTGTTTTCCAAGAGACTGTCATTTCCTGCAAGAATATATGTGATGTGCTGTTGGGACTTTTAGAGAGATTGGGGAAAAATATTTCTTGGGACCTGAAGCCAAGGAGTGACTGATCCTGGCAGCTGAATTCCCTTTCAAATATAGTGGACCCCTTTCAAGTATAGTGGACCAAATGACTATTATAAAGTTATGGCTAGAAACTTATGGATTTGGGATGTTAGGATGCTCAGAACCAGCATGACTCATTGGCAGACTCAAATGTGGCTTCATGGTAAGCAGTCCAGGCCTGATACCTCAGTCCAAGTCAAGTCATGTCATAATATTACAGCATGTCCCATCTTTTATTTGGAGAGGTAGGGATAAAAAAGCATACCCTGCTGTCTCAAAAAGCAGTATGAATGCCATGAAGGCTTACTGAACCCTGATGCTATACATTAAAGCCAGTATAAACCTTGCAGAAGAATTTCTGCCTCATGGGAAATATTATATATGAGGATGTTTGAGAACTACGGCTGAAGGATTTAGTTTGATGTCTTAATTGGGACCTGATGCACAGCTGCCACTGGGTTTCTTTGCTCCCTAATCTTCATTTCTTTTGCTTGGCAGACACCCTGCAGACAAGCAAGCCTTCAAAAGCTGAAGAAATGTGTTGTAGGTGAGGGTCTAACAGGTTATATACCAGAGACCTCTACAGGATGTGCACAGTTAAAAAGACATTCCTACTGAACTATTAGCAGTGTAAAGCCAGGCAGAGTTTTCTTTGGATGAGGCATGCATTTCTGTCCCTCTCCTGATCTGTGAGAACAGGCCAAGAAAACTTGGGTTTATTTTTTTGCTTTCACAGAGTCTTGCAGAAGATTTATAACTGTTGCTGAGAAGCAGGTGCCAGAATGGCCATGGTAGTTTGGGAAATTGCATTCCACTGAGAGGAGTCCAGTTCCAAGAGATGGTCAGGACTGGTCCAGGACTTTGAAGAGAGCACAGTCAACTTGAATCCCAACTGGTTTATTTCTTTTTCTCTCTCTCTCTCTCTCTTTTTTTTTTTTTTTCTTCCCCCAGAAAGCCTAGGAACTGATTTGCAGAGTTACTTATGTCTGTGTGGTGGTGATATGAGAAGATATACAGAATCTGTTGTTTTTGTCAACATGGAAAAATTATTTGTATCATGAATGATCAATATTTTTCTTATAAGAGAGGCTTTTCAAAGGCCAGTCCTCAATCTTATTACAAAATGCTTGCCCTTGCCAGATTTGTCACTTATCCTAACACCACTAGATGTCTTTATGATAATTCCATGATGTGGAAATTCACCTGTACTAAAGACACTATATCTAGGTTCTACATAAGTGCAAAGACAGAAGTTAACTCCCAGAATCAACATATAAAATGGAAAAGCAAAACAAGAAGTTTAGAGGGAAGATTTGCTTTCTATGAGCTAGACTTCTAGAGAGATTCTCTGTATGCTTGACATCTGGCTGCTCTAAAATGTTTGTTTGGGGCTTTTTTAGAAGCTGTCATACATTGTGCATTTTTTATTTCTCCAGGAATATTCTTCTGCCTTGACTATTTTGGTTTTACAACTTCCTGGGGCTGTATTTTTCCATATTCTTGTGGCTTGGTCTCCTCTTAGTTCCTCAGTGCCAAAAAACAGATCAGAAGCTTGGGCACACACTGCATCTCTCCACATTACTGATGGCTCCATGCACCCTAGAGCTGTTTAATTCATCCAAGAGATAGTGATACTTGCTTTTGTCCTTTCTGACACAAAATTGACCACCCCAGAGTCATCTACTTTTCCAAACTAGACAGATTTGTGAAGTCTAGAAATCTGGACCAGAAAATGCCAGCTGGCCCAATCAACCTGTTTTGTTCTAATTTGTTCTGTTTTGTTCTAATTTGTTCTTCTGTATCATGTCTGCAGCATTGTGTCTGCCCTCAGTTCTCTATTCACTGGCCTCCTGTTATACGTGGAAAAAGAAATTTAACAGAACATGCTTTCTGGTGAACTGAACTTCTTTTAAATTTATTCTTCTAATAAAATTGCAGATGAAAATTTGGGGAAACAATGGTGAAAACTTGTCCAAAATGTCAAACCACCAAGCAGAATGAGACACTGAGATCCAGCTGTGTAATTCCACAATGGATCTCCTCTCAAAGGTCTGCTAGAGAAGAGATGAGCTATGCTACTTGCGACTCCAAGTTAACTCTACACTGAAAGTTGGCACAAAGAAGAAAAATGTCCCATTTTCTTGCACTTCTAGCATTTTCTCAGCAGGGACCAGTGGCCACCAGCCAGGTTTCAAAGAGAACTGTGATTGATGGGTGAATATGCAACGGGGAAAGTATCTTGCTGCTTCCTCATGTCTAATTCCCACTGCTTTTGCAGGCTGTATCCCAAGGCACTGCTGGGAATAGACAAGTGAGTTTCCTTTCTTGGACGTCTTGATGTTTGTGAGATGGACAGTTCAATGTGAATTCAGTTCATGCTCATTAAGTAATGATTTGTCATTTGTATACAAAGGTACATAAGTAGAACTTCCCAAATAATCAGAATTAAGAAAGACTCATTGTTCAGGGGGAAAATATGGCTTCCAGAGATCAGATCTTTTGTGGGTGGAGATAAACAAAAATCTAAATATACAGTCCCCCTACCATTGCTGACAGTAAGTCTTCTTTCCTTACCACTGTGGCTAACTCCGCAATGATCTTGTTAACATCTTCACTGCAGAATGCCATGTGAATATTTAAAGAGTCTCTGCAAATGATAGAAATTGATAGTTAAGTAATGGATAGCATTGTTAAAGTTTGCAATTTGCAGTTTTCAGAAGTATGGGCATCACAGAAAGGAAAGTTTTCTTGCTATTCCTCTAGGATAATTTGTTGGATGGTTTCGGAGGGCAGCTGGTTGGTTGGTTCTCTCTTGCTAAAAGGAACAACTTTTTGATGAGTTCCCCTCAAATCGTGACATCTTCCATTACATGAAAAGAAATGTCAAGACCCAATAAATGAGTGAAAAATATACCAGTGGCAAGAAGGCACCATTAAAGGTTTTTTTCCCCCACATTCTGATTTCACTGCAGGGAGTATTTAGCCACACAATTTTTTTTTTAACCTGCAGATTCATTGAGTGCTAATGATTAGTTGTAAGGCAAAAAAAGTCTTCAGATGCCTAGATAGTGTTCTACAGATGTTATCCATTGTAGGTGATGTTGTCTTGAGGTTAACTGCAAAATAATAAAAATCCCAGCCTCAGAGAGAGTGCGAGAGCTCTTGGGAGTGGTAATGCAGTACAGAGCCTTTCACCCTGAGGTCAGCAGGTCAAACCCATTTCAGATCAGGAATGACCAGCAGTTATTAAATGTCTGCTTTTGGATTTGCAGGGGGGGTTGCAAAGTGTTGCTTATATTAGTGCTACTGGAAGGCTGTTTATTGCAAGACCTGCTGATACATGTCACTGATGTGACACCACGGGAGTGAATAGTTTATGAACATCCAGATATATAGGCTTATTTACAGTACAAAAATCGTCAGAGTTGTCATTATTTGCCCTTTTGTGGGCTAGCACAGTGGAAAGATCAAAGATAGAATTGACCCCAGTTAAGGACTTTGCTCTCTTACCTCTAGATGTGACATCTGGTGTCAAGCTCAGAACACTAATAGCTCCCACCACAAAGCTAAGTCATTCTTCCTGAGTATTTCAAAAGAGATGTTTATCATCAAGAACTGCCCAAGAATCTTAAATCACTGGGAATAAAATTGTGCAGATCGAAAAGAGACGATGCAATAAATGGATTGGAAGACAAAAAGAAAAAAACAGCAATTAAGAACATCAGTTTCTCTATTAGAGGCAGTGCTGACAAACACTCACCTTCTGCAAAAAAACGTAGCTGCAGGCAGTACATTAGACACGTGAAAGAAGTACTGCGTGAAGTCAAAGAAAATCTAAGTTTCTTTTCCTCTGCCATAAATCATAGCACTAGTTGGTGTATTTTTTTTCAAGGCGAAGTAAAAGATTGATTTTTGCACAGTGTAGAGCTGCATATATTAGCTTCTGATTTTCACGGAAATGGCACCGTTTCTGAATTACGTGACATGCATTATGTTGTCAGTTTCAACAAGTGCTGTAATACCTAAACCCGTTCTATCCTGTAACCCTGTTCTCTTGTCTTGTGCAACATCTCTTCTCCCTGATTGCTGCTTTTTAAGCAACCTATTCTAACCTGCTTTCCTTTTCACTTTTCAGCTGAAATTTAAGACTGAAAGATAGTCACTCCTCTGAGGTGGTAGATGAATGAAATCCACCCCTATCCCCCACCACAGACTCGAGAGGCCAAATGCTTTGACTGAAGAATCATAGAAATCAGAACGTATCCACACAAAGCAACACTGTGTGTATTCAGGATGGCACTGGCATTCTAGTAAGTGGTGTATCTGGATCAGACTAATTAATTCTAATTAATCCAACTAAAGCTAAGTATTGATGTCAGCTTTGCCTCACTGTGAAAAATAGTTGCTGATTATCTATGTCAAACAGGCCAGAAGGATAAGGGAGAAATGATTCTGAAAGTACAGGAAAAAAAAAAGAAGAAAAAAGAAGTCTAACTGTAGAGGTGATAACACAAGTTTTGGGAGGAAAATGAGTGAAAGTGAAAGAGCACAAACATGCAAATCCTAGGCTTAAACCTTGAAGAGGAGATTCTTGGGCTTTCTGCCTTAAAACCAGTTGTGCCACTGGGCCACCCTACATAATAGATTCCTTTGGCAGCGTCACTCTTGGGGCTCAAAACTGTAGCAACCTTGGTGGCTTTATAATAGTTTGTACATTTGGTGTTGTGAACTCTTTGTACAGCACATTGTACCCAAATATTGAGCACAACATTTCTTCCTTCCTTCCTTCCTTCCTTCCTTCCTTCCTTCCTTCCTTCCTTTCCTTTCCTTTCCTTTCCTTTCC